>JBAMHW010000004.1:15001189-15042121 GCA_037177495.1 Rhadinocentrus ornatus
TATCTATCTATCTATCTATCTATCTATCTATCTATCTATCTATCTATCTATCTATCTATCTATCTATCTATTTCTTTCAGTTTGATATATATACTGTATAAAATCATTGGTGGTTCAGTGACACTTTTCTCCAAAGCGACTTACAGTTGGTCGGCAGTAGCATTGGGTCTAGCCTAGGGATCCAACTGGAAGGTGTTACTGTAATATTCATTCTCTGTGGGAGTCAAACTCTGGTCTCCCGTATGGGAGACGGATGCCCCGCAAACTGAGCTATCCTGCTGTAACACATCCACAATGCAATGTAACTGAAAACTACTATGCACAGTATATTGTTGCAGCTAAGAAAACAAGTTGTCATTTAATTCAGCACATACTATCATGTCTTGTGAAATGAAATGCCTTGTTGGGCCATTTTGAAGCCCCTTTGGACAGATTTGCAATTTTCAAATTTGATCCTTTTTTCATGTTTTTGTCTATCATTATATGTTGAGATTGAAACCTAATTTTCTTTACCACAAGCAGCATTACAACATTTTTAATTATGCATTTAAATGAAACATTTAAATACACATACAATTAGTGTAGTAATTTACTCTTTACAGTTCTATCTTATAAAAAAGTAATTAACTCCCCATTGAAAGAGTAGAAAATATATTGGTTTGTGTCAAATCCCTGCCAAAATCCAGCAAAGGATTCAAACATCCCTGCATGTTTGATCCTTTAATCAAACATTATGATGATTTTGATACTAGTGCTTGCACAATATACACACCGTAACAAACCCCCTAACAGTTTGTTTGAACTATTCTTACTATCCTCTATATATTATTACTTTATACTGCATAACTCAGTAATACACTTATTAGTATCACCCTTTTTGGCTAAAATAAACTAGGAAAATATGCTGCCATATCTAGAAACTAGCTGCACTTTTGGTAACCCATTATAATAATAAATACTTTGTCAAATATTATAACATTGTGTTCCAATTTGACAACAGCCCGAGTATTTAGGTCACATAATCTGGTGGGTCACAGAATATATTGCACATTTGTGCTTCCGCTTCAATTAGCCAATCGTATCTTTCTTGCTTGTGACGTAACCAGCTGTAGCACTTCCTTGTTTGTTTTCCGAGCTGGTCAATCAACCTAACCGTCCAATTTAAGGATGCACATATCAAGGTAAATATACGGCTTTAATTTGGCATAAAGCAGCAGCAGCTTTGTTTCTTTCTTGTTTGAAATGCATTGCAGACAGCAGGTAGGTTGCTCTTGGTGAAAACACTCGCAGTCAGCGTTGCTGTAGCCTGCTATTATTTGTTAGCTTTGAACTGTTATTGGCTGTCATCAAGCCGCGTATTGATTCTGTTATAAAACTAGCTCTGCAAATGCCGATGGCGATATTTAGCTACGGCTGCATACTGTATGTATAATATCTCCACAACACAGGTCAGCAAGTTAACGTAAACTACTTATCTTAACCAACGAGGATAAAGATGAAGCGTTTATGGCTAAATTTAGCTTCTAGGTGAAGGTAATGATAAGAATAATTGTAATATAAAATAACTAGCTTCGCAGTGAGTCAGGACTATAATGGGTTTTGCATCATCTAGTATTTTTTTAAATTTGAATTAATCAACAGTTATATTGCTATTACTGATGATAGATGTTAATTATCCTGATTAATTTACAACTGTTTCAGTAAAATAATAACTGAAGCATGTTAAACTTAGGGTTTAAGCAGCAGATAAGCCACCATTTGTATTAGTTTATTAATTGTATGGTTAGGGCTGTCACAAATGATGCATAGTTGATAAATGCATCAAAATAATTTCCATTAATAATTCAAGTTTCGTTTTCTATTCTTGTTATGTGATATTGCAACTCAGAAAAATTAACTTCTACAAATAAGCCTGTCATAGTTTATTATAAGCACATTCTTTAAGACAGTTGTGATCATGGCTACACGATTTTGTAATTATCTCCATTCACCTGTTTTAAAACAGATTGGTGAAATCAAGTATTATTTTCACAGTTTTCCACCATTCAACAGCATTGACAGATGCGCTGAAAGAATCCAAGCCCCTATAACGATGCCATCCCACTGTACCCCTGCCTTCTGCTTGGATCTCTTATATTTGCTCTATAGAAAATTTGTGTAGAAACCTAAAATATAAGATATTTTCTATTTATGCTCCTGTATTAATTTAGGATGAATTGACAATAAACAAATAAGGACAATTAATTGTCATTTGCAATTTTTTAAAATCCTAATATTCTTGCCTTCCAAAATATGCTGATGCCAAATGTGCTCCCCTTTTTTATTTGGGTAAATGTGCCACAATAATTCTGTAGCAGTTTTCTTTGCAGCTGAATCAGTGGTGTTAATGTCACTAGATACATGGTTGCTGTCAGTTTAACATTAGAAGTTAATTCCTTCAAAATAAATTAAATCATAGTAAAACAATGTTAAATAGTGTGACAAAAATGAATTTATGACAAGCATTCTTTTACAGACTTGCATTTTTAGTATATTAATTATTATGCAATATTATTGTTGGCCATTCAAATAAGTTCAGTTTGGGGATGGTGTAGTATGATACAATACACCTTTATTATCAGATACTTCTGTTATTTGTTTTGCACCACATCAGCAAGATGTTTACACAGAACAATACTTAAACATTACACATTAAATTTGCTCACTTATACAAAATATTTCATGGACTGCACACAGTAAAGGCGACAAGGCTGCATGTTATAGCAGTTTCATGTGTACTTTTTGTTTATAAATACATTTTTTAAATGTTTCTAATAAACAGGCAAGAATTGTTTTTCAAATAAATCAATGGTCTTTAAGTTCCTCATGTGTTTGCTAACTAATGTCTTTTATGTGATCTGTACAAGATGGTTCCTGCTTTCATTTTCGTTTTGTTTATTATGTCTGGCTGCTAACTCAGTCAGTGAGTACATGTACTATAAGTGGCTGAACATTACGTCGGGTCCGCTTGGAGCTGCTTAGGCCAGGATTACACTGCAAGGGTTTATTTAAACACACTGTCTGTTCCTGTGTCACTGTGCTTACATCATTCTCAGCACAGCCTCCTGTAAATCCAATGCCTAATTTATTATTCAAACATTGTCAGGGTTTATAAAAGGAACACAATGATCATCCTGCAATCAATATGATGACGTAGTCTTACTACTGTTGTTTCTTTCAGGGTGGAAATCTACACGAAAAGGAGAAAGCGGTGCTTCTCTCAGGCTTGAATATTACTGTCTTCCTCCATCTGCCCGTCACTCTCTCTGCCTCTTCAGATTGGTGCTCACTTTCTCTCCCTTCACCCTCATGCTGTGCTGGGGGAATGCCAAGTGTGGGCAGCTGGGTATTGGTGTGGAGAGGAACCCTGTGTTTGAGCCGAGGAACTGTCATGTGTTCAGTGGCAGGGGACTGAAAGAGGTCGTCTGTGGAGGGCAACACACACTGTTCCTGCTGCATGATGGTAGTGTGTACACATGTGGCTCTAACAGCTGTGGACAGCTGGGCCACGACAAAGCTGGGAGCTCCCCAGGTAAGCTGGGTTGTTTATGAAGAGTGCCTCTGTTGGTGGCAGTTAAGCTGGGGGCTCAAATAAGGAGCGTTTCATTATGGCCAGTAGTGGTTTTTATGATTGATGCATATGGCTTAAAAAAAAAATAAAAAATACATACAAATAAACACTCTATAAATTTTTTTTATTTTTTTTGTAAGAAGGCATCACATACATCAGAAATTACAAAGTAGAAAAGATCTGGACTACCTTTTCTCCACAGGACAATTGTAAGTCTTTTGTATATGTAAGGTAGAGGTACTGGGTCAGTCCTTTATCTCACCATTGGGACCATCATTTATTTTATTTCCTTTAACATTGTTTATCTAGGACACTTTTTATTATTATTTAAATATTAAATTTGGTGCATTTCCATGTAAATGTTCATCTATATTTCATCCACATACCTAGAACTTGGCATGTCATAGCCCAGAGTTGGTATAATAATCATGAGCATTTCCTCAAAATTGTATAATTTTAGGGTATGGCTAAAATATTGTACAGGAGGATGGTCAGCATTTATTTCCCCAAGTTGTCTTAAACATGGTTGTACTACTGATAGGGGTTTATACTTCATTCAAGATGTAGCCAAGATGTAGTCTTACAACTATGATCTCTCCAAGTACGATTGTTGTGGTCCGCTGTTGTCTGTGCTACTAATTTACCAAAATAACAAAATTTTAAACCTTCTCAGTATGTGAGGAATCTTGGTGTCCTTTTCAACTTTGGATCTTATTTAGCATATTAGAAATGTCACAAAGACAGGATTTTTATCATAAAACATCTTTAGTGTCTGCCCATTTTTCTCTTTTGCCAGCACGAGGTGCTGATGATGCATGCTTTTATTTCTAATAGAATAGATCATTGTAATGCCCTGCTCTCTGGTCTTCCCAAAAAGACTATTATTAACCTACTATTACTCCAGAACTAAGCGGCACTTTTTCTGACGAGGACCAGAGGGACAGAGACTGTCCATGTTTTTAAAAAGAGGCTAAAGACCAAACTTTTTAGCTTAGCTTTTAATTAAAGTTTTTATTTATTTATTTGTGCTTTAGTACTTTATTTTATTTTATTTTTTTATTTTATTCTTGTCAGTTTTATCTGTTCATAATTTAAAATTTTTTTTTTTTATCCTTGTTTTAACATTTAGACTTTTTCCTCATTTTCCTCCACACCGGGGGCTTTGCTTGCTCAGTCTGCGTGGCTGTTGCCGTGGGGATCGTCCTTGTCTGGGTGGCTGGAGGTTTTGCACTGCAGCCCTACAGCTGCGGTGTGGGCTCTGACCTGCCCTGATTTGGACGGTTCCGGTGGTGGCACCCTCTATGGCCATGGGCAGGCTGGCTCCTCATGTGGACGGATCCCCAAGATATTTTTTTTCTCACAGCAGCATCAAGCCAGATGTGTATTTTTCCACCCACATTAAGTTAAGAGACAGAAATTAGCAGTTGGAGTTCTTGTTAGTGAACAATAGAGAGGGAGAGAGAGCTAGTGAGTGTCTGTGATTGGGTGTGAAAGAGATTAAGATCAGGTGTCTGGAGGCTTATTTTATCTTTATTGTATATTAAATTGTTTTTTATTATAATTTGTTTTTATTATGTAAAGCACTTTGTGTTGCTCTTTGCATGAAAAGCAATTTGTAAATAAAGTTTGATTTGATTTTGTGATTTGAAACTGAAATGCCTTTTGCAGGTCCCAGCAAGTCCCAGTTCTGTTATGTCTTTGCATGCACTGAAAAACTGGATGACAGAAAATCTGTAATACACAGACTAAGCCATAAAGCAACAGGAATTTGGCATAGATAATATACATCTTGGTCAAAAGTAGAACACAGTGGTAGAAAGTACAGCAGATAATGGTTGGCATGTGTTGATATCACACGTGTTTGAGTGGGCTGTCACATTGTTAAGGCTTGTGGGTGAGCCTGTAACAACAACAAATACAACAATGAAAGAAACTTGAGCAAATAAACAGACCCCTTTTCAAAAGGTAGTCCTTGCATACAAAAATTTAAAAACTGCTGTCATGTTGACATTGCATTAGCAATGACTATGACTTATTTTTTGCTAGATCATTTTAAGAAGGTTATAAATTTGTGGGTTGTTAAAAAATATTTTATCAGCTTTATTTGGCATTTCTATGGTTTGTCTATTGCTATAAAGCTACTTTGTTAAACCAAACAAAAGGAAATCACACAGCAAAGAAACTTAAGTAGCAGCTGCTTAGTTTCTAATTCCCTGCTGCAATTTTTTTGTGTGCGTGTGTGTATTATAAGCTCCTTCTCTGATGTCTTGTAGTGTTGTTGGCAAAGCACCTGTATTCTATTTAGGCTGATTTAAGTTTGAGCTGTTTAAAATTTCTTACACTAACTGAGTCTGGGTGGGCTGCGTGAAGGCCTTCTACTGGAACTATTCAAGGATAAAAAAAAGCTTAAAAAATGTCTCTACTTCTGGTATAGTGTGATAACGGTTCTCTTCTTTTCACAGAGCTGGTGGTCGCTCTGGATACTCAGAAGATAACAATGGCGTCATGTGGTCACACCCATTCGATGGCAGTGAATGAGCAGGGTCAGGTGTTTGCATGGGGAACTGGTGAGGGGGGACAGCTCGGCCTGGGGACTGTAGAGACATCTGTTAGAATCCCAAGGTGATTGTGTAGCACATCATTAAGGAATTGAATCTTTCATCCTAAAGCAGGATTCACACGAATGCAATGCTTGATTGGGCAGTCCTGATGTCCACCGACACCTGAAACACATACATGTGAATCTGGCCTACAAAGACAGACATGACCAAACATAATTTTTTAATAAAGCCTATGACCTACTTCTTAACACAATGGCCATGTTCATTTTATAAGTCAAATTGGTTATGGACACCTTTTAACTCTTAGAAAGTTGCCAATAATGTAAAAAAACAAAAATAAAACATTATCACATGTTACAGTAGTTTGTGTGTGGAAATTCTTCCAAGCAAGCAGGAATAGAAACAATATAAGTTTCATAACCACAACAGCTGATCTCAAATATTTTGTAAAACAAAATGGTAGTATAACCCAGTGATCTTGTCCCAGCTTTCTTGAAATGTGTTGTTCATGGTTGTAGTTAATTCCAGCTTTTTGGTTCATCAGCAACTTGGATGAGAAATGTTTATTAAGTTAACTTTTGTTCTGTTTTGCCTAGGTTGGTTAAAAGGTTATGTGATCACAGCATCTCCCAAGTAATGTGCGGGAACCAGCACTGCATCGCGCTTTCTAGAGGTGTGTAAGACACAGCTTCTAGGTAACACAGAAGCTCTGCTCACATCATGAATGGATATCCCAACTGTGGATGGCAACACATAATCTCTCGAATTAGCTTTTGTCATTCAAATTATGATTATTATTTTTTTTTTTTGGGGGGGGGGGGGGGTTCTTTGACCCCTGGGTTGAGAATAAAATATGACTCATCCCGATGAAGGCAACATCCTGAAGTGCATTCTGTCCTGCTTCTTTAAGCCACAAGATGTTTAGGTATCATGTAAAGGATGAACATATGTTTAAGTATATAGATAATTAACCTCTCTGCGTGTCTTCTCTCCTAGATGGCCAGCTGTTTACGTGGGGCCAGAACACCAATGGCCAGCTCGGTCTGGGGAAAGGAGAACCCAGCAAGCTGTCCCCTCATCCTCTGAAGTCTCTGGCAGGAATTCCTCTGGCACAGATTACTGCAGGGGGAGACCACAGTTTTGCACTCTCTTTGTCTGGAGCTGTATTTGGCTGGGGAAAAAACAGGGCTGGACAGCTGGGTCTTAATGATAAACAAGGTGAGAATCAGCTGGTTAGAAATAATGTGCACCATGTGTTTTATAAAGACGAATGATTCTGCTTTCGACAGAGCAGTGTTTGTGCTAGTATATGTTCACAGATGAGAAATGTACAAATAGAAATAAGAGATTACTGATTGGAATTTATAAGCAAGATGTGAAACAATGACCAGTGTTTCACTGACTTCACCCACAACATGAAGTATTTTTTAAAATCTTGTCTTTATGCCATGACTTGAAAATTTGGGCAAAAAACCTGTGATTTACACGTAAAAAATAAAAAAAGAAGCAATAAAAAACAAATGATAGCACTCTTTGGCGTTCTTTAATTCCATTGTTTTCTAATATGGTGCTATTGAATGATTACTTCATGAGTAGTAAAATCTTAGTTGAGTTAGCAGCACTTTGCTTACTGCAGAAGTTACAGCATCCCTCTTATTTGGGGAAATACATAAACTAGTAGTCTGGCTTGATTGTTTCCATCAGATCGTGCTGTCCCCTGTCACATCAAATTTTTGAGGTCTCAGAAGGTCGTTTACATCAGCTGTGGAGATGAACATACTGCAGCCCTCACAAAGGTATGACGTTTGCTCAACTCTTTGCAGTAAGGTTCACATTTGCTCGGCATATTTTGCAGCTTTTAATTGGTTTACAGAATACACTTTAAGTTGATGTTATTTTAACCAACTGCAGAATAATGCAAAAAAAATAAAAAATAAAATTGCTCTCGCTAAAAAGAAAATTATGGTAATAATCTGATTGTGTCTATAACAGGATGGAGGCTTGTTTACGTTTGGTGATGGATCGTGGGGCCAGCTGGGTCATGGCTCCACCAATAATGAACTTTTACCAAGACGAGTCCTGGAGCTTATGGGTACTGAGGTGTCCCAGATCTCCTGTGGCAGGTAGTCTGTTCTTAAACTACACAGGAGTGTTTGACCCACTGAGTTCAGTGCTTATTAATAATTAAGTCTAAACTGTGTTAAGACCGACGTTAAGGCCACAGTTGGTGATGGTGCTTCAATTCAGTACAATTTAGCTTTATTTGTATAACTTTTCACAACAAAGTTATTGCAACTTCGCATGGTACTTTACAGACATCAAATTCAAATCAATTCATCATGAGCCAGTTAAAATGAATGTACGTTTGTGCAGTTTATTATGATAATAACTTTACTTAATTAGTCCCGACTGGGAATTCAGGTCTGCATTCGACCCATAACTAGATGTACTAGAGAGCAGTGGGCTGCCATATTTTGGCACCTAGGGTGTAGGTGGGAAGGGTTAAGGGCCTTGCTCAAGGGCCCATGGTGACTCACTGTTGGCATTTTGGGGGACTTGAACCTAAGTTTCCCAGACCCAAGTCCACCCCTGTAACCACTAGGCATCCCTCCAAAAAAACTGTGTTCATATAAGCCAATTTATAAAGAATAATAGCCAAGCCTAATACGAATCTCTGGCAGAACAGACTCGGGGACGGCGACTATCTGGCCTGACTAGTTGGGGATGGAAAAGAAGGGACAGAGGGATCAACAAGCACAGCAACTTTTAGCCACTTGCTGAGAAAGAAGAAGAGAAATACGAGTCAATTACACCAATAATGTCACATGTTTATAATGGAACATAAATAGCAAAGAGAGAAAATTGGAGAGAACTGATCAGTGCATCACAGCGACATCCCTCAGAAGTCTAAGCTAATGGCAACGTAACTCAAGGGATGGCTAAACCACCCCTAGCTGTAATATTTATTAAAAAGAAAGAAATTTAAAGGCTAATCTTAAAGGTAGAGATGGTGTCCTTCTCCAGAACCCAAACTGGGAGCTGGTTCCATAAGATTGGGACTAGATAGCAGAAGGTTCTGCCTCCCATTCTACTATTAGAACCACAAGTAAACCTGCAGTCTGAGAGCAAAGTGCTCTGTTGGGAAAATATGAAACTATGAGATCTTTGATTTACTGTCCTATGGAGCTTGGTCATGAAGAGCTTTATATGTGAGGAAAACAATGTTAAATTCTATTGGGAATTTAACGAGAAGCCAATGAAGAGAAGCCAAAATTGGAGGGAAAAAAAGGATATCTCCTGGTAGTTCTCATCATAACCCTCACTGCTGCATTTTGGATCAGATGGAAGCTTTTCAGAGCAGCCCAATAATCAGGAACTGCAGGGGTCTGTAATGTTGTTGCTGTCGAAAAAGTTTGTTTCCAACGTTTAGTTTACACTAACGTTAACCACAGACGGGGAGACATCAACAGTGTTGAACAAAGTTTATAACAAACCACACTGGTTGTTGATTGATTGATTTCCCATCATGTTACAATTAATGTTATATTTCCATTGGGGTCAGGGCCTTGCTAATTATTTATCATACTGCATTTCTATTGGTTGACTTGTAGATGAGTGTAGTAGTAGATATCACATTTAGAGATAAAATTTTGTTACGTTATCAGTCTTGCCCCAGGCTGTCTTTATCCACATCACTCTTCTTCAGCTTTCTTAATGATTGTCCTCTCTATTTGAAGCACCACATATTCCAAAAACACTAGTTAAAATTAGATTAACTAATAGATGTTGTGATTTATATAAATGAAAAAAGACAGCAGATATCCAACTGTTAAACTGGTTACTGTCTGCAGCGCTGCGCCGCTAAATCTTGCATTTCCTTTTGCCAGGCACCATACGCTGGCATTCGTACCATCCTCTGGCATGGTGTATGCATTTGGGTGTAACAGCCATGGCCAGCTAGGTACAGGAATGATGGGAGATTCGAGAAGCCCATTTCCTGTCAAAACCAGTTACCTGACTGGAAATGTCCAGGCAACAGGTGAGCAGAAGTCTTGCTGCTCTGCCTGTATATGATGAGGGCTAAAGTTATATCTCGACGATCACTTGTCATGTTTCTTGTTGTGTCTTCTGATTTCATTTGATTCTTTTTGGTTTGAGTTGTGGAAGCTGGGGGAGAAGGGCCTTGGTTTTAAGCTATAAATATTGATTGTATGTTATATGACATCATTATTATGCAAGTGAAGGACCCTTTTTACTGTTTTCTTAAAAAGTGATAAAGTTTAGATGGGGCTTCATATAATAACAGTCCTTTCAGTATTTTTCACCCTAGAATTTGTGCACAAAACATTTTTAGTTCCATTGGTTGATAATGAAATGTCCTATTACACTGTAAGAAAAAAAAGTTAAGTAAACTTAATATAGCAAGGCAACCAGCTGCAATGATTTTCTGAGTAAACTCAACAAAGGGATGTAAACGGGTCAACGTCTGCTGTTGTGTGAACCTAAATCAAGAGGGTAGCTCAAAATATAGTCTTGAATTTAAGTTAGGACAGATATTCGGGTCTATTCAAGTCTTTAAGCTGAAAAGCTAATGAACAGCTTGTGTTTGCAAGTTGCCTCAGATTAGTTGCAACAATAAATTTGAATAGTAGTCTCTAAGAGTCAAACAGTCATTCATGCTCTTAGGTGCAACATGCACTCGCTACACAGAAAGGCCAAGGCTTGAACCAGAAACCTTCTTGCTGTGAGGTAACAATGCTAACCACCACACCATCTTGCAGATTGGTCTGTGTTTAAAAGTTAAAATACCCCTTAATCATCCTTTTTATTGATAACAATTTAATATTTCCATTGCAAGATAAACACAGGCTTTTTCAAAGCCAGAATCAATTATATCAGTTTACAAACTGCTCTATAGGACTCTAACCCTGACTGAGTTCATGAGCACCCTTGAACTTCCTCAGAAGTATACTTCAGGTCCTTTGGATAGTCCAGGTTTAGAGCACATGTAAGGCAAACCTGTTCCCAAAGGGATGTTTGAATTCTTCAATCTAAACTTTCAGGGCGGCACGGTGGTCCGGTGGTTAACACCATTAACCATGAATGTGTGTGTGAATGATTGTGTCTCTGTGTTGGCCCTGTGATGGACTGGCGACCTCTGGGGTGTACCCTCTTCTCATCTAGTAGCTGCTGGGATAGACTCCAGCCTCCATTTAGTGTGTAAATCAAAATAAAAGTATCAAGTTGGAAAAACTGGAGACTATTATTCACTCATATATTTACTCACGCAATTAAGTTGAGGCAACATGTTTCCTCGTTCTTTTATTTTTCCAAAGATTTTTTTCAATTCCACAACATGAGTTGTTTCAGCTCACCATTTAAGCACTTTTTTGTAGGGGCTGACCAGGCTTCTCCGCATTACTTTCACTTTGACTTTCTGATATGGTTTTTTTTTTAAAGAAGCCCGTCCAGACTGCTGGAAAAATAAACATTGTTAGAAGAGGATTATCTTTAAGGATGTTTGTAACACAAACAGAGCCATCTTGATTTACACTGCACACTGTACTAGATTTACTAAAAATAAAATCTTGACCCGACTGTGGCTGTTTCTCAAAGTCAAGCATGTTTCTTTGGTAGGATGAGTCTCTAAAGTGTATCCTCTTGAGGTTAGTTAAAAGTTAAATTCTTGCTTTATAGGGGAAAAAATAAAACACAGTAGGTAAGTCCTCAGAAGTGGACATAAATCGTACTTGAGTCAACCTAATGTTAGTAAAAGATTTCGGGTGCTAACAGAAGGAAATCCTTTTAAGGGATCCCTCACATCGAAACAGGTCCATCAGATTTCATAATGTGGCATCCCAGAAATGCTACAGTAAGGATGTTTCTTTGACTTTGAGAAGAACTAAGCGTTCGTATTATCATCTGGAAGGTGTAGGGCACAGAAATCTTTTACCTCAGTGGAAGATGACTGCAGCAACACTTAGATGAACCTTAAAGCCTTTGAACATTGTTATTTCTACAGTATGCTAGTGCCTTAAATTCACTCCAATGCAGTTTAAAATGTTTTACAGTTAAATGCTTTATAGAACAAAGGAAGAAATAAACTATTCTAGGTAAATATTATAAACACAGTTTGTTCAATTGTTATAAAATGGTTAATGTCTATTTTTTCTTATCAGATTCACAGCAACATAAAGTTCTCAAAATCATCTGTGGAGGAGATCACGGTTTCCTATTGTACTCTAATGAGCAAGTATGAGATTTGTTTGTTGAAAGTCTTCAACTGCTGATTATTGTTTTACATTAGTTAATCTGAAATCTGATTTTTATTCATTTTTTATTTACATTTTCTGATTTTATGGCAGCTTTTTTCTCTTTAGATATACTGAATAATTGAAATCCCATATTTTGTTAGTATTTATTTGTGATTTAAACATTTGATCTGGAATTGTATTGCAGTCATGGTGTTAATTCAACTATTAAAATGAGGAGAGAAATGGGATGTTGCATGAAAGGAAAATATACTATTTCTAACTTGACCATTAATACCTTTTTCACGTAAATATTATATTAATAGAATACGTAATGAATATGTTGCATAATCTTTAAGGTTCTCATAAAGAATCTTGTGAAGTGAAGACTGTTAATTATGTTCAGTCTTTCACCACAGGGTGGCAGTATTGTCTAAGATTTAACAAGTTCCTTTGCGTGAACTATGCTACACATGGAGCTTTTTTTCTTCTTTTTTCCCCCCAATGGACAAATTTTAGAAAAACAGCCAGCAATGTTCAATGATAAAGACATAAAGGACTTAGCCTCAGCTCCACACCCTTGTAAAATATTTAGCCCTTAGGCGTAGCCTATTTATTTATTTTCTTTCCTGAGGAGATGGATGTAGTCCAGACTGAACTGTGCTAAACACAGTGGAAGTGCCAGTGTAAACAGTCTTGTGTGTTTGAACTTGTGATGTTATGTTGCCTCTGTTTGTCTTCACCTCTACAGAGCTCTGCTGCCCCAGAAGACTTTAGGGTGATTAATATCAGTAAAAGCCTCTCCCCAATCAATTATGACAGGTTAAATTCATGGCGGTTAAAACTGATGTACAACACAGACTCTAGTGTCACAAAGTAAGTTCATAGTTCAAGTATATTATTTCAAATGTGCCAGATTAAACGGTGTGCTAAAATCAGGGTTTTTATTCAAACTTAATTTTAATTAGTACAATTTTAAAGAATTTTTCTATACTTTGTGGTCAGTGAACATTTTAAATTGTGTTTATTAGATTAAATACAATTTCCTATATGTATTTATTGATTCATTTTTGTCTTTCTTTTTTTTTTTTACCCACAGTGATATTATAATTCAGCTCTCCTCGACGGCTTGTTGGAATGCCAGCTTCTTGGATCAAAGGTACATAAACTTTATCTGGAATGAAACATGTCTAAAACAATTGCCCTGATATTAAGGATCTTAGTAATTCCTTCACTGTTTGAATGTTAAAAATGACAATGAGAAAAGTTCACAGTGGGGAAACAGGACTATAATAGACTTAAAACTGTAGGCGGAAGCTGAACAAATAATGATGTGTTAACATGTCTGGTTGTACAGTATTTAATCAAAGTGACAGTCTTGTGTATGCAGCTCCTGTGTTGAAAGGATAATAAAGGCCTTTGGGACTTTTTAAACAATTAAACAGAAAAATACATTCTAGGTAGGAAAAACTATTAGTTAGTGAGCTGATTAATCTCTGACCTCATGATGTCCACGAAATCAGCACATCACATACTTTCAGTCAATATACATAACCTCATCCAGCAGAACATGCTGGCTAAGAAAACACGTTAACTGTTAGGTACATGAGACTTGCGTAAATCCAGATTATTGTTTTTTTCATCCTGTGTAGGTCATGGCTCTTTAGGGCTGACCCATCAGCTGATTCTTAATGTTCTGGGAATGAGCTGTGGAGATCAACAGAATAAAACACAGATCTTTCTAGACTTATATAAAGTCATTATTACTCTAGACTCTGTTGAAACCGCAAGGAATGACCTACAATATGGGCTGGGTTTCTCTATAGACCCATATATAAAAGATAAAAAAATAAGACGTAGTCAGAGGGTCTAAAGCAGGAATCCAGTGAGGAATTTTCTTAAAAGTCCATTACTACTGGAAGTACCAGCTTCAAAATATCCCTGGCTCCAACTGACTAGTCGGTGTCTCTCATAAGAGAACCAGTAATGAATATAATTACAAGTTTCAAAATATCAGCTCACAAACCAGAGAGTGATGCCAAGTGGCTTCATCCACTTCTTGTACAATTTGAACTATGGAAAAACACATGACAATGCCCTGATCACCAGTTTTAATTTATTTTAGATCTACTTTTAGACAATACTTTCTGCCACCAAAGCTTAAATTTTAGGCTTAAAGATCAGTTGTGTCCCATCTCTCTAATAATAACGGTTTATAAACTTAGTAAATAACTCATTCGCTGATTTTTAAAGAATAAATATCACAGATTGTCGGTAGTTTAAATTTCTTAGTTTGACAGTTAACTGTTAAAATATTTTAAATATGTATGTTTTTTTCTATTAATAGCGCAGTGCATCATGTAGGCACTAGGGATTTCTTTTTTTGTTATTTTTATTAAGTGAAAGATTATCCGCAGATTAGTTTATAATAATAATGATTATAAATTAGATATATTTTGTGTTTATTTCTACTTGAGGGAGACAGCAGTAGGATTTGTTAAGACATAAATATAAAGCTGTTTTCGCTGCTTTAGTCTCACAATTCTGACCCTCAACTCTACAGATCAGTTCTCATAATTTGACCGTTTGCTGGTTTGTTGCCTGTACTGTCCCCATCTGTGTTTTGGTGTTTGTGTTATGGCTAAATTAAACCTTTGCTCTAACAATGTGAAGGCTTACCCTGTAAATAGCATCTGTCTGTCATTTTGGAGGTTTGCTTGACTTCGGGTGAGGCAGGGCTCTGCCCTGGAAGTGTAAATCAGCCAGTGATTACAATCCCAGGCTCCCAAGCTGAAGAAGAGATTTACTTAGGGATTGACTTAAAGACCTTTAGGCTATGTGTATACCCAACCTTTGCTTCTGTCCTACTAAGACTTAGCCTGAGAATTGGCACATCTATCTACAGCACCTTTTGGTGAACTTGACCTTCCACATGACTAGAATAGACTGAAATCTAGTTAAATCCAATGCAACGTGCACCTTTACACAGAGTTTATCACAGAGCTTTTGAGTCTTATTGTTTCCTATTTTATCCTGTTAATAAATACAGAGACATCATCCATGAATTATTGTTTTGTTTTCTCAGCGATGATACTCACTTCAAAACCAACCCAAAGATCCCAGGAATCGATCTCAATTCTGTAAGAATGCTATTTGAGACTATGAGCAAACCGGCCTACTCTGGACTCCTAGAACAGGTGTGTTTTCACTATAATCTGTCCTAAATAAAAAAAAAAAAGTTTTTGTTTCTTGCTGAGCCACCATGTTTAGTTATAACAAAAGTATACCAAAGGAAGAAGTTTGGATTGTTTGGAAGAAAATGTTTGCAAATGAAAATCATTGCGTGCACCCCATGCTTAGTTCAATACATTCTGGAGATTTGTGTGTCTTCCAGTCATACAGATAATCTATTGATGAAATATTTAATGGCACACTGATCAGGGTTATAATTACCTCCACCGAACAGATTATGGAGATGGTTCAGTTGGTTTGGTAAGAGGACAGCTAAAAACAATTAGACCCAAGAAACAGGTGTGCAGGATGGCCCATTTTTAGAAGTGATAAACTTTTGATGTTGACTGGAACTCAATGTAGGATTTTTAAATCAAACTATGCAAAGACAATCTTGTGTATTCTGGTGTTGCATTGACAGGTTGCTCTAAGGATAATTTGTTCTACAGCCTGCACATTGGCATTGTAAGTTTACGCTCTGTACTCCTACGCATCCAACTGCAAGAGGCCTCTGTTTTTCATTAAGAAAAAAAAAAATGCTCCGGTAAATCCATTGAGCTTTTATCTGTCCAGCAACAGAAAACAAATAAAACCCCTGAAGAAGTTGAGGGAAGCCAGAACAGGGCTAGGAATCAAGTGAAAATTGAATTTACTTAATGGAAATACCAGTCTGCTTCCTCTGCATGAGTTAATAGGCAGGTTTCATTGCCACTAGAATTGCCATCATAGTAGATATTCACATCCAAGATTTTCTTTGAAAGGGATTTATGATTTGTTCTTTGAAGCCAAAATGTCCCATTTTAGCATCACAGTAGAGCTGTTAGAGGAATAGTAGACGTTTGGCTATGCTGCAGTGTTTCCTGTTTAGTCATTTCTTAAACATAATTCCATGCCGCATTTGAAAATCTGGTTTTGAAAATACATCAAGTTCTGCCAAAGATTTAGAGTTCAAGTTCTCACAGATCCAAAAGAAAAAAAAAAGGCAGGATTAACTCATAACCTCTGTGGCTCAGTAATGTTAGCTTCTAAAATTGTTAAACTAAACTTACTGTGAATTGTAATCAGACTGAGGACACAGTCCAAACCACTAAAGCCTCTCCCAAAATGTTGTGACTCACATTTTTCTCTTGTTGCCTGATAAATCCAACTTTTAAAAATATATATAGATCCCATATATTTCTCAGCTTACTAACATAATATAAACATATTAGTACAATTTTAGGTATAACATTTGTTTATTTGACCTGCATGATCAGAATTGTACTGTAAATAGAGACTTTCTGTCCTCTGTGTCTTTATTCTTATTTAGGCAACCAAGAGTTTTGAGAGTCTGTTGATCCCTCAGCTGCCGCGCTCCCCTCCTGATGTTGAGGCCATGAGGATCTACCTCATCTTGTCTGAATACCCAGCTCTGCAAGACTCGAAGAACTATATCCGCTTAACTATTCCCCTGGCATTAGCTATTCTGCGGCTAGACATCAATCCCAGCAAAGTATTGGGTATCATTTTTGCAAGCACACTCTAGAACATATATTTTTGCACCACTCAAGTAATCTAAAACTGCTTTAAACAGGAGGTAACAATAGCAGGCAAATCAAACTTATTGATGCCATGTGATGTCACACTATGTAACATTTACATCTATGTCCATGGGTTTGGTCAGTTTGATCTCAGGAACAGATAAAAACAAGAAATGCATTCAGAAATGGACACAACGTTGCCAAATAGTAAAGCCTGACTAATAAGTTGCTTTATCCGGTCAGTATTGATGTTTGGGAAGTGGGGGAGCTTCCTCACAGAGGTACAGCTAAGCTGGCAGCTTCATTGTGAGGGAGATCATGCATTACGTCCCTTATGTAAACAGCACAGAGCCAGTTTTTTTCAAAAGTGAATATTTGATTAAAAAAATACTTTTTTTTTTAGTTAGGTTTAGTTAATTCCATCTTGTTTCCTCTCCCTGCAGATAACTGGTGGTGTTTAGTGGACGGCAGCGTCTTTACCAGAATGGTCGACATGTACAAGAGCATTGTCATGTTCATGCTTACAGGAGGCAAGACACTCCTTGTACCCGTCTTCTATGACAACTATTTACTAGCTGTGCTCAGGGTGCTGGAGAAACTTCACAAGGTATTTCAACTATCTCCTGCTGCTGCAGTAAACAGCCCATCAGCTCTGCATTGATGCTCTGACAGTCTCAGGAGGAAGTGCTTGTCTGTAGCCAGCTGTGTACTGTGACATTTCTGGAATTTGAGGCTAGTGTTTGTTTCATGTTACAGGTAAACTTAAAGGCCCACCACGTGGAGTACAACCGCTTTTATATTCCTGACATCACCACCCTGGTGAACATTCAGGAAGACTACCTCAAATGGTTTCTGAGTAGAGCGGAAACTGTGAGTACAGTGTTACATTTCTTTATTTGACACTGACTACACTGCTCTATGTGAGCTGTCTTTCACAAATGGTTTTTCTTTCACTCTGTGCTCTGCAACTTATAGATATTGGAAGTCTTGTTAGTACTGCTATTGAAATTTGTTCTGTTTCTAATCAGATAATTTATCTCTCATTTTCATTTCTAGAAAATAGGATCTTCCCCTTCACAGGTAGTTAATTTACAGTATTTTTATTATTAGATTAATCATTCCCATGTTGATAATTTCATAAGCCCAGTGATTATTCTCCCTGCAGAATGACTTTCCCTCAGTGAACCTATGTGCCTATCCATTCATACTGAATGCCCAAGCCAAGACAACAATGCTGCAAACAGATGCTGAACTGCAAATGCAGGTATGTCCTACTCATAGAAAAGCAGAATTGTTTGTTTCCATTGTTTATTCTTTGACAATGCATATCTTTAATCTGAAATATGTAAATATCTGCTTGATGTCATTCGATGTGATACAGTATGATTTGCTGTCTGTGTTTTTCTCTTTCACACTTCTACCAAGATGGCAGTCAGCGGTGCAAACCTACACAATGTCTTTATGCTGCTCACGCTGGAACCCCAGCTCGCCAGGAACCCATACTTAGTGCTCCATGTGCACAGGAACCATTTAGTGAGTAACACTCTCCGTGAACTCACCATGTACTCTGATGTGGACCTTAAGAAACCCCTTAAGGTGAGTAAAGTAACTTTGAATATCTAAAGATAAATCAAGTGAAAATGCATGTTTGATGTTCTCTCTTTTTGTTGACATTCATCTTATTTGCTGCGCACCTCCTCCAGGTGATCTTCGATGGAGAAGAGGCTGTAGACGCAGGCGGAGTAACTAAAGAGTTCTTCCTGCTGCTGTTAAAGGAGCTGCTGGATCCTGTCTATGGGATGTTCACTCATTACAAAGACTCCAACCTGCTGTGGTTCTCAGACAAAGTAAGTCATACAACACTGAACCAAATATAACAACATATATGGAAATATAAAAATAATCAGGTGAGAAGAACAGAGTGACTTGTTCCGGAGGGTGATGGCCGCTGGCAGGAATTATCTCTGGTACCTTTCTGTCTTGCACTGGAGTTGAAGAAATCCCTCAATGAGCATGTCTTGTTGTTTCTTTACTGTGTTTCAGCAGCATTCTTTACTAGGCAATCAGCTCCAGCTTGTTTTTGTAACATCTCACAAAATGACTGATCAGTTCTCTGTACTTAGCTTCTTGTCCATTACTAATATTCCCCACAACTGCAGAGTCATCAGAGTATTTCTGCAGATGAGATCAGACTTGTTTTCAGACTGAAAGACAGAATCAGACTGAGCAACATACTCTTCACCTGTGTTTGGAGTTATATTCTTCAGGATATGACTTACAGTGCTGTCCAGGTCTTCGTTTGACAGCACTATATATCTTAATGGCCGAGATATGCTAGGTGGCTAGGTAGCATGTCCTCATTCAGACTTATTACTGTCAGTTGTCCAGCTTATGTCGCGTTAACCCTTAACAGTCTCTGCTGAGGCCAGAATAGTATTAAAGATGCCAGCTGCTTCACTGAGACTAACTCCCAGGCGACTTAGCAGATATTAATACAGCATAAGTCTTTGCAAAACATTTGTCACGGTATTCTCCAACTTCTTCCTCTTCGGTTTGTTTTAAAAAATACTCTCCTGTTTTTTTTTTCCTACTACGTGACTTCCGTTTCAACTAAAATTACTTCCTTTTCAATTGAAATTCGCTCTCACACACACTAATAGAATTCCTTTCATACATACTAGTGAAATGTGATTTCAGAAATTTCCCTATAGTTTGTAAATGATTTCAGTATAGTATATGAGGCAGTTTCAGTATAGTATATGAGAGGTTTTACTATAATGTGTGAATGATTTCAGTATGATATATGAGAGGTTTTAGTATAATGTGTGAATGGCTTAAATTTCACGTGTCTGTGAGGGTGATTCTGAATAATGTCTCAAACGGCCCCTTATAGTTGCGGATCTTCTCGGACTTGCATGGTTGCTGCAGGAACTAGTTGTTTACATGACATTTGTTAAACCTAATGAAATGTAAAGAAAAGTGTGCCTGTTAAATTCCTTCTACTATTGCTGTGGATGAGAGGAATTTCCTGTCTTTCCTCAGTAGGAAGTAGTTACAGCACAAAGTAAACTTAAGGATGAAATTGTCTGTGGAGGATCTCAACAGACAATTAGTCTCCATTTACCTCAATTTTTTTGGTAAATTTTAAGCTACAACTATATTTGAATGAATTTGATATATTATGATTTTTAAAAATATATATATGACACTAGGCACATGACCTGTTTCTAAATATGTTTCAGTTGTGAGATCAGAGGGCTTACTGCTGATGTGCCTTGTATGTCAATGGTGCACAAACCAACTGTGTTTGGAGACCTCTTTATTGTGATGTAATGCAATAAGAGCAGCAAAATGAAGCAGAATAGAAAACAAGTTGAACCTGTCCATTTCCAATGTGCAATATATTTTATCTCGTCTTTTTTTTCCTTTTTTAAAAGATTATCACTTGTTTGGAGTCAATATATTTTAGAAAATCGTTGCGTTTTTTGTTGGTGGACACTTCTCAGCTTACATTTGCTGAGTGGATGCGGGCAGATATTTCACCTGCAACAGTATTTTCCAAGAAGAGTTTTTCTTTTTGTAGTTATGAAGTATGCTGGTATGACTTCTATGAAGAGTAACAAAAACTGAAAACTGTTGCAATGTAGCTTTTCTACTGTAGGCTAACTAACAAATTAGCCGATTCTGCCATTTTATATAGCAAGTAACAGTAAATGATCCGACTTAAACGGGAGGATAAAGTAGTTGCTGGACCACCCTGCCCTGTTTCTAACATAAAGCCAAAATAAACTTCACTGTTAGATTGCATTAACTCACCTATCCAGCAGAAAGCTACAACCTCCGCGTTAGCTTTGAAGTTCCTCTCCTTCATCAATTGCCTCCATCTGGTAAATGCTCCACCAACGTACAATTGGATGGTCCTCCATTTCAATGTAAACTGGCAAGCTGAATAATCCACGGTCTTGGCTTGTCCCCCCCCCCCCCAAACAGCGGGGACTCGCTGATAAAATGTGCAAGGCTAACAAGTTTGTTTAACAACTTTACACTTTGGTCCACCTTTTATTTTCAGAGACTTTCAGAAAGCATCATCATGTGGTTTTGATGAAATATTTTTCTTTACAACTTAAGTTATTCATTTACAACAAACATTGTGAACTAAGTATAGCTTTTAGGGTTTGGTAGATGTTATAAAGACTGCTCCTGTGCGCAAGCGCCAGCGAGAACAATCCAGATGGGGAACGGATTACATCCTACAGCGAACTAGAGACTTGTGTGCCTCGTGTGCGTAACTGAACAAAGAAACCACGCACACAGAAACAGACAGATATAAAAGAACAAGTGGATACCATACAGTCCACCCTACCCCTTAACTATTTAACAGTAGATCATGGTGTAAGTTTGCATTTCTGGAGCTGGTATATTGTCTGGCCAATGTTTTAAAACTTGTGTGATGTGAGACGTTTTCTTGCTCAGCCAACTTTTCAGTTTATGCACTTAACAGCTAAAAAGGAAAAGCAATGGTAAAAAGATTTCCTGTGTGCATCTCCAGTGTTTTGTGGAGCAGAACTGGTTTCACCTGATCGGGATCATCTGTGGTCTGGCCATCTATAACTCCACCGTGGTGGACCTGCACTTTCCTCTGGCTCTCTACAAGAAGCTGCTGGATGTGACGCCCACACTGGAAGACTTTAGAGAGCTCTCACCTACTGAGGCCAGGTAAACTTTGGCTGAGTAACAATAATACTTCATCCTCTTCCTCTGTATAGCTTTTCCTTTTCCATCCTGTTTGCCTGCTTTCCATGTTCTCTGTGTTTTGGTGGTAATTTTCCAATAAGTTTCTATGTAGGAAAACTACACATTTTACCACCTCAACTTCATATTGATGAACACGTGATAATGTTTTTTTTTTCTTTTGCAGGAGTTTACAGCAACTTCTGGATTATGAAGGAAGAGATGTGGAGGAGACATTCCTTCTTACCTTTGCTGTGTGTAACTTTTCATGTTTTCACCTGCCTCATGTCAGTTTTAACAATCCTGATGCTAATCTTTATTCTTCTTATTGTCAACTAGTTTCTTCAAGTTCTAAGTTCTTGAATTGCCCATTACCCTTCATCATTCCAACTAAAGATAAAAATCTTTCAAATATGTCACAAATATATGTTTATTGATATTTTAGGAATAAAATATTTAAATAAAAAAAGCAAAGTTATATGTTTTTCAGAAATATGACTCAGAACAGAGTAAATTGTTCATGCTCTCATCAGGAGTGGATGCTACTCTGTAATTTGTTCAGACCCCCAGTGTTACTAGTAACTGATAAAGTTGTGGTCTTAACCTTCTGAACTGAATAATACAAAAATGATGAGTCATAACTTTAACCAAACTTTTCCAGTAAATTATTGATACATTTTTAAACACAAATGTGACAGTCTTGTGTAGCGTCTGTTTTTACTCTCATGTATGTTTCTGTCTTGCTACTTCTAAGCCTGAAAACATAAAGAGTGGTATTTAAATTCACAAACAGCATCTTATCAAACAAGTTTCACTGTACCTAAACTAATATGAGCCCAGACCATTGGCACTACAAAAATAGAAAACAACTTCCCAACAACAGGGAAATACAAAACAATGAGCGGCCTAGATTTCACTGGTGAACAATCCAATGCTTGGGGAATTCTGCTCCACAATGATGTTCTCAACACTGCTCCCATACAGAAGATGAATACAATAATAAGTAGACGTGTGCATGTGATGCGCCACTGCAGAGCCATGCGAGTTTGTACATACAGTAGATCTACATCTGGGCCCTAACTGTTGCTTGGTCTGGCACAGAACAGCTTTAAATAAAGGGTGATGGTGTGGTTCTTAACATGAACAGCTTACTTCAACTTTTTTTCACCACAAGTTCTTATCAAATTTAGCTTTAATTGTCTAATTTTGTTCTTTTAAAAAATGTTTTAAGAACTTGTGTGAAGACATGATATTTCCATTAGTATTTACTCAGAATATTTGTTCTTTGGTGTTGATCCTATGGATGCATTTAGTCAAATGAGACTCATTTGCATCCCTGCTGTACTTAAGGCTCCCATCCATTAACTTGTATGTTAGATGCATTTGAGGATGAAGTTAGTTACATGTGCTGTTAGTTGGATGAACTGGATGTATGTTTTTGTGTTTTCCTGGAAAATTTTAAATTAAAATCTTACATGCTTTTTTGGTAAATTTGGAAAAAAAAAGTAAGTTGTGCATTTATTTGCTGTTATCTTCAAACCCAAAGTTGAGATCATTTGTTGTCTTTACATCTTAGATCACCAGGGAGAATTATGGGATGACAGAAGTAAAAGAGCTGGTTCCTGGTGGAGAGAGCATCACTGTCGACAAAAACAACAGGTTTGGCAGCTCAACAACTCAAATAATCTGGAGTTCAAGCCTCCATCATGCCATGCTCCATTTAAACCAACATCGTTGAACTATTTTTTTACTCCCTGTTAAACGCTTCCTGAGTATAAACAGATGACCGTGGTGTTTATTAATACATTTGTTCTGAACTGAGACTGTCACGTGCTGGCAGCATGTGAGCCTTTTATTTAATGTGATGGCCTTGTTTCGCACAAATTACAGATGGCTTTTTTTTTTTTTTTCTGTCATTGTATTTTTTCCTTACATCCACTTCATGTCTTAAGCGTGTCTGTGTGCCAGTAGTTTCTGGCACACAGTGTTTTGTGGGGCGAGTCCTCAGAGAGTTGCGGGCCGGGCAGTGACATGTCTGGCTGCTAGTTCTGAACAGATGGCAGCAGCAGCAGCAGCTCAAGTAGCTTCTGAAAAATCCCTTTAACATAGATAAAACAGTTTAAAAAAGAAACACTAAAAGAGATTGTTGTGGTGTGAAGCAGTAGCACAGATTTTATTTTAAGGTGACGGTTCAGCAGACCGGTGATTCCTGGTTTTTCGTTTCTGTCAAACTCTGTGTTTTTGTTAGCATGGCTTTCTGACATCTTTGTGTTATCAGTGTCATGTTGGCTGAACATAACTGCCTAGGGGTTTGACAGTTGTCTTGTATTTACAAAGGCAAGAGCCGCTCTTCTTTGCATTTGAGTCAACTTTAAAATATTTATTTAGAGCCTGCAGAGCTTGCAGTTTGTGTTCTGACTTTAGCTCCTTTTTACTTCATCATCTGTTCTCAGACCTTTTATTTTTTTTGTTACTTTGCAATGTACATGATTTTGAAGAATAGCGATGAGAACTTTGTTTAACATACTTAACCTTTAAGTAATTAACAGCTTTGTAGGTAAGCAGTGATGCACTTACAAGACTTCAACCATTTCAAAGCACTTTGCAAGCACTTAATTTCACAGTTAAACCTACTTGTGTGGCTTGGAAATCTACCCCACACTTAAAAGCTCAACACGAGCCAGACAACATCATAAAACTGAGGATGGGAGTGCCGCTTATTATCTGCCTGCATGCAGGCAGTAAGCAACCTGTTGATGCTCTCTTTCAGCTCTTTGAACTAGAAACTTGGATCAATAGTCAGCTACATTTACCTTTACAGTTTAGGCCAAACTATGGTTTTATTTATAAGAAAAGAGTTAAGAGATTTTATTTAAAGCACCAATTTACTATGTGACATTTTTACTTGAAAGTAGTACAGTAGTTTTATTTTTATTGATGTAAATTTTTTCATTATTAAATTATAGAATCAAGATGGAAACAGAGGAAAACACTTTGGTAAAATTGGTTTAAGCAGTTTTTTTTTGTTAGGAGCGCCAGTGATAACTAGCTGGGTAAGTTAGACTGGAGCCTGACCCACAGGTGGATTCAGCAGGTCTGAACAGATTATAGATTTAATCTTTTCAATGACCTCTGCAGAAAAAGCTCACTGAGATGTAAAAAAATCAGCCTGTACATCATGCTGATGAACTCTTGTTAGGGCGTAGAAAACATTTAAGGGGTCACCACTGAAGTAATGTGGACACACACAGGTACAGACACAATAGGGGAGGAAGCCGGTGTTTATAGTCTGAATGAATGCTTTCCTGATGTTAAGGATGCATTCACTGTGCAGAGTTAACTGATTACCTGAGTATTTACTCAACCTGTTTGTGTGCGTTTCAGGAAGGACTTTGTGGAGGCCTATCTGCGCTATGTGTTCACAGACTCAGTGTCTGAACAGTACTTGGCTTTCTCCTCTGGTTTCCTCAAAGTGTGTGGAGGGGAAATCTTGTCACTGTTCCAGCCTTCTGAGTTGATGGCCATGGTGGTTGGCAACAACAACTACAATTGGGAGGAAATGGAGAAGGTAGATTTGTGGTTTAAAAATTGGAAAGATGTTGTAAAGGGATCTAACATGACGCATTCAACTTAACAAATGTTTTATAAACACAGTTTCTATGAATGAGAATGCCAGGTGGCTTAGTTTTATATCTGGAATCCTGATAGGAGGCATATGCACAGTTTCACATATTTTGCATGTAATATTAACTCGAGTACACATCAGTGAAGGATTGTTTTATTTAATGTGAAAACCAAGAAATAAAATGCTCCCGCTAGACAAACTTCACAAACACATGCATGTCTATGAGGATCTTATCATACTAACTGACGATGTCTTGATAAGAACCAAACAAAGAGGAGTTTGTCATCTGTTTTTCTTTTCATATTTCTTTCTTTGCATATTTTCAGAATGCTGTGTACAAAGGGGAGTACAGCACCACTCACCCAACAGTAAGATTGTTCTGGGAGGTTTTCCATGAGTTCCCCCTGGAAAAGAAGAAGCAGTTCTTATGTAAGCATTAATTACTTCATTGCTCCATTTGTGTGACAGTTAAACTGCCATACTCTCACCCTGAGACATTTTAAAAACAGCATAATAATGTGCAAGTTGTTGCTGCATGAAAATACTGTAAAGCTGCTCAAACTGACACCTCTGCTGGTTGGATGTGGTTTGTAAAATATAATGAATATTGGAGTGATACGTTCCAATTTGGTATTGTATTGATTTTTTCAATCTTGTCTTTTTGTGACCTTGAGTGCCCTGAAAGGCCTAAACATAAGAGTTCAGATTTATTTTTATCATGTAGGGAGGGAAGAGTAGATAGCTTTTTGCAGCTGTGGGGATAATCCTCTGGAGCACCTTCCTTCCTGCAGCTGTGTAGTGGGCTTACCTCACATGTAACTTTAAAGGCCCATTTATGCTTGAAGAAGGACTAAATGCGAATGTTTAGGGAGTGTTGGGCAGTTGGAAAGGTGGAATTGACTTAACCATAGTAACGGAAAACATGAAAGGAAGTATGAGGACAGCTACGAATAACAATGTATGAATCAGACGTCGCTATTTACGTTAGAGAGATTAAATGGGCCTTAACACGTCACTGCTGAGTCTGAGGTCTGAAACCTGTAACAATAAAAGATCTCAAATATTAACTTTAAAGAATTTGCCCTTCTGTGATTTGTCCCCAAGTTATTATTTGGGTATGTTAAAGGTTAGTGATATAAAAGTTATGTAACAAGATTAATATAATTTGTGTAAGAATTGTAGACACCCTCCTCCCCTCCTTTGTAATCAAATAAGCTCTGGCTCTTAAACCTTTTGCATAATTTGTTGTGTGCTTTGTGATAAAGCCAGCCTATGCGTTGTACTAAACATCTGCAATCAAGGATGTCTGTCAAATGAGGGCCATCATCTTCCAACCAGTAGTAGAACACGAAATACTCCCCGATGCTGTGGCAGATTGCACTTGGAAACCTGCTATTTTATGGTTCAATCAGCAAATTAGCTTTTCAGGTTCCAAAGTTTTCGTGCTGGGTTTTTCAGTTTTTACAAAACAATTAAACCTTTTAAACATGAGGCACAATAACAATTTTGCCTCCTGTCTGCAGTGTTCCTGACCGGCAGTGACCGCATCCCCATCCATGGTATGGAGAGCCTGCGTATTGTCATCCAGTCCACCACAGCAGAGGAGCACTACCTGCCAGTTGCCCACACCTGCTACAACCTACTCGACATGCCCCGCTATCAGACCAAAGAGATCCTGCGCCGCCGTCTCACTCAGGCTGTGGAGCAGTATGAGGGCTTCAGCCTGGTCTGAGGGCAGTCTGAGAAGAGCTTCAGCGCACTTTAACAGCAATACACCCCGTTCTGAGTTCAAAAGTGGGCAAGTGGGAGGATGTCGGACATAGCAACTTCGTACTCGTACAAGCTTAAGAATCGTAAATCTCAACGGTCTATGTGTGTTTTATATTGTTTTTATTGCTTTGGGAGCAGTTTCTCAACCTTTCAGGACCATTGGGAGGAAGTGTGGAAGGTTGTAAATGTATGTGTTCCTATTACAAAACGTTTTTAAATTCAGGTTTAGATCTGCACGATTACTCTGATTAAGCAAAACTTTGGGACCAGAGGGGGTTGAGAAACTCAGGCTTCTGAGTGCGTGCGTCTTCTTGTTTTGTTTCCTCCTTCTTTTTCGCAAAGCTTTCTATTTTATATTCCTTAAATTCTATTTTTCACTTTTAAAGAATTATGTTATTACCTTGAGACACTGTATTGCTTTTTGTTATTTTCAATTATTATATAAAGTGGTTATATTTTGACTAAATAAACATGTATATATGTTCATAAAGAACATTTTGAATATAATCCCAGTGTTGGAAGGGGTGTTAGTCATGCTGATCCTTTTAAATCTGGACACCAGCATGTCCTCTCTGCCTGGGCTTAAAAATAAAAAAAAGAGGATGACTGCTGAGCTGTTGACAGGCAGATGCAGGGTGACACGGGCTGAATATAACTTGCAATCGCTCATTCCTGTTTAGCTGTGGATTAAAGAGCAGCTGATGTCTTGAACCTGCATTCAATAGTTTGCCTTCTACAGCAAAACATACTTTATGAACATGACTCTGACTTTTAGAGTTACTGGATGATGTCTGTGTGCATGTTGTTAAAGGAACAAACCAGATTGTTATTTATCAGCAGGACATTTTTGGAAATGCCACGAATCACTTTCTTGTTGAGAATTTGAACCTTAAGATCACTGAACTAATTTTCATGTCTGTCACTATCGGACTGCTTCTTGTTGCCACTTTGCTTAGCTTAGCTAAGACTGGAGGCTGAACGCCCTCAAAAATCTGTCTGCCAGTTCATCAGCTATGCTGTTATTTCTCTTATCTTTCACAGGTGTTAGGCCTTATTCTGTGCTCGTTTTAATAATAGCCTGTATTGACCTGATTCTATATATAAATATTTCTTAATGCATGTTTTTATGATTCCTCAGCTGTTACCAAACCTAGTGCAAACACAGTATGCTATCAGGGTTGTGTATTTTGGTTGATATTCTGGTTGCCTAGCAACCATCTATAATGGAAGAAAATTGTATTCAGAGATCAAAGATGTAAATACTGCCCCCCCAAGCTGATGAGTTTACAGTTTTTTATAAAAAATACTCAAACGTGCCACGATATGTTATGCATACAGACATTGTGTTTAAAGGCATGTGGAAAGTTAAATTTACAATCTGCTCACCATCCAAGTTCATTGTTTTAGCCACAAAAGTGATAACGGGGCTTTGTGCAAAGACTAAAATATTGATGGGTCCACTAATAGAGAGTGAATAGTTATATATATGTTTGTGAAACAAATTTAAAGAGACACAATCAGACAGATGTGCTTGTGAACAGTTTAATACCGTAGCTACCACTAGTCTTGATGTAACCATGTTTAATTTTAAAGATCCCGTATGTGATGTCACAAAGGGAAAGATCTCAAACTCACTCGTTTGAGCACACAGTCGCTAGAAAGTGGAGCAAGCACGTGAGAGAGGTGACTGAATTTTCTAATTCTAGGGCCTCATACACAGGCTATGAGGACACATATGACTGTTAGAAAACCTTTACGAAGTGAATTTAGCAAAATATGGGACCATTAAGGTCAGGACTAGTTAAGTTCCAGCTGAATAATAAATCTGAGTTCCCTGCAGGAAAGTTTGTCATGAATTCAATTTTTATATAAACACACCACTACAGTGTTTGCATGCATAAAATACATCACAATGATTGGTTATCATCTTCTATATCCAATAATAGCCTGATCAGTATTTGATCCTACACTTGCAACTGGAGTCTTATAAATTTAGATTGGACATAATTCCTGGCTGAGAGTTTTCATTTACAACGCAGCCTTTTTTTTTCTTCTCCTAATCTAACTACTTGGAGGGTGTTTCATTTGATTGTTTTCCTGTTGGCATGGAGTGCATCATTCCTGTGATCTGAGTCCTATGATCTGAGGTAATCCAGTTTTGTAGAGAGAACTTGGACTTCCCAGTTTTACTGAAATGCACAAAAATAGCACAGTGCTTGATTGCATCAACTGTATTTCATAAACCCAAGTTGTCATAGCCACCAGTTGCAGCAAAGTGCCCCTCTCGGCACGTCCCAGCTTCTGATTCAGTCTGCTGTCAAATGTCCAAAGCTTCACAGATTTAACCTGCACCCAAGAAATACTAAAAAATTAGATATATAGAAGAAATCCCACTTACTATAAGATGTCAGTTTGTAAGCTTTAGAGTTGCTGTTGTATCGATATAGTTAGTTTAACTAGGTGTTTCCTCCAGTTTCCAGTCTTTTGTTGCGCTAACAAAGTGGTCACTCTGTCTAGCATCATTATTTAGACAGCTACCAATTTGCCAAAAAGCCAGAAAACGTGCAGTAAATTCCAAAAATATCACTTAATAGAAAACATATAAAAACCTAGCATTAGTAATTGTAGTATTTGTTTCCATATGGCAATTTAAGATGAACTAAACTGTGATATTTGAATGAATGCATATTTTAACTATACAGACAGACTAAACCCTCAGCTTATATAATAAGTGTATCTGTCATATCACTTGTTCCACTTCTTGCCCTAATGCTGTATTTATTCCTGCATTCAAACTACTTTCTCCAAAATATTGGTTGTGCATTGGCGTGTTCTGTGTGAAATGGTCTTGCATATATATAAATATATATAAATATACATATCTATTTTTTTATGTATTTCCTACATTACAGTGGTGTTGAAACAGTGTAACGACTTGATCCACTCAGCAATAATAACCTGAAGTCGCCCGGTAATGTAATGATAAATTGGGCCTAACTTAACTGCTGGACTCATCTGAGATGTTTCTGGATAATGCATATTATTGCTTAGCTCTATACTGCATGTACACTCATGTTCTACATTTTCAGTCATTATTTAAACAATTAAAGCTGAGTTTCTCCTGCAGAGTTTAGTACTATGCAAAGGTTTGTGCAGCCCTTGACTTTTTTGCATCTTTTGATGTGCTACAGAAAATGTTTTGCATATTTGTTCTTAATCCACACACAACTCTCCGTTCCAGCCAAGATTTTAAATAAATACCTTGGAAAAGCACGTTTTTATGCCTTGTTGATAATTACATTATGCATTTATGTTTCGCATCATGTTCCCCCACTTCAACTTCAGCACCTGCCATCAGTTAGATCAGGGATGGAGGCTAATGCTAAGCTCCTCCTGATAAAGTGTCCAAAGCTGTAGACACTCAGCGCTGGTGTTAAACTTAAAAAGTTGAAATTAACCCTAAAAATGGGCCTTGGGTTCAATATAAAGTTAACATTAAATGGAGCTCTTCTTGTATGTTTGACTCCATGAACAGACAGAGATCATGCTGCTGAAGGTTCTTTATGCTTTTGTTTTTTGAGACAGACATAGAAAAGATGTCCTTAATGTTATGTGGGCTCTCTTTTGTCAACCATCTGATCTGTTGCACACTAGTCCCCTGTGAGATAATGGTGAATTTTGCATACATCTCATGTCAAACTGGTGCAAAGAAAATACACATTTTTGGTGATTATTTTGCATTCAGTGCAAATATCAGTGCATTCTTAATAAGGTAATGATTAAGCTGCACATTTGAATTAGCAATTTTATGATTTTTGCAATATAAAAGAAAAAGAAAAATCACCATATAGCAAGTAATCAGCGGAATAAATTTGCTAGTAGTATACATTCAATAGAAAATGTACCTTTTTAGTTTGTATGTCCTTTACCGTTATAACAATTTTAAACGGATTGTTTCAGGTTTAAGGATAAAAAGTAATAAAATGTATTTATGTTGAGCCCAGCTTTATTAAGCGACTTATTTGAGACATCAAAATAACATTGCCTAAATATCTTTCATTTTATAAATGAAAAATAAAAAGTCCTTTTTTATTCATACACCATGTTGTGTTCTTGGTGTCTTGTTTGATTTAGAATTCTGTTCACTGTCTTTACTGTTTTGCTCACAAGTGTGCGTCTGACCTGCTGTCTGACCACAGGCACATATTTCTGTATCAGTGCATTTTACAGAAAATATCAGTAGTGTGAAGATCGGGTCGGAGGTTTGGTCATCTGGAGGGACTCAGCATGGAGCTTCTGCTTCTCTGCACCAAGAGGAGCGAATCAAATGTGTGATTAGGATACCTTCCTGGTGGTGCCTTCTAGATACGTCCCATCATGAGGAAGCCCTGCCGAAAGACTCAGAACGTGCTGGAGAGACTATGTCATTTGGCCAGCCGTGGAACACCTTGAGATTCTCCCAAATAAGCTAGAAGATGTGGCAAAGTTATGGGATGTCGGGCTCTGCTTGAGTTATTGTCCCCACAACCTGACCTTAGATAAGCAGAAGATGGACAGTTCTAAGCATTTGTCTTCATTTTCTGTGTGCACTTCTGTATGAAGCACAATTTTACATGTAAAGAATAAGCTGAAGTCAGCAAATATCCTGCCTTTAATGCAGTTTTCATCTGATTAATTATTTAAAAAAATCAACAGATGTTGCTGCTTTTAATCATGTTTTGGACATGAGGCAGTATTATCTTGGACTTTCAACAATTATCCACACCTGAGTGGACGTACGATCTTAAGTTTGTCAACACATTTATCTACTAACTAGTCATTTTGATATTAAACGATTTTCTTCTTCGTTTTGATTTGAATTATCAGCATGTCGACACCTGTAGAGCCCTCTGGATTGCTTTACCCTGCCCAAACAGTCTAATTATTCACATACGAGAAGTGAATGATCCCAACATTGGATTAGTTGCAAAGGAAAAACACAAAGCCCAAAAATGTCAGTAAAAATATGATTTCATTCATATTATATACAAAATACAATTTATGTACTAAAATGTACACAGTCAGGATTCATCAAGCTTGGCCAGTGTTTATGTTCAGTGAAAACAAAATTCACACTGAATCATCTATTTCGGAGAAAGAAAGGAGAAAGGTACTCGCTCACACAAATGTAAACATGCTTAGTGATCCATATTTACAGAAATACATACAAGAAGAAGAAGAACATTTGGTTTGCCGTTTCCGCTGTCTTTGGGTTGTAGTGAATGAGGAAACCACTTTTTTTTAGAGAGCAAGTACTGGATAAACTTCTAAAGAAGCCAAATGACTATTTCAGACAGAATATGGTGGTCAGGACTGAAATCTAAACAAGTTATTCACTAAGTGAATACTGTTAAGTTGGTACAAAGTAAAATCTCCCTTAGGAAAAAAAAAAGAAACCCATAAATACTCATCTTCATTGCAGAATCCTTCAAAAATAGCAATAATTATCACTAAGGTCTATTTTCAATGATTTCTACAGTTAAACATGAGAAAAAAATGTTTCTGTTACTTTAAAACTTTCAAAATGGTAGAAATAAATTATCAGCAACATAAGTGAAATTCAGGTTATTTGTGCGCATGTTTTGTCTGGAGGAACATCCTCTTTTGGAGATTGAGGTCTTTGAGCCAGTTGCAAGTGGGCAGCTGTCTGTGGCAGAACCAATCAACGGGCCTTCAGGAGGGTCGTTCCAACAGCAGCATCACAAGAAAGAATATCCCACCTTTTCTTGTCAGATGAGATCACCAGTCCTTAATTAGTCTTTTATTATTAGGTCTCAAATGAACTTAGTAGAGTCTCTTTTGCTGATGAGGACCTCCAGCAGCCGCAGTTTGGCTTTGACATGCTTGTATTCATGGTACTCCACAGCCAAAGGGGAGCGGTCCTCTTTCTGGACAGTTCTATTAAAAAATAAAGAGGTGGCAAACATTTAGACACGGAGTTGCAAAAGCCTTCATGTGCAGGCCTCATGTTATGAGCAAAAACTTGTCTTACCTTCCGTTTTGTCTGAAGAACTGGTCCTCAAACTCTTTCAGGTTTTTGCGGATCCTCTTCTTCTCCTCTCTGGCCTCCTGAAGCTGCTCCACAAGCTCCTGCCTGTAAAAGAGATTGGAAGTATTTTAACATCCCACCACATCCTTTTCATGCTCAGCTATTCCAGAGCCGTCAGTACAATTAGTGTGGTTGTCTGCAGCTTCTGTCCTTACATGGTGGCTGCGTGTAGGTTGGAAAGCCTCATGTCTGTTGTGTTCTTTGAGGGCGAAAGTTCGTCCACAGGTGAGATGAATCCGTCAACTTCCTCTTCCATGTGGTCCAGCAAGCTGAGCATGTTGAGGTCTTGCCGAACGGTTATCGTGAACTGAGTTTTTGTGTCTCCGTCGTCCTCTGAGCCATCCTCTTCCTCCTGCAGACAGGGTTACAGGAGATCAGATGTCAATCGAGAGCAAGTCAAAAGCGTTTAAATGGAGCCAGCTTCTGTGCTCAAACACCGCAGTGCTTGAGGATCATGCAGTGTTAGTCCACAGTAGTTATGAATCATTGCAATACAGCAGCAGAATGCATTTCCACTGTCCTAATTTGTCAAATTTATACTCATTAGTGTGCAGAACGAGTTGCAGTAATTGAGGCCAGCTTGGGAACATGATCTGATTTCCAATGGGGTGTCATATTTCATATTTTATTAAATGAAAGGGTCTTTTTCTATACAACTAAACTTTGAGATTAAGGTAAAGATGGAAGTTTAAATTGACAAAAAGCATTTTAAAAGTTTATCACATGTTTACATAACAATGACAGAATGATTCAAACATCTTCAGCTACTGATTCAAATCTACAGATGCAAGGAACGGGCAGCTGCCCAATCAACAGGCAGTAATCAGGTTCATTAGAGGGAAGATCAAAGTGATTAAGGTGGAGGTGGGGTTGTTGGAGGGGAGCAGGCCAGGATTCACTGATTATTGAAGCAGCAGCAGCTCTTCACCTTGATATCATCGAAGAAAAGTGCGGTTTCACCCTCGATAATGGGCTGAAGGAGGGGACCTCTGCGCTTGCTGGAGGGAGAGCCCTGTGGTGACGGTCGAGAAGGAGCAGTTATCTACACTGAGACGATTTCACAGCCAGGCCACAAGAAGGAAAAGCCACACTTGGGTCTTTCTTATTGTTCTTTTTGCAACTGAGCAGCAAGTTTTCCACAATGTTTTTTTTTTTTTACAAGTCTAGAAAACAGAGGGACAGTGAAGAATTTTGACTAGTGTTTTTTAGACTCATGCATAACAGTCTATGGTAGTGGACCCAATGTGAATAAAGAGGATTAGTAATAGTGCATTACATAATGGTGTTCTGTTTGAGCATAATGCAAATCATGACTTATATAATAAGGATACTAATTTAATAGCTTAGTTAATGCGTACAATGATTTTTATCCTAAACAAATAAAGCTAAAAATAACAATTACATGTTTCATTTCTTCCATTCAGACTGAACAACCCTCACATTGTGGTAAAGTTTTCTACACTAACAGTTTCTGAGCCCTTCCTGCCTTCTTTTCCTGTTAGCTCAGTCTGCCACCAATCAATCTCCTTTACGAGCGGAGATCCTTTGAGCTTCTAAAGCTGGACTTAAAGAGCTTTGAAAGGTGGACAACACGCCTGTGGCGTGACTGCCACGTGTTTCCCCACAACAGGCCATGAAGCCAGCACCATCAGGGATTGGGAGCCCGCAGACAGTCTGACAATGCTGTGAGGCAGCTGAAGGAACGTTACAAGGCGTGATACTCACTATGACGGGGATGGTGGAGGCTCTGCACAGAATCTGCTTCACCAGGCGATATCTGTCGTATAGTGGCTTCATGATTTGCCTCTCGCTCTTGGTCACCTGGAGAAGCAATACAGAAATTGCGGTTTTAGCTACTTGCAAGAAAAACAAACAAAAACAAAAACAAAAAAACTGTTACTTCGAATTGATTTTCTCTGTGTTCCCGCAGACTAACAAGCTACAGCAACAACAGAAAACTGGATAACAGCTAACCCACCCCATTGCTTAGATTAGAGGTGGTTAGTAACAATCCAGTGGAGCTAACAGACTGAGTAACAAAAAGATCATCTATACTCTCTGACCTCTGACAATACTGGCAGGGAATAAAAAGTTCATTTATTGCAGCTGAATTTTAGCTAATTTTTATCACCAGTTAACCATATGCACACAGACACTAACTGCATTATGCTTCCTTGACGTGCAATATAGGTCACAGTCACATGGGATAACGTAGCTGGTGTGTTTGTGTTGGTGGAGGATGACTTACTGGTCTGCCATGTATGCTCTCATAGAAGAGAAGAGCTTTCTGCAGGGCAACTTTCTCAGCTGCAATTTGCTCCCGTGTCATATCCTGCCAGAAGGAGGGGACAGGAAGTGAGCCAACATGCTTTAGAAGTAACCTGAGTTCATTCAGCGCTGTAAGACAAGTTAGTCGTCATGCTCAGCTTGAGCGCACTCTGCCAGCTTCAAAGCTCATGGTAAAGGTTTTGGCAGCCATCCTTGTAAATATGTAGCATGGAGCTGTTGCTTTTTCTTACCTTGATGTCCTCTGGTCGGTTCAACTCCTCCCGCTTCTCCTGCAGCTTCTTTAAAATGGACTCCAGAGTGCTCTCCACTGGCGGCTTCGGAGCCTTTTCCTGCTGGGGCTTCTTGTCAAGCTGAGAGCCGAAGCTTTTAGGCAGGGTGTTACTGCGCTGGCGGGTCAGAGGTGGCAGGTCCTCTTCAGACTTTATGAGTTTGTGTTCTGTGAGGAACATGAGTACAATTTTAGTTTAGTCTCATAAAAGACCAGACAGGCCAGTAGATGTGTTGAGGAGTCGTTTTTGTGTCTGGACTTTACCTTTTAGCTCCTTGCGAAGCCTGGCTAGTTCATTGACCCATCTCAGCACCTCTGGGTTTGTAGCTTTATCACTGTGGGAGGGCTGGTTGGAAAGAAAGCATAAAAACAGATGAGAACAGGTTGTTCTTTCTACATGAATCACATAAACTGTACTAGCAATAAAGTATAGTCTTTGTGGGTTTATGAGCTTTAATATAAATCATCTGACCTTGGTAGATGTCAGTGGTTCTAAAAACAACTATTTAACTTTATTTTACATTCATTTCAATAGTGAATTCTCTTTTTTATTATTTAGGTCAGATGTTAAAGTGTCAAGTCAAGTCAAGTTTATTTGTATAGCCCTATATCACAACAAAGCTGTCTCAGAGGACTTTACAGAAAGAGGTGTAAATAAACAGAGTCAGTGATAAACAACATGAATGTACAAGTGTTTGATGTTCATTTTCATGATCAATTTGTACAGGTCATGATGACTTACCCTATATTTTCTCTCCTCCTCAAACCTCTCCTCAAACCTTTGGATCTTTTTCTTCAGTACATGAATCCTCTTTGTGAGCTGGGCGGAGGTCAGCTCCTCTCTTTCATCATCACAGGAGCCAAGAGATGAACTCCGCCTGCGGCTGTAGGGGTAGAAAAACCTTGTTACTGCCACCACTTCATTCCTAGCTTCCTATGTCTATAACGGGCTGCAAAAACGGTGTCATCTTACCTGATAAAAGAGTGTGCGTTCGGCGGTGAGGGAGGCACTTCTGTGTCGTCTAGGTACTGCTGGCTCTGTCCGTAGGCATAGAAACGAGGAGAGACCATTGGATCGCTGTCCTCCTCCAGCAGCTGGCGGATCAGACGTCCCCCTGCGTGAGGAGACAGCCGGGCTTCCTCATGCTCCATGCTCTCCCTCTGCAGCGAGTACGCTGGGACTGGTTCTGGGTAAGACACAAACAGATATGTTTAAAGGCATCAGCAGTGGTTTTGCACTCAAAATATTCAAGTGAGGAAATGGAGTGCACAAGGTTGCATTTCTAATTTAGATTGCTCTTTGTGAGTTGCAAACACTTGCTTTCCAAAGATTAGCATCAATTCCCTCCTGCAACCACAAAAAGACCCTCCTCTCTCTGCTAACATCATCTGGGACCCACTATGCTGTTCAAGTCTCTGGAAATGATAATGCTGGGAAAAATATTATTAATATGAATAATAGTAATAAAAACTTCCTTTGGAGCTGAAGAGTTACAGATGTTTTTCTGAAATTGTGGGTAAAACACAACCACTATGCATCTTAGCTCATCCCCTGATTACAGTTTCCACTCTGGTAATTATGTCTAGGGAAAATAGCAATGTAGATACCTCCAACAATCCCTGGACTATTAATAAAGCCCGGATCTCTGTGGGATAATGTCAGGGCATGATCCCTGTTGAGAGGTATAGTGATGAGTTTGTGTTTTAGTTTCCACTCTGCACAGTGATTAATGAAAACTGCCTCATGTGTGCATGAAAAAAAGACTAGACAGCAGATTTTAGGTTGTTAAGGAGAGTTTAGGATTACAATAAGATCCAGTAGGAATTATAATGAGGATATCATGGAAAAGGAGACACCTGTAACATGGTGTGTTAGGAGACTCAAAACACACTGAGGAACTGTTACTCAGAAAGAATAGATGGAGCAAAAACAAGCTATGAAGGAAACCAACCGTCAGTGTAAACATTCAAGCTCTAAGTACGCAACCGTGAAAATACACACACCCAGTCTGAAACTGTACATGCATATTTTTCTTAGCTATTTCTTAGGCAATATGAGAAGCGATTTAGCTCAAATTCCAGCTTTGTGTCCCAGGAGTCCTCCTTTAATTCTGGGTACGTGCAGTTTATCAAGTGGCAACTCTGGCATGCTATGGCTGGCTCACAGCAGCAGGTTAAACTCCATCACACCCAATGTCTTCCTTTGAGGCCCAGCTTAGTGCAATATTACCGACCAGTAAGGCTCCATGGCATTTGAAATTAATCCTTTAAATCAACCGCTTGCTGATGGTTCAGGATTAACTAAATTAATGAAACTAAAAACTTGCCAGTTTGCCATTTCACCAAAGGCTGTGGGTGTGCGTGCAAGACACTCCATAGTTATGTTCTAGGCCATTCAAGCATGTTGCCATGCAGTGGAAAAGGTCATTCAGACAGCCCTTTCTTTCTCTCCTTCAATTACTCTCACATATCATTCCCAATGACAGTGAAGTAGCACAAGACTTACCATCACAACAACTTAGATGGAAAATGCTTTTGAAATCAAGGACACAGTTGTTAGGAAAAGGAGGATCTGAAGGAACAGAAGAAAATAAAAAAAAGACAGAAGAAGGAAAAGACACTATGAAAGAATGAAGTCTTAAAACAGCAGCTATTCTACGTTTTGCATCAATCAATCCAATTTCTGCGACATATGAGCTTTTCTTCCTGCTAAACTGTCTACTGCTGTCATTCCACCATAGCTGGTAGACAGGCAAGGATGGGACAGTGCCAAATACCAGGTCACAAAGCGCTGGCACAGAGTGTACTGGGATAAAGGTCGTAGACCTCTGCCTAATGCTTTCATCCATCCACATGCCCATTTGTACAGTATTATGCCTTCAGTACAGTGGGGTACTTACAACCATTGTGCCATTTTATTAACTAATTACACTGCTATGCTCGTCTTACCAAGACATAAATCCCTCTTTAGCTCATGTTGCTGAAGAAAAAATGAGCCGGATATGTGGAAAGAAAGTTCTGCTCAATACATGTATACAATTACAGGTCATGCTATGGCAAGCCCTGAATTCTCTCATGCTTGAAAAGCTTTCAGAGCAACTAGTCACAGTCAATCATGCAGGTTCCCCATGGGGTTCTCATTGCCATTAGATCATTATGTATTCAGGACAGAACGTACAGGGAGGAGGCTTCAAAAGAGTAAAAAAACAAAACAAAAAAAAAAAAAACAACCAACAAATAACAAGAAATGTCTTGTCAGAGAAAAACGCCCACCAGTTTGAGCAACAAGAATTCCTCATTTGATGTCAAAATACTCAAACAACTAAAAACCATGTCTTCATCCAGCTCAGGCACAACAATTCATGGCATGATTTCCTGCATGCAGAAAATGCTGCATGGCAACAATAGCCACGTCTTGATCTAGTCTTTTTCCAGATATGATGTTTGGCCACTAGAGAGCTCTACAAAACACTGAATCGCATGCTAGTTCTCCAAGCATGTTGAAACTGGGGGGTTTATGGCATGGACCAGTTTAGCCTTGTGTCATACATCAAACAGGGAACAGTGGTGGTGGGAATGAGAACCCACCACTCAATGTAGAGCAGTTTTAAGTAACCACTACAATTACATGCATGTGTTATTCCTCTTGGAGAATGAATGAATGAATAAATGAATAAATAAATAAATAAATAAATAAATAAATAAATAAATAAATAAATAAATAAATAAATAAATAAATAAATAAATAAATGACAAAGAGGCGCTAGCAATGATGCCTCCTTTGGCTATTTGTACCATAAGACAGCATATCTTTAGACAGATATTGTTGATTTGCAACCAAATTTGAGCAAGAATATCTAAATGAATCACTACCCCGTACATTTCAACCAGGATCAATAAGCTTTCCAGATGCAAGCTTTTACTACTACAATAATCTGTATTGCCACGCTGTTATCGCCATTAAACATCTCCTTTAATGATCTTGACTGAAAGCTGCAGCAGCAGCCATTTGTAGTCGAGTCCTTCCACAATTCAGCCACATGAACAGGATTTTAATGTCCATCAGCTCCTACAGCTGCACGTTCATTTGTGAGATGAAGCGAGCAAACAGGCGCGTCTCTCCTTCAGATATAGGTGTCTAGAGAACTTAAGAGGATCTTTCTAAATAATTCTGCAGGAGAAGCATAAGGAGCTGCATTAGAAGGAGGAGCAGAAGGTGTGCAGCTGCCACCCATGTGTAGAGCTGGGTGGACATGTAGCATTTTCTTCAAGCTTAGGATTTTGTGTGTCGTCCAGATGTTATAAGACACATTTCGACATGTAAAGCACGTACAAGGCGGATGTAAACAGCAGCAGTGAGCAGGATTGCCTGCAGCCTCACCTCCCCAGTTGCTGTCCTCAGTCAGTGCTGTCAAGTCCAGCCGGGGCACGTCCTCGCAGCTTGTCTTCTCGCAGTCTGGGTCCGAGCCTCGCACCTCTCCGACTCTCCCCGTCTCACAGTTAACGGGCGACTCCTGGATCTTCATCCTTAGCGTCTGCACAACCATGAGAGTAAAGAAAATAGCGCTCAACAACGAAGTCAAGCCCGTGTAAACTCTTTAAGTTGAGCCACACACACTCGGTCTGGCCCCGCCCTTGCAGATGGGGGCGTGTCCTCGCTCGCGATTGGCTGCCTCTTTGCCAAAACATCCAACCCCCCCCTCTCTTCCTTCTAGTTTTCCTTCGCTTTCTCCACTGACTGACATCCATGTACTCCCCAGCCGAGACTTGTTTGTGTCACAGCAGCAGGGAGGGGTGGAGGGCTGACGGAGGAGGGGCGAGAGGCGTGGACAAGGAAAAGCACACGGAATGTGAGCCAGCACACGTAGCCTGACTTGTGGGATATTGTTGAGGAGGGGGGGGCGGGGGGGAGGGGGGGGGGGGGGGAGGGGGGGGGGGGGGGGGGGGGTGGGGGGGGGGGGGGGGGGGGGGGGGGGGGGGGGGGGGGG
>JBAMHW010000004.1:15043837-15061337 GCA_037177495.1 Rhadinocentrus ornatus
AACGCTCGACATGCACCCCCCCCCCCCCAAAAGAAAAAGAAATAATATATATATATATATATATATATATATATATATATATAAGTTTGTTCCAAATTGAAAAGCATGTGTATTTATTTTGGTCAGGGTAGGAAAAAAAACCTGTTAATTTAAAAGAGACACTTTTTAATGTCAAAATATCTTTGTGCTTCAAATAATAGTTTGGTCTCTTTTCAGATTTTTAAATGCTGCTAGTAACACAATCAGCAACTTATCCAGATTTAATCAAGAGCAATTAATTAAAGACTTGTTTCTATAAAAGCCTGAGAGTACTTGTTTCACACATTTTTATTATTTTTTTTAGTTTTTAAATGTTACTAGCATCACTGATGCAAACCAAATCCATTCATAGTTATCTCCACTCACCAGTTAAATCCACTGGGTGAGTTATGCAAAGCACACATCTTATCACATAATCAACAAATATACAAGATTTTCAGATGCTAAAAGATCCAAAAAAGTTTCTTCATCAAGCCACATTTTTGTTCTTTTATATACAAATGATTCGTTACACTGATAACAGAGCTGTTGGTTAACGATCCTCATTTACTTGATTAGTTGAAGTATTTGTTTTGGCAGGACTGGTTGGTCAATCTGCTGATAATAATTAATAGAGGAAGTGCTGCTGTAAGCTTTCTCTCAGTTCATATAAGCTCAGAAAAGGACCACGGTGGATTAACTTGAGCACAGATGTTACAGCTCACATCGTCCTGCTGTGTTCACATATAACACACACACACACACACACACACACACACACCTACACACACACACACACACACACACACACACACACACACACGGTTCTCTTGAACATCAGCCAGTGTGTTCACTCACTTGGACAATGATTACATCATCATGAGGTCCAGGTGGTGGAAAGGAGTGTGTATGTGTGTGTAAATGGACGAGGGGATACATTAGACAATGATTAAACTGTAGCTTCACAAACACACACATGGTGAAATTTAAGATGAATTTAAATGAGTGTGCAGTTACATGCACAGACTCTGATCCTCACCCTTCTTTCTTTGAGGGGTTTGTCACTGACATAATTCCTTAGCCCCTCATCCTAATGTCAGAATTAGTTGTGGACCAACATTGTCATAACAAAGTACATGGACACCCACACAGAGTTTCAGGCACATCGTCTGATGTCATTTATTTTACACTGGGTGTTTTATACATAAATAGATCTTCAGGTATGAAATCCATGTAAGGTATAGCACTTTTTTACTTGAGAGGTCCCTCTGTTTGGTTTCTACACACCTGTTAGACCTCACAAGTATATCAAGATCCATTTTTTTAAAACTTGACTCAAATATAGTAAAATATAGCTGCACATGAACATGAGGCTCAGCTGTGTATCCAGGACTTCAGTGGACATGAGACAGAGTTACTATATTTCCTGCAGCCTAATGTTAGCCTTAAACAAAAACTACAGTTTTGTCTAACTTAGACTGTAACCTATTCTGAACCTTAAAATCTTACAATATGATGGCAAACTTCATCATTCCATATGCAAGATATGCTCTTATAATATGAACGTGTTAATCACACATGAGTAACATGATTGTGTATGGACACAACATATAAGACATCTTGAATTTGCACCAACTTATAATACAATAGCCACACTGCCAATACAAACTTTTTCCAATGCAACTTTTTTAGTCTCATAAGCCCTTTTCAAACAGGAGGTGCAAACATGAGCTCAATCAGTTCAAAAAGCACGGACACAAGTTACTTTTACATTGAAACATGCCCACAACAGTGGTGGGGAGAGCTACTGTAAACTCATTGTATCTTCCATATGACAGAAGCTCTAACCTCATGTTGCCATGATAATTTAGATTAGCCTGACAAGTGTGCTGTTGTGTGATAATTAAAAATACTGGAAAACATCATGTTGTTGGATGGGTTCCTTCTCAAAACATTACTTTTCTTCAAGTTCAAATTGTGTGTGAGATGTGTGGGATCAGGCTGAGAGCAGACCATATGCTTAATTAATACCCAACCCTTGTTGTGTATGCATTTCTGTTGAAGTCATCGAGTTGTGCTGAAAGTGACACGCCCTGAGTTACCAAGAGTATCCATCATAATTTTCATGGAAAAGTGACCAGCCTGCTCATTAAGACACAAGGCTGACATGTTCAGTTGGTGTTGGATGAACGGGAACAGTGTCAGATAAGGTAACTTAAACAAAAAGTCAGAATCTGTGTCATATGTCTCTTGATATATTATAAAGTTTACTGGCCATTAGTAAAATGTCATTGTGTCTTTTAAAAGACAGCCAACTTGACATTTGGAGATGAGCTGGTAAAAACAATGCACCTCTGACTTTCCACTATCAGTTTTCAAGTGCTGCAACATGTTTAGACAGAGGTGTATCAGTTTACAAGCTAACACACTGAGACACACAATACATAAACACACAGTGGATGTTTGTGTGCTAAAGGATCAATATTGTGTGAGGTAGAGATGTAAAACTGGAATCTTTTTCATTAAATCCTTTTAAACCACAACTAATAGGATCAGTGACTGTGAACCTAAACCAAAACGGGATAAAAAAAAAGCCTGGATCAGATCAGGTTATAATATTAAAAAAGAATTACCTGCAAGTTGAATCCGTCTTTAAAATTTTGATCATAAATCATCCATAATTTTGTGAATATCTTGCTAACAAACAGAAAAACAAACTGTACCAACTACATGTATCTAGAAAGATGCTATTGATCATTTTGCACGTGACAAATTCTTAGTTTAGTCAATAAAAAGTAAGGAAGTAGTATATTGATTAACATATACTGATTATTACTGAACAGCATCTGAAAGCTCGGCTGCAGTGCATAAGGTCACCACATAGACAGGATCTGTTGATTAGTTAATTAATTCAGCTTGCAGAGGAAGAAAAGGCTGGCCTGATGGTAACAAACCCGGTTGCAAACTCGGTATTTATGACCAGCTGGGATGCTGCTGCCATCGGTGACATGCTGGCTCCAGATGGCCGCTCACTGCCTCTGTGTGGGCGTGTTAGCAGAGCTGCAGCCTGACCTGCTACTAAAATCCATCTGCTCTGCTAAGAAAATGATTCTTCTTACTGGTTCAGCACTACACAGCTTTGTTTGGTAATTCTAGTCCAGATTAAATTTATAGACATGCAGGAGGAGGAGATGGTTTGACCCATTGTACCAAAACTAACACTAACCATTTAGATTACAAGTCTGTTTACAGCGTATTAAAGAGCTGAATGAGGTGAGACTGTGCAGAAAAAATCCCATTTGAAGGAAAGCTAAAATTCCCTGCTGTCAAAAGTGAAATAGTCTGTTTCTGTGAAACTGCAGTGGAGTTTCTGTTTAGCAAAAGCAGTCCAAAAACACAGATGAGTAAACATACAGGTCACACTTACTTCCCATTTTTTTCTTTTTGTTTTTGCTGCTTATTAAACTTATTTTTTTTTAAAACGCTGATAAGTGCACTACACTTAAATTCTTCTTCTTTTTCTTTGATCTTTGTATTTGGAGTACTGAGCTTTCCTTTTCCAAACTCCTCAAACTAAAAGTGTGGGAGTTCATTCATTGCTGTTGTTGCCTTTCATCTTTTTGAATGTTCTTTCATTTCGAATCCAGCCACTCTCACACTCACCCGTGGAGCAACCTTTTCTACCTTAAACCATATTTCAAATTTATCCAACTCAGCCCTAGATTTACTTTGACCTACTACATGTTTTTGAACTACTTGATTTTTCGTCTTTCTTTTGCCAGCCTGCATTCTTTGACATTTTTTAGCCACAGTAAACACTTTTGTGTGTCTGAGCATTTGAATTCTTTGTGTCTGAGCCTTTACCCTTACAGGAAAGGAGAAGGGAAACTGAACCTACCTGTAAAGCAGATCCAAGGACAACTTTTCTTGAAATGTCATTCCTGTAAATTTAACAGAAAAAGCTTTTACACCAGCTTGTGACCAAATAGCACAAAACTCTGTCTTACAGTTTCCAGTCAGAAGCCTCGGAAAACATTAAAACACAGTAAAAATCATTCATATACATGTGCTGCTTGTTCTTATCAGATGACAAGTATGAACATCACAACATTTCAAACAGATTTGTCGAGATATGAGACACAGCAGCCAGTAGCTTATCAGTGTAAAACAATTACTTGGAATATGGATGCTACAACTGGAGTATTTATAGGTATATAGGTGACAGAGTTTACCCTTTTTGAAGTGTGTCCATGTGGTTTTCATGAGGTCTTTCACCAACACATTCTCTGATCTGTAGAAAGACAAACTTTAATCATTCAAAAGGCAAATTAATTTTCTCTTTTGTTTAGTTAAAATAAAGATACCTGCATACATGGTAATAGTCCTTTGGATAACACTGTGTTAACCCTTTTAACAGTTTGCATTCAGAGCTTTTTGCTAAATGTAACATCTGAAAAGACATTTTAAGCTGAAAAATAAGACATTTTTCATGAAATTAATAAAATTTTCCTCATGGCTTGTTCTAATCATAACATAAATCAAGAAAGTCAGATTTCTGAAGGTTGACTCTGAATGATGTAGATGGAAATCCTTTTAGAGGAGTCACTTTATCTCACCTCATTGCAGTTTTTTTTTTTGTCTAAATGAAATATTTTGTTAGAAGACTAACAAATATTTACATTTTAAAATATTCCACTAGTCATTTGACTTAATGGTGGGGCAGGTCAAAGGATCACCAGAGACCACAGTTTTTATAGTCCTGTGCCAAAAGTCAATCAAATAGATGCTGAGAATTTTTACTCAAAACACCAATTTTACATCTCCAGGAGAGAAGAAAAGTCACTAAAATCATTAGGACTGCAAGGAACCCAACACTTCCCAACAACTGTTATCTATGTAAAACAAAACTTGGACAGAGATTAACCCAATATGTCAAAAAGTAAATAAAAGAAATGTTTGCATTTTTTTAATGTACCCATTGATTTGGTGATGGTGAAGATGCTAAAAGCCAGGCTGCTTTTCACAGACCAGCAATCCGTAATAAACGCTGGTAACGCTTCAGTTCTCATTCTGATGAAATAACTAAATAAATACGATAAAAAAAGGACCTGTAACCCTTTGGTCATGTTTCTGTACAATCAACATCTAGAAGACTTCCTTGCTCCTGATTGCCCAGCTCTTGAAGAGCTTCCACTCTCAGGGACAGCTGTTTACGCCATTATACTCAGATCCTGTCCAAGCTCAAACCTTTACTGTTATCATGTGTCATCGCTACTGTTGGATAAGAGGTTGGCATGCTGGCGAAAAATAAAACCATCTGAACGTATCCAGTTCTGTTCCTTGAGTGTCAGCGTGTGAGCTCAATAAATCTTTTTCCATCAGTGAGTCAGTAGGACAGACCACCTTGCAGTTCCACTTTATATTCACAGAGGTTTGTATGAAGTGTGAATAATAATCAGGTTTTATAATATACAACTGTGCTGTACAGTGGGTCAGTGGAGATCATGTTACTATAGCTACAGTATATGTTTAGATTATATTCTTCACATTATGTCCTTCTCCTGATCTGCTTTCACAGCTCCATGTATAAAACTACTGAAATTACTGTTTGTTGCTTACACACTGCTGGCACACTTAATCTGAACAGAGAAGCAAGGTGCTAATTTCTAAACTAGTTTTTCATTACTTATGCAATCAAGAAATATTTTTATGAAATATATTTTTGCTATGATTATAGGATTTGAAAAAACTGTTGGAAAATACCAAATGCAATTTTAAAGGAGGCTAAAATGACCCCTACAGTGAAAGAGATTACATTTATAATCCTCAAATACAGAGAAAAGCAGCAGATTCTCACATTTTGAAAACTAGACAGGGAATATTTTTTATCTGCTTGTAAGTAACTTTAATAAACTGATGATACGTCAGTCAGTCATGTGGATGTAATTTACTCTTTAAGTTTATGTTTAAGTATGATGCCTAAGTTGCCAAGACAGGCTGAATTTCTTAAATGTTAGATGCTCTCCAAACAATTTGCCTGAATATAACAGCATAAAAATAGCAAAGAGTATTTTATATCAAGTCTCTTTGACTAAAGAATGATTAATGACATTTAGAAGAAAAAAATAAACAAATTCTTCACAACAATGTTGAGATCTATGGTAAAAACTACTTAAACCACTCTGAAAACTGATGACAATAATCCCCAGGAATTTAAAAATAAATAAATAAAATGACTGAAATAACTTTGGTAATACATATGCATTCAGAACACTGAAGTAATGATGTGTAAATCCAGTATCTCCATAAAGCAGACCTCACGTGATGCACCAGATGGTTTGTTAGGTATAACCCTCTGGGAACTTGTGGGAAAGGTGTGTAAAAACAAGTTGTGCTTCCTAACAAATTCATGGCAGGTGATTGGATGAACCACACAGTAATGTCTCTCATGGTCTATAATAGAGTAGGTTCAACTAATCAGATCAAGTGAAACCATTTCTTCCTACCATTAAATGGCTTCATTGTTGCTCTTTGTTCACTTTTCAGTGGTGAAAGCCTTTTTTTAGTTCTGATGCACATCTCCCCATAGTAAAAAATCCTTTGAAAAATCCCTGTATCCATGTGGTGATCACCCTGAAAATCTAAACATTTGTTCGTTATTCTATTTCTGAGATTTTTAGTAAATTGTCATCTAAATCCATTCATAACTTTTTGAGTTATGTTGCTAACAGACAGACAGATAGACAGACAAATCAACACAGCTGAATACAAGACCTCCGCCTCAGCATGGGTAATAATAATTAGCATGGTATGCTGAATTTTACAAGCTGTTGTTAAATGGCAGGGGACCGAAGCACTCAGCTTCCTGGCATTTTGTATCCATTCAGTGATTCCTGTTAACTTCAACTCGCTGTAATAAGCAGTGATTCAGGCTGACATAATCAAGACGAGATTTTCAACATCACTGGTATATTAGTGGATGAGTGTGCCAACAGTGCTGAAATCTCCGAAAACTGAAGGCTCAACTGAAAAACAACATTAAATTAATGTGAAAATAATCTCAGAATTTGCTGAAATTTCATTTATGGTGCTGCAGCTTCATTTTTATGACCAGGTTTAATCGCTGACTTGCACTTAAAAGGACAGCATGAGAAGAGAGAAAGACATCATGCAAAAAGTCTAAACAAAAAACAGAGTAGCAGACCATGATGGTTAAAAAGTGAAAAAAGATAAGACGAGGGTAAAAGGCATTCTGACTCACTTTGTGTTGGTTGCCAGCGAGCTGCACTGAAGTAAGCTTATGTTTTGATTTCCTAGCCTTGGAGGTTCGCTCAGCGTGACCAGTCTGGCCTCCCTGTGAGTCCAGACTACCCCCAGTGTCCTCCCCCACGCTGCCTGAACTGCTACCACCACTCGACAGAGTGCTGTCTTTGTTGGTGTCTTCTCTGATGGATGCAGCTCTGCTCTCAGACAAATAAGAAAAGGGTGATGAAATTACACATCTGCCTCCAATCGGATTCTTCCTGCCTTCTTTGGTCTTTTCATCAGCTTGCTATTGGTTGAAATGCTGCAAGAAACCCAGTGCCAAGGTCATGCTGATATTTTACTTATACCTTCTCAGGCAGATAATGTGTTGTTTAGCTTTTGTGCTAATTCTATTTACTGCCTATTTACTGTCCACGCTCTCATTGACTGCTTCTGTTTCCTCTGGATGAAGACACTCCTGTGTCAGTGACCTCTAAGACTTCACCAGGTCTCCATCAACAAGGATTAGCTTCTTACTGACTGATGACTCCAAGTGTTATGCATACATTATGTCTCAGTGGACAAACTCACAATGCAGAATTCAGATTTACAAATGGTTACTGAGGTCAGCCATTATAAATAAATAGATCTATTTAAAAACAACAAGAGAAAAGGAATATATCAAATTTTTCTCAGTTTTTTAACCTTCATCCTTAAAAAAACAAAGAAAAAAATTCACTGTGAGGGCATATTTGCGGGAGAATTAAAAGGTTCTGCTCTTTGAGTAATAACAGAAAACAAATTGTGTATCATGCATACACAGTTTCAGCATAAGCAGCTAAACTACTAAAAAATATTATTTTTATCTGTATTTCTACTACATAAAATTAGTATAACAAAGATCTTGCTGGAGCGTAATGAAGAAAATCTTTGATTTCAATATTATTTCTTATACTAAATGATTAATTACTTATTCTTCTCATAATTTATTTTGCTACCATCTCCTGCCTGACACATGGAGTTGCCTGACACATTGTACCTGCTCCTTTCTGTGTGTCTCAAGCCGTCCACCTGTTGTTCTCTCTGCTGACGGCGTCTCTGTCGCGCAGTTGGTGTCACCTTTAGGCCTGAGGGACATGTGGTTAACTCACAATTCCCTGAATGCTGATCTGCTGAAAGATTTACGTCAAAGAGGTGCTGCTCCACTGCTGAGCGTATGGTCTGATCCAGAAAACTTCTGAGAGTGGGGGAGAAAATGAGAAGATTAGGAAAATTGTGACCTTGTGCGTTAGCCAGTTTTATATGAGACAAAAATGCTCAGTGTTTGTGAGCTACAAAAGGAGCACAGCATTGCATTTTAATAGTACGGTACAAAACTTAACATACTTTACCACGTCTGGTCTGCAGCGGACAGGCGAGAGGTGGTTACTGGAAGGAAAACAAGGGGGTTATGCTACAGAAACAAGTGGTCCCAACAGGTCTTTGAGCAATGCTGAAAATCCCCTAAAGGCTCAGGTTCTGGACCTATGTGATTAAGGCATCTATATGCATGGCTGAGTATAAACCTCAGCTGTGATCATAACTGGGTCCCATGGGAGCAACATGGCATATTTCTATGACTACCAAAACAGCTTCATCGTTTATGATCACAGATCCTTATCTCATTCAATGAAACCAAATATATTTTTTGACAAAAATAATTGTGTACATGTATTTAATTATTATTTCATGATACCATTGAAAAGATTAGCTTCTCAAGAACTCATAGTTCTGCCAGAGCAGACAATACAACCTCAGGGTAAAACTGACAGTCAATATCTTAAACCTCTGCAAAGCATGGCAACGAGCATCAGTCATTCGAAGACAATGAGCAGAAGCATTTATATAAAGAAGGCCTCCATAATCCAACACAGACAGAAAAGTTGCAGCAAGCACAACTTTTTTAGAAAATAAAAAACAATCTTTACCCATAGTTTTTTCACAAGGGTCTCCACTTGTGGCTTCATCTCCAGTAGACTTTAAGCACTTTGAATTGTCCTGTATATGAAATGTGCTATACAAATAAACCTTGCCTTGCCTTGCCTTCAAAGTGGAAAACACCATAAGCTTGACACATCTGCACTGAGAACAAGTTTTAGGTAAAGTAATGAATGCAGGACAGCAACAAAGGCTTTCTGCAGGGATTTAATGGCCTGCAAAAGGGTTGACCCACAGCAGTAAATAAATGTGTCATCTGATGTAAATTAGCATTTTGACCCAGATCACTGATATAAATAATGAATAATGTGCCTAATACTGAACTCTGTGGTTATTTAAAGTAACATGTTCAGAGCAAAGATCACCATATTTAATGTGTCTTACTACTAAGGAAACTTAAACCAAGTGATCCCAATTGCAAGAATCTAAGTTTTAAATATCATGGTCAAATGCTATAAACAAATTAAAACTTTTATTTTTTTCTAATTTAAATAAACATTTTGAACATGTTGACTTTTGGCTGCTGAGATCTTGATAAGTTTGATGAATTTATACATTTCTATTTGTTTTGTTGGCTACAATCAACCAAGCAAGCAAAAATGAATACATCATCTGTCACAGTCACCTTTCAGAAAGGTGTTATGGAGTTAATGGAACCATTGATGTCACTTCTTTTTCTTAAGAACGGATCTTTCAGCATATATATGGATAAAAACCTTCCATAAACACTGGTGTTGACAGTGAAAGCACTGCTTGGCAGTGGGCCATGTCTGGAGCACTGATAAAGGAGAAGATAATAAGAATGGTTGTGCAATTTGAAGGTGAGTGGGGTGAAGAGCTGGTAAATAACATGTACTGACACAATCAAAGTTGTGAGAGAGCACTTTTAACCAGATCTAAAGGAAATCCCTTAAAAAAAACACAAAAACAATAAATTACTATTTACATATATATTACCTTAACAGTTCTGAAATAAATAAATATCAATGGTGGATATTACAAAAAAAAAGAAAAAAAAAGAAAGGAAGTAACGTGGAAAATATAAAAGGTGGGCAGTAATCTCTCTAGAGGCAGCGGTGTTAGCTGCTCAGTTATGTCATAAGGTTATGCTAACTACCTCGAAATAGACTTGGCTGAGAATGCAACATGTTAAAACAACAGAAAACGGTTTAATAGGTTACTAATGTTGATATAACCCTCAATCTTGATGCCAACAAGTCTTCAGATATGTGACCAGATCTGTGGCCAACTACCTCTAAAGCCTCAGATATGACAGAAGTCTCTGGAGCCTTGTAGAAGGAGCTACAAGCTGCAAGTCAGGCATTAAAATAACAATGAAGCTAACAGGAATAGGAGCAAGGAGAAGATGAAAATAACTCTTCAATAAATGTTCACATACCCTGACTGAGTTTGGAATTTCAATTTTAGACCCAGTTGGTCCCAAACCTTTTGGCTTGTGAGCTGTGTAATTCATTAACTTTTATCCTCATCATTCCTGGTGATACATGCAACACGTTCCTTTGTGTTCTCATATGAAAGAAGGACAAGAATTAATATTACAGAAGGAAAAAAGCTGTTTTTCTTTTAAGTGTAAGATCTTCGTGTATAATAATATACAATTACCAATGAGCCAAATGGACAGTTAATGGAGGTTTTGGACCAATTTTGTTTCATATTTTACATGCAAAACATGTTACTGTTGTTGGCAATAAAGAATCTTACAGAAACTCTTTATGTCATTTGCTGTACTTTAGTTTAAATTCCTTAAAATAATAGTGATAAGTTACTATAAATCAACCTTTTTCTTTTACGAGTGGGCTTATGCCACATTTAAGCTGTTGATGGAATAAACAGCTGGGAGTCACTGCTGACAAATATCATTGAATGTCTTCTGGTAGCTCTCATCTCCTCAAACAGTCTTCAGGCTTACTCAGGTTGGAAAACACGCAGCAGTTTGGAAAAGGATCAAGCATAACAGATCCGACCATCTTTCTCCACTAGCTTGGTTTGTACTAAAGATGCAACAGTGTGAAACAACTGTGGTATGAGAGGAGATTGTTGCCTAGTGAGCTTTAGGAACAGTGTGATTCATGACCTACTGGCAAAAAGGCTTTTGGCGAGAGGGATGTGTCACCGCTGCAGAAACATGACATGAATATCATTACCGCAACAGAAGTGAACACAATTAGTCTCTTTAAAAATTTTTTAAGTGTTAAACAAGAAGCAAAGCCTAGTTTAATTTTTGTTACGTCAGCAGCTAATCAACTAACTCAGTAACACAACAACTGATTTTATTCTCTTTCTAAAACACTAAATAAGCAATAAAGTCTTGACAATCTACAGCGCCATTAAATCCATTTCTTTTGCCAGTGTAGAGCATTTGTCCGCTAAAGGCTAAATTGGTAACGTTTGATTTGTAACAAGCAACAATCCAACTTTTGTTGTAACAAATAAATGATTTGTTTAAACCAGAATTTTATTTTACGTTTTCTCCAAGCTGCTTGTTGCCTTCATGCAAAGAGTTGTAATGAACTCTGCTCTCCCCTTTCCAGTTCAAGCACCAACCAATCAGGAGTTCATCTACACGTAGGGTCATCAACAAGGGGTGATGCACTAAAGGTTTTATGACGACCGAGTGAGTTACAGCTGCACTACTGAACTTTGGCAGATTTTTGCACATTGTGTCCCCCCTAATGAAGGTTAATTCAACATTCGTCTTGCATCCTGTCTTTACTTGGAGCTCTCTCCAGCCAGTGAACCTCAGTCCTATGTTAACTCTTATTGCTTTACTTTCTCCCTTTATTTTCCTTGCATGTTCTGATAATATCCTTTTGGGCTTCTTTGCTGAATAAGCAATGGCGCCATAAAGCAAAACACTGCTGTCACACGATGCTACAGGCTGGAGCACAAAGTTGTGAAGTGCATTGTTTGACGACCAGAATGCTACAGCTCAATGACGGCCCTGCATAATAAATGGAAGCGTGCCATTAATTATGTGTCAGGACAGAGCTTGAAGGTCAAAAACCTATCTACTATTACTGAAGTACAATCCAAACTGACAGATGGAAGAACTTAGTAATTTTGCTGCATTTTTTGTTGCAATAATAATAAAGTTCTATTCTAACTGGGCTCTTAACCACCATTACAGCCATCTCCTAGTTGTAACATCCTATTTAACATAATGACACCAGAGTAGGGTCACACTTTGTCCAAGTACATCTGGGAAAAAACACAAATCATTTCCTAAAATATTTAACATTTCCTTTAAGAAATAATCTTTCTGTCTGGCTTGTTTGTCTCTTTTTAATGACTGTATAATAATTGCATTTAGCTTAAACACTACCTAGCGGTCCTGACTGACAGGTCGGCTGTTTTTGTTTCTAGTTTAATGTGTAACATGTGCTGTGTTAAGTCTGCTCCGTATTAATAAGACAAGTCTGGTATTTTAATTCCACTGTTGTGCTTTTTCTTAAGCTTGTCTTTGTTAAAAAAAAAAAGCAAAAAAAAAAAAGCAAGAAATCCAAATCTTTGCTTCTCAAAAGCTTAAAAATGACTTCACTTAACTGCTTATCTCCGGGCCTTCCAACTATGAAAACAGCTCTTTAAATAAAACAAAATAATATGCTGTAATTTGCACCTGTGTTGGTGTTTTAAAGTCAACTGGTCTTTAAGGCATAAAAGCTGTAGTGGAAACAATTCAAAATCTTCCACAGCAGAAGCTTATACCAGCTCAATCCCCCGGACTGTGTACCCAAGGACATCTACTCAGGTAATCCTGTATTACACCACAGTCAGATATTAACCAGAACCTTCAGTCTTTAGTCAAAGAAAAAAAAATTATGTTGATCTATGATTCACCTTGACTGGGCTAAGGTTAAGCTGCATGCCGCAGTCTGACAGTCTGCGAATGTGAAGGAATGCAAGTAGACTTCAGCAGAGAGATAAAACCGGCACAAGTATAAGACATAGTAGGCCGTGGAGTTATATGTGAGCAAAAGAAGCCATCGCCTTTCAGTTTCTCTGCTTTTATTATCTCTAAATTATTTTATTGAAATGGTGATTTGTTTCCACAACTCTTGGAGACATTTTAAAATAGCATGTTTAAAACAACAAATAGTCCACAAATCCTGTACATTAACCTTACGGTGATACAATCCTAGCCAAGTTTTAGAAGGTAAATGTGTTCAAAATTTTTATCTGGTTCAAGATTTAAACAATTAGTTTAACATGTAAATCAGCACATTTTCTTTCTGTTGACTACTTGATTAACAGACTAGTTGCTTCAACACTAAAACAAGGCAATGGATTTAAATTGCTCATAATATTAGATATAATAATTGAAATTTTAAAGATGTTATCTATTCATAAAACAGAAACAATCACAAAAGAAGTAAACATGGTTTGCCTACTGTAAATAAAACCATAGAACCTTTTTTATTACATACATTCCTTTGTGCCTTTCCACCATTTATAATAAAAGATAATGAAATGTTTTAGGCTGATAATGACAATATCTGTGTAAAATATTACTTCAACTTTACACAATAAGAATGCTGAATACAGAGACTTAAGCAAATATATCCCATACCAGGGCTCTTCAGCTCTGGTCCAGACAGATAGAAGTGGATCTGGTCTCAAACCAGGTAAACCAGTGATTGTTCATCTGTGAGATTCAGACTACAAAGTATTGCAATAAACATAACAATGAAAGGTTTTAATGTCCTAGCTTGGCAACAAAGGCCTTTTTCTTTTTAAGTTTAAATCAAGTTGCCCTACAACTAAATAACTAAATAACTAGTTCAAGAAACAGTAATTTACTGACAGTGACCGGAGGAGCTGCTGTATTTTGGTGGCTCAACACACAGTTCAAATGGTAAATGGTCCGTACTTATATAACGCTTTTAGAGCGCTTGTAGAGAGCAGTGGGTGCATACAAACCTAATAGCTTTGGTTAAATATACACTACCATTCAAAGGTTTGGACACTCTTTTTTATTAAATCTAATGGGAAAGCATGCCCAAACTTGACTGGTAGTGTATTTTCAATAATTGTTTAACCAAAGACAGAAAGTTTAATATAATTTTTCCAAGGTAAAATCCTAGTGGAAACCAAAACCTCTTAAGGATGGGCTTGTATTAAAAACTATGGCCTTTCTTTGATTTTTACTTATTTTGCTTTAATAAAATGTTCACCGTTAAAAAGTGTTAATTTTTTCTGTCAGTATTCAAAATAATTCATGTGCAAAATCTTTATGTTGAAGTTTCCGGATATAAATAATATTCTTCTAATGGTTTGATAACCGTAACAAGCACATTCCTCTGAAATAAAGTGTCTTATTCCTGATGTGCCATTTGATGAGGTGGTGAGGCTGCAGTAAGTGTTGCAGCTGCCTCCGTCACCGTAACCAAAGAGTGTTGAACCAACTGTGGCATGTGCACGTTGCCCCACTTTCTCTTTAACTAGTGGTTCCATTGTTTGTAATGATAATGCACTGAGGCTGCACGCGGTCACTTCCCCCACACCTCCAATCCAAAACAACCCACTGTCATGCAGAACTGTGAACTTTATAATACACAAACAGGAAGCCTACCTCATGTAGAAAGGAGATATTGGCCTGTCTTCATCCTGGGAGCTGAAATAAAAGAACAAACAAGCTGTAATAGTTGGTCAAATTTATTATGTTGTGAAATGGCATAAAAATATTGAGCACTCGCCTTCATCAGTACATGTTACTGGGGGTGGAAAAAGGCGCACAGGGTTGGCTTTTGTCTGCAGAATAATAGCTACGCAGTGCTACAGATCATGGGCTTTGTGAAACCTGTCCCTGGTAATTACAATGCACATAAAGAGAAGTGAGTGCTGCTCTACAATATAGACTAACTGCTGCTGTATGCCAGCAACCCATGATGATATTAAGCAACAAAATGAGGAACTCTAAGCTGGTACTAAATGTTTAAGTTGCCTAATGTTTTCATATCCTGGTTCTTACAATCTGAAATTTTCATATTCGCCTTTTCTTCTTTCCCTAAGCAGACCTTTTCTAAACACAAAAAAAGGAAGGAAAACACTGAAACCGCATGTCAAACATTTATTGAGTTTAAGTGTTGCAGGATCTCAATAAGGCTGATAATAATAATATCCTTGTATTTATTTTAAGTAAAATTGATTCAGTTTTTTTCCTGAAATATTTAAGTCTGTAAAATAGGTTTTGTGAGCTACTTCGCAAATAATTTCAAAATTAATAATAAATGTAAATGTGGCAATGATTTCTTTTTAAAAAGAAGAAAAACAAAACCTTTCCATCTCTTTTATCCATACCCTTTTATAGCTTTACCAGAACTTCACAACTATGTTTAATTGTAAAACAATTAAATTAGACCAATAGAAAGCAGTTTTGGAACACTTGGGTCCAGGTCTATCAATTCTTTGCATGCGGCACAAAGTCTCTTCTGGCATTAATCTATTCCCGTCAACCTGAGGTCGCAGTGGTAATTTAGAACCTTGGAGGCATAGAAAAAATCTTTGCAGCTGGTCCTGTTGCATTTACATTTATGCAAGTTTTTTTTTGCAGAGTACAAAATTTGAGGGGTAAAATATGTTAATAAATCACATAGAATGATTCTAAGCTTACTGGAGGAAATCTGAGACTACCTGTGATCGCTTCCTGGAAAATGACATAACATACTGTACTTGCAGCATCAAAACACTAAGCAACTTTTAATGTTTCTTTTTTTTTTATCTTAATAATGGAGATATAATAGCTTCTCTACCTGCCAGATCACAGACACAATTTTCCAGCATTTTGAGTGAAAATACTGCAATGTTGTCAAATGACCTGGTCACAGTTATATAAAAGATACTTAAAGTAGGCAGCTACGGCAGCCGACTATTGAGTGAGAAAAAAAGGGTTTTTTTGTTTTATTAATTTGATTTTCTTCTAGGTTATTGTTCATTTAATCCTAATCCATTTCTTAATCTTGAACCATAAAAAAAATCAAGCAAAATTTTGATGAAACTGAAAAGTGAAGTCTCATGGAGGACTTTATTTATAAAAATCGACTCATCAAAAAGGCTTTTATTATTCCAAGCCAAAAAGCTTATCTTAAATATGTAACTTGACTGGTAAGCAGGTGAATGCTTGTATTTTCTGCAGTGAAGCAACAAGAAACAAGATGCGCCTGACTAAGTGGTGAATGATTAGTGGGCTACAAGTTCTTCATTATCCACATTTGCGGATTCTTCTGTTGTGCTGTTGTACCTACCAGATCATCTTCTTCAGAACTGCACACTCCCATTTCTGCCACTTATGATTTGTGACCACGCGCAACTTTGCCTGGGATAGTATATCTGCCCTCTGATCTCATCAAAGGCTTAAGCTGCATTCTGAGATTTGGAAGCAGTTTATTCTCCAACAGTGTTTAGGATAACTCATAACAAAATATAAGTCAGGTTACTCTGATTACTCTTTTGGGGCAATTTATAACATTGCATGCTAGTTTTGCTTTTCAATGATTTACTGTTTTTGTTTTTTCTTACATTTTATTTGACCTTATGTGTCGTGGCATTTTATTGCCACAAAACTGCAACTGACTCTGCTGGTGAGATGATAGAAAGGACAGATTCTTCATTGTATAAGTTCCTGCATTGCTTTAAATTAGTGGGTGAGGAGGCTGAGTACAGGACTGAGGCGAAAAGTACATTTTGCCTGGATAAGTTTTAGTCAGCAGCAAAAAACTGTATGTTAATTTTTCATAAATGAAGGTGAACACAGCTCCATTAACACTGGTGATCCTACCAGGGCTACACCCCCCAAACAGCCGTTGCTACGGTTCAACTTGGCTAGAACTGCCACCTCTCTGAAAAATAATTAGCTAGATGTTGGTAATGTAGTGAAGGATATGCTATCAAGAACTGTACAGTTGCCATCTTTCGGCAAGAGTATTGATAAATCCATTAGGTTTTATGGACTGAGTTGTACATGGCTGATTTGTTTTAAATGTGAACATAAACACTATCTGTCATTCCTGTAATTGCCTGCAGAGTTTCTAATGATACAAATAAGCTACATAACAAGCTGGAGCCAGTGTATTTAAAATTAGATGTATGCTGAATATATAACTAAAGTGCACAAAGAATTGCAACGATGCTTTCCTGTTTGGTAACAGAAAAGTCCTCTGACAAGTAACCTGCCTAATTATTTATTGGAAGCAGCAATCCTGATCTTGATCTATCGAGAGATTGGGTTGTAAACATGTTGATT
>JBAMHW010000004.1:15062719-15074340 GCA_037177495.1 Rhadinocentrus ornatus
CTTTCTGTAAAGTCCTCTGAGACAACTTTGTTGTGATATAGGGCTATACAAATAAACTTGACTTGACTTGACTTGACCATATCAGGCCGAAATTGTTCTAAAACATCTGTACGCATAGTCTTAAGAATGTTGAGCGTGCACATTCCTACCTACCTACACACATTCTTCCTTACTTTATAGCAGTTTGTGTACAGGAAAAGGCATGGACATGCTTATTGTGTGTATGCATATTTCAATATCTAAGCAGCAAATTGTGACATTTTAGAAAGTACAGCCAGTAGTTTTTAGACATTTATGCTTGCAGAATGAAATCAATGGCTCCCATGGAAGGATCCCACTGTAGGTCATCTGGCACAATGTGAGGGGGTTGCACGATATAACACAGTAGTCATGAATAGTGTTGGTTGCTGGGGCAATTTGTGTTATTGTTATGCCTTCATTTTATTTGGCTTATCAGCAATGTATTAAATAGTTAGATTAATCACGAATCTCTTCAGTGCTGCTTAAACTAGAAAGAAGCTTTAGACTGGTTGTCTGTTTTGGTGGTCTCAAAGTTGCATCAGTTGACTGATACTAGAACTTTTTCTTGGAAAACCAGTTCCATCCAGTTCACAGGTTCTCAGTGTATATATTGCAATTGCTGGTAAGCTTTGACTTTCTGACTGGTGGACAATAATGCAATTATATATTCACAGGGAACCGACATTCACACAGCACTGCAATTGTCTACACTCCCACCTATTTCAAATAGTCTTCTAAGAAAACCAAGGGTTACAAGATTCGGTGAACTGGAAAATTTCAAGGACCAGTTCGCATCCCCCATGTGAAACTATGCAATGCTAGGTGTGTAATAAGTTCACATGATGTTACTACATTTGCTTGTGAAGCCTGTGTGGTGACTGAGGTTGGCGTCATATTTCATGGAAAGGGTGCAGGGTGGCAAACATAACTGCTGCATTCAATTTAAAAAAAGAGAATAAATGGCATTAAAAAAGGATGTTGCATACTCTGATTATGTACAGTGCAGAAGTCAAAGCGTGGACAAAGAACAAGTGGAGGCATTAAAGGGAAATCCTGAGGATTTGATTTCCAATTTGGGTTGAACACGAAGTGACCGGGATGGGGTAGCTGCTGGAATGTAGACTGTTTAAGTGGAATAAAACTTTGCCTTAAAAAAATCCTCAATATAAAATCTTTGGCAAAACAGACTTTCCTAACTAGTTTGCTGCACCATGGTGAGGAAGACTTGTCTGACGCATGGCTATGGAACGTGAGAGCAAACTGACAAGTAGGCATGAAAGCAGCTTCAGCTACACAAAGACGCCACTTAAAAACTAAACCATTTATAAAAACATCTACTAAGTCTGACAGAACTTCTGTCATGGATGGACCCCACGGAAACAGGAGATGGGTTTACAGACTTTATTTAATCTTCAGTAACACAAAGGAAGAAGCTTACTTAGGCAGACAACGGTTAAGCTGACTGGGAAAGGCAGAGATGCAACAGTGCGGCTGGCTGTAGCTCAGGAGGAAGAGCGGTTGTCTTTCAACCGGAAGGTAGGTGGATCAATTCCAGGCTTTCCTTCACTACATGTTGAAGTGTCCTTGGGCAAGCCACCTAACCCTAGGTTGCCTCCCGATGTGCCTGTCGGGCTATGAATGTGAATCGGGGTGTGAATGTGACTAGTGTAAAGTGCTTTGAGTGGTCAAGCTGACTGGAAAAATGCTTTATAAGTACAAGTCCATCCACCCCCCCTAGGAGGATGGCCTTGACAACAGAGTGGGAACTGGAAGTTTGAAGGCAGGGGGAGGACTGAGGTGGACTGCCTGGATGACAACCTGGAGTACGAGCAGATGTGGGCCAGACCTCAGGAGGACGTGCAGGCCGGGACTCTGGACTATCTTCAAGAGCATAATCCATAATGCGGGAAAGGCAGAGATGACAGGTCCATGCTGGTATGAGTGGGGTCTGAAAGGGAATGAGCTTGGTCCTGGAGTATTTATAACCGGGTGTGGCTGATTAGAAGTCCGGAGAGTGACTGGCTGGAACAGGTGTGGATGATCAGCCATCTAGAGAGTGATTGCTGTGGTGCATGGCTGGAAGGAATGTGAGCGCTGCAGAAACTGGTGCAGGTGCAACAACTTCGCAGAATATCCATCTCTAAAACAACTTTAAGTGAATTCAACTGAACTGAATTAGATTCTAGTTATTTATTTATGCTTAAGTCTATTGTACATTGTACAGCACATGCTGTATGTAGATCAGCCATCCAATATAACTTGGCAAAGGAAATTTTAGCATGTGAGGGAAACCACCTTAAGATTTACTGATATCCTGACATGGCGAGGAAAGCTTCGACACCTTAGAAGTGTTGCATTTACCTCTTCATGAAGAGCATGCACCTGCTCCGGTAAGAGAAAACAGTTTGTCACAAAAAGATATAACATGACATCACATTATTTGAGGGGGGAAGAAATTAATTTTCTTTTTTAGGGAAATTTATTTCCTTAAAGTAACATATTACTTGTAATGCTAATGTAATTACATGCAGTTTGTGATAAAAATGTTTTTTTTTTTAAAGTTTGAACATGCGCATGTAACACTAAACTTTTATGTAAGGTGTTTACTGATCTGGTGCTGACACGGTTTTAAACTCTGAGTAATGTTGCACAGAAGGTCACTGGTGTTTTTGCAGAAGCCAAAACATTGTCATAGAAATTTTCCTTCATCACACACATCAGACATCCATCTGTCTCTGTCCTGTCGGTTGCACTTTCACTCACTTAGGTTTTCTGCAGGTATTTCTGGGTCTGAAACTGCATGGCTCTGATCTGTTTTTACTACCCCGACCAGCGGCATAAATCAACCACCTGATGCGGATGGCTGCGTTCCCTGCGTCTGACTATGTTGAGGTTATTTATCTCTCTAGTGTTGCCAAGTGACTGCTCAATATCGTTCGGTTTCTCTTTTAGTTAAATGTCCTAAGATAATTTCTTTTACTATACAAATGTGCCTAATTAAAGGGCATAATGTTTTTTCTTAATATTTAATTGTTTTTCCACTTTAAAAAATGATCAAAATTTTGAATTTAACATAAACAAGTAAGTTTTAAAGAGTTGTTTCAGACTAGAAGTGATTTTCAACAAGAGTGCAGGTGTACAGGAAAGTGTAATCCTACTTTAATCCCTCCCAGCTGAAGCAGTGAGTTCCCCAATAACAGACCCAGCTGCAAAGTTGCTATTTCAGGACTGAAGAGACTTGACACCAGCAGCTTCCAGTTTCAGCTTCTTATAATAGGCTTGTTTGCATGCCAAGTGCACACAGGGTTCAAAATAAAGGTTTTTAATTGTTGTCATAAATGCAAGATTCTTCACCTTTACTCTCGGCTGACAGAACATCAGCTGTACGAAGGGTGGCCATAACCTATTTCCTGCAGAGTCCCCTCTCATGTTTCACATTTGGCTGCGATCTTGGTCATAAAACAAAAACGCAAATCATGTAACTTTTAATGTCGGGCATGCAGCACTGAGATTGTGTATTTTGTGATGACTTAAGGTTTTGTTTTACAACCGTTGGGATGTTTACTGATAAGACTGAGATGCTAATAAAATCGTAAAACTGCAGCAGCAGAGAGGCTGTTTGTTTAAGTGATTAACTTGAATGCAAATCAACAGAACAGGCTTCAGAGATAACATTGTAAACATTAAATGCATATGAAGGAAATAACTGATTATGATTAAGTTAATTATCTGGCAACCGTGCGTGTTTGAAATTTACATGTGCTGGACTCACTGACCTGTTGAGACCCTCCGTACTGCCTGAGAGGCTGACATCAATGTGGGCAACCTGTGAGTGAGCGTGTGAAGAGTCTTGGCGAGGCAGAGAAGTTGTGTCCATCGGCTCTGGGCTGGAGCTCCTCAACTCTGAGGTCAGAGGCAAAACTATTGGTATGGAGAAAGGCTGCGAGTGGGACACCCCAAGAGACAGGCTGGGCTGAGGGAGGACACGAGCCAAGTTGTCATTCCTCCCTTTTCTCACCTGTTTGACAAAAATAAAGAGGTTCAAGTCTCGTGACAGAAAATCTGAATAGCTTAAAAGATAGCTGATACATTGCTATAAAGATTTGTCTACAATTGACCTTAAAACAGCAAACACGCAGCTACATTTTGGACATTTGCTTAGGATCCAATAAAACATGCATGTGAGGACCTTCTGAGGTAGGGTAAAAAGCAACAAAGAGAAGAGGTAGAGAGTGGGAAAAAAGATGTTAGCTTGTAAAACTCCAAGGTCAGACTGATGTTTGTCTTACCTTACTGACCCTGAGTGGGTATAAACTGCGTGAGGCTCCAACACTTGTGTAGGAAAAAAACCTTAACCGAATAACAGCAACATTCTGAAAGGTATCCTTATGCATTTTTCATAGGAAAAGAACCAAGGAAACCTAAGATAAGCCTCAAAGAATATGTCAGAGAGCTTTCTTTATAGTGTACAAAGAGCTCCGGTATAGCTGCTCATGTACACTGAAGTCACTGGTTGGCTGTGGTAAACAGGGTATGAAATGGGTCTGACACCAGGAGCTTAACTATCAATAATGGTCTGAAACATCCAGAGCTAAAAGGCTTGTCTGTAGATAAATGTTTGATAGCTGAATGAAAAAGGGCTTGCTACTTTGGTTTTAAACCAATTATCAAAGGAACATTTCCATTTGAGTTTAACTTAATGGGGTGTTAAAAAATCTATGGATGCAGCTTCCATTTAGACATTTAGTCACCTAATGGATAATTCTTTGGCAACATAATTAGATGCACATGTTTCTTCGGCTAGACCTGGTATGGATTTTGCCCCTTGGCTTTGTGATTGATTTAGCTATTTTTGCCTTTTAATGTAAACCACAATGGAGGAAAAAGGGAAAATGAATGTGGACGTCATCTTGTTTCCAGCACGGGATGGTTGCGCTTTATGTAGAGGAGACGTCATGGAGAAAGGGGTTTAATCGTAAGTTTAAGTTTTTTTTTTATATAAATTTTGCATTTAAATTTTTTTTTCTTTTATGAAAATCTATTATTCATATTCATTTAATCAGCCTCAGATACCACAATTTTGTGTTTCTTATAAAAATAAAAGGAATTTCTGTGAGTAATTTCTCATTTTTGCTGGAATCGTTCCATTTCCATTTCAATTTGGGCTCAAGGTGTGTTGAGCTCATCAATTACTGCATTTAAACAACATTAAAAAATAGTCAAACATGTCCGTAATACCGTCTGCCATGTTAAACAAGAAAAGCAGTACATTTATTCTCTAATTTAAGAACCTAAAACTATCTAATCACAAAATAAATTGGTGGAATTTTCATACTTTTTCTGTCAGTGTCATGCATGATAAAAGTGGTGGCAAAAAAGTGAGAAGTCTAAATGCACTTCTAACTTATGCATGCAAACAAGTTTTCTAAAGGTTTGTTTCTGTCTCCACTCACGTTTTTTGGTTTCTCCCTGACATCAAAAACAGTGAAAAACAAGCAGGAAGTAAGCAGGCTAGATGGTAAAGAAGTCTGACGAACAAAAATGAGGGTATGACCTGATTTCTAAATGATGGATAAACATATCATTTCAAGAGGTTTGAGTAAAATCTCACAGAGCTGCAAAGAAAGTCTAATAAATGTTTAATGATTGATATAATAATTTGGTTCAAAACATCGAATCAAATTTTCTTCTTCATCTTCTTTTGCAAAGAAAAAAGGAACAACCTTCCTTTTCTTTGTTTTTGTTCACCTAGTAGAAATATCTAATTTCTCAGATGGCCTAATTTTCAGAAGTGATTTTGATCCAATTTGAACCCTTCTTGATGGATAAAAAAGGTGTTTTAAATAGCTGTATTACATACATGTTAAAAAAAAAGCAGATATTTACTATGTAAAAATAGACTTAGAAATTTGTTTTAGGAAAAAACGTTTCTATGTTGCTATGCCACCCTGTTGTCATAATAATTTAACAAAAAGAAATTAGGGACATTGCCATCAACATAAACATAGCTAAAATTCCCTTTGATTGCAAATAATGACATCCAATTACAGGTTTCTCATAAATTAAATGAAAAAGAAATCAAATCAAATGTTATCTATATAAACACACACCTACTTCTTTTGTCTTTAAAATTGTGTGCAAAAGGATGAAATTTTATAAAGAATTCACCTGCACACAGAGTGAGGCAAGACTAGATGATGTGTAAAGGTAGATGTTAAAGTTGTAACTTTCTGAGAGAACTTCTGTGTTTCTAACTCGTTTTGATCAACATTCCTGGAGCTGTCTTTACCCAGCATCATCTTGACGCTGAGAAACCACATTATAAACTTTAGCTTGGAACATCCTGTTACAGCTAAGTTGCACTTTACCGGCTATTTTGGACACGCACCACGACTGATTCATCAAGAAAACACAATTGGACATTATTGTAGGAAGAGAAAAAGAACGAGAGAGGGACAGAGCAATAGTAAAGACAAAAGTCAACGTGGGACTGACTCTTTCCGGCTGGAGAGAGCTCAGAGTACAGGTGCATGACTGAGAAAATCTGCTACAGTTCCATAAAGCTTCTTTAAAGTAGTTTCAAGCATGGCATAACATTTTCATAGAGTTTTACTGACCAGGTTTACTGTACTGCAACAGTTTTCCACTCCAAACTTCCTTCTTCAGCAAATGTCTTTACTATGTAAGGGTTATCATGATATCAGTCAGCACTTCTTATATTGCTGCAGTTGCACCAATCATTTTCCAGTTATGGCACCAAATGTTTGCTTAAAACTGCCATTGAAACAACCACAGTTGTCATTTCAGTGTTCAAAAGCTGAAGCCAATTTTTAAGAAACTGGCCATCATTTATCAGCATGTGATCAAATAATGAATGATAATGTGTAATAACAGCACAGTTGCAAAGCATACCATGGCCTAATTTATTTTCTCCACAATAAGCTTGTTTTTGTTTACTACAGCGTACTGTCTTTATTAAATCACATCATGTGACCAAGAAGCAAGGCAAGAAGCTGTCTGTGACCTCAGGCTAAGACACAAGAGATAAGTAAACAACTAGCACAAAGAAGCAAGGTTAAGCAGCAATCTACACAAAGCATCACAAGACAAGGCGAAACCCTTGAACAAAAATATTTTAGCTTACTGTAACTATCAATGTTTTCTGTACCTTCTTTTTTCGTGTCCTAGTCTTTGGACTGTTAGTGCAGGATTTGCTCCGAAGTTCAGCATTTTCTGGTGAATTTAGATGCTCAGTCTTGAAAAAGGTAAAAAGAAAATGACAAATGAGAATGTAATTGAAAGTAAAAACATCATGTTAGCATAAAAACTATGGGCCTGTCTGAAGCAGCTTGTTGCACGTCTTGTCTCATTCAGCCACAAATATTTGAACAAATTCTTTGCATTATATTAAGTTTTCCTAACTAATTAAAGTTTTTTCTTCAAATAAACATTAAGATAGATAAGCTCCCAGGATATATGTACTACAACTTTTAACTGATCTCTGCTGACAAAACTAACTGTTACACACACTGTTAATCTTAATTATCTTTATCCTATAAACAAATGTTAAGTTATTAGTAGTGTCACTTGCAAACTGTAAACAAGGTCAACATCAATTCCAATTCAGTGACCTGAAATACCACGGTACGTAGTAGCTGCATGTCAGCTGACACTGATAACATCTTTAAGCTCACAGAAATGCACAGACTCCCACAGAAATGGCTTTGGTGCAGGAAAACAGTTTTTCCAAAACATGTTAATCACGTCACACAGATCACATGGTTGGTGTTAAAAAGGACTATGTAAGGGAATATGAAGGGTTTGTGCAAGTTTGTCCTTTCAGGCATAACCAACAACTCTGCATTTCACAAAAGGCAGCCTGGGAGGAAAAACCTCCGTCACAGGTACATCCTGCATCAACGCATAAACAAAGATGCACACATGCAGGCTTGGTAATGAACAAAAAACAAGAACCACACAAAGTACACACTTTCATTCGTGGCGTTGATGTGTTTACGTTGAGATGTCTTGGTTGCTTCTTTGTGTCTGTATCCAGCACGTGTGCCTCCTTTAACCAGAGAAAGCACAAAGAGGACAGTCACATATTAAATAAATTTCTTACCAACAGAACTATAATAGAAGATCAATATACTCCAATAGAGGCCCTGAAGCTTACACATACACACATATACACATATGGTGTTAGTTATTAATTTAGATTTTATTTCCAAGTCCACCTTTCTTGCAGTCGTCTAATGTGATCTTGAGCAATAGTTTTAAAGACTTTCTGAAGATCTTTAAAAACTTTTCTTTGGGCAATGGCTACTTTTTTTTCCCTTCTTTTTTTCTTATCTTCAGTCCAGTCCTTCTGCCCGACCTTTTGCAAAAAAAAATATGTTAATATTTTTTTTGTTAGTTTGTTTGTTAAGACACTTAATACTGATTTATGAATCATACAAGCACAGAAAAGTAGCAGGCCTAAATAATCCACAGCAGATAGAAAGTATCTGAAGTAATGTTCTTAAGAAGTTGGGAAAAAAAGCAACAAAAACCTGTAACAGAACATGAGAGATCAATTCTTGTTCTTTAGCTGTTTCATCAATTGTTCACTGATGCTTCATCAGAAATAGAAATTTGGCTGCCATTAAGCTATTTTTAAGAGAGGGAAACAAGGAGAAAAAGGCTGAGGTATGCCAAATGACACAAGAACTGGGCTGAATGCTGGTAATTGCAGCAAAATTTGGATCCATCAAACAGTGTCATTTGATTGGCCGTGGTTGCTACTAGACATGACAGTGATGAACAAACTGCCAAAGCAGGATAGCATACAATGGTAGAAAAGCCCAGCAGTGACCACTAAAGAATCGGCCTTCCCAGAGCCCAAACTTCAAAGATACCAAAGCAGAGTCGGTTTGTCTTAACAAAAAATGGACTTGACTTTAAATCTGTTAAGCTTTAAAGCACAACCTACACACAGTATTTTTATGTAGCAAGCAGAAGTGAATAAACTGTTGCACCTATTTACTTTTTTCCTTACAATTTGTAAAGAAATGAGGGGTGGCTCAAGACTTTTGCACATAGTAGTCTGCATTTTCTTGTTGCTTTGCAGCAGGAACCCCTGAAAACACGGTCAAAACTAGATTTAAACAATTTGAGAATCTGCTCCCTTAATAAGATCCATAAACACTACGATGAACACCTTCTATTTGTCAACATTTTGTCGCTGAAGGTAAATGCTAACCAGTTAGCAGGTGCCATGTTCAGACATTAAAAGAAAAGTCAGCAGACAAAGAGCCAGCGCAGATCATGCCTGTGTATGTATAGGTATTGGTATGTAGAGGTAAGGCGATCTTCTTTCACTGAGGGATTTGCCATGGGTCAGTCGAGTGCCATGTGGCAGGCATTCACAATATGGCCTATTCATTGTTGACTAAGCTACCACAGAAACGACCCATTGCATCTCAAATGTCTTTACATTTCACTGCTCCAAACAATCACATGGTTGACAGACTCTACGTTTGCTGGTGTTAAAAACAGTAAGACATTGAGCTGTGAGAAGAGATGGGGCCAGGTCAGACCCCTGGTCAGTATCTGGTGCTTAGATGACCAAAGTCACGTTTCACACAACCAGCATGTTGTAGACATTCATAGGGTGAGGTGTGGAATACCTTTCCAAATGTAGAAATGAAGAGAAAGTTTAGAGATCAGCTCTTTTAAAGCTGCAGCTCAAACCAAATAAATTTTTTCTCATTTATGGTTATCTCATGCTTCACTTTTCATGCAGATAAAAATTATTAATCTTTAATTTTTCACTGTAAGCGCATCTTTGTCACAACAGTGATGTCAGTTTGTACCATTTGCACCCCCACCATTCCTTAAATTATTCATTTATTTATTATAAAAAGCTGCCACTACATCAGGTTGGTAATTTCTATTTCTAGTTGTTTTTCTTTTATATATAAATATTCTATTATTTCCAACTTATCAGCTCATCATTCATTTTCAGTTTTGTGTAGAGTTGTTGTCAAAAAACAAAAAACAAAAACAAAACATCAACCCCTGTAGCAGATAAACTTAAGAAATATGTACTTCTGCATGGGTTGATGTACTGGAAACAGCTGAAAACAGAGCAACAAGATGTTCTTGGTAAGAGCAACATCCAAGAAATCAATTAAGATGTCAGCCACAAAAGCAGCAAATAGAAATCAACACCCAGAGACTCAAAACAGCTGAGGAAGCCGTCCTGCTGTGGTGTGATATAAACAAGATCAATACCTACATCAGGTTTAGCAGGACATTATATAAACCGTTTTTTGTTTCTTTTATTAACAGCTCTCCTTCCAGTGGATGGGCAAAGGTCATTCAGGCCAGAAAGCAATTCCTCATGTTTGGACATAAAATGTGACTCACAGTTGTCTTGGCCACCAACGTGTTTTATACTAACATCAACATCTGATGTTGCAGAGTGAAAACAACACCTTGACAATGATAAGTGAAGAGCGTTCTTCTGGGTAGTCCTCTTTGTCTTTATCTGTGCTGGTCTCAAAGATGCTGCTGTAGTTCTGGATGAGTTTGACCATGATCTTGTTGCAGATGTTTTGGTCCTTTATTGCTTCAAAGCTTGGAGCCACACTACAAAAAGGTCAGGACAAAAAAAAGATATTTAATTGAATTGACAGACATGAAGGTGATACTTGTGATGAGCAAATGAGATTCACCCTATAATCTTGATGATGAAATTACAAGTAAGTCATTAGTTTGTACCAGATCCAAGCTTCTTTATAAAGTCTCATTTCTCATGTTATCGAGCAGCATTGTGTGTGATGAACACTTGACTGTACGATATACAGTAAGACTAATTATATAACCATAACACACACACACACACACACACTGCCTGTTATGTGGAACAGGCTGTCCAGTACGAAGGACTAGCCATGGTCTCTGTCCACTGAGAGTTCATGTTTCCATCTATGATTCCAAGCTTGAACACACAGTTCATCAGAGAGGAGGTGTCGGAGAGGAGAATGTTGTCCATAATAAAGAAAATACTGAATAATACCTCTAACCTGCTTTACAACCTGCTGATCAGTCACAGGAGTAAGTTCAGTGAGAGACTGATACCACCTAAATGCTCCACTGAACGACTGTGGCCATCAAACTGTTCAACTCCTCCATATAACAACATCCACTGTTATACTTTTACACTTTGCACTACATTTACATTTATACTGTTAATCATATTGGCAATAATGTACACACTACTCACTGGCAGGATTTGTCCTGGATCTTGCTATATAGTTTGTTGTAACTAATTTCTATTGATTTTCTTATTGTGATTTTTATGTTACCTTATCCTTCTTTATTTGGTATGGAGTGACTGTGAGCACACAGTTTCCTCTGGGATTAATAAAGTATTCTAATTCTGATTCTGATTCATAATGGGAGATGCCTATCAGTTACCAGTCTGGAGAACAGTACACCATCATGTGGACAAATATATGAGGATGATTTAAAACCTCAAAGCATAGTAAGCCCAGCGTAAAGAAAAAGCAAAAGAGCTGAACAAAGCCCCTGGCTTCATCATTTATTTCTGTTAT
>JBAMHW010000004.1:15075953-15094283 GCA_037177495.1 Rhadinocentrus ornatus
AATAAAATAAAATAAAATAAAATAAAATAAAATAAAATAAAATAAAATAAAATAAAATAAAATAAAATAAAACAAAATACAACAGCTAGTATTCCAACCATCTCTAGAAGGCAATAATGGCTCCATCAACACTCTCTCTGTTGTGTTTAATCTTGATTTACGGTAACTTGGCGTACGTGAGCATTACAGCAAAGAGCCTGAAAATATGTTGATGCTATTACTTGGGATACTTAATTGGGTCAGAGTTGGATAAACGGATATGAATACTGATCCCAAATAACTGAGTGACGCAAATGTTGTGAATGTGTGCGTCTATGTTCGTATGCATTCATGCGTATAAATGTGGGTATGTTTGTAAATGTGTCTCAGATTTTCGAGGAAAAACGGGAATAATGGTGAGACCTCTCACATGATAAAACACTTTGGAAAACTAAAGGGATAAATTACATTACAAATTAAGTTTACAAAGAATTTCAAAAATATTCTTAAGTGTTTAAATATTTCCACAGAATACATAATTATGTCTAATATTGATGTGGCTTGTTCCACCCATTGCTTTGAACAGTTGAGGTTTAGTATGTCATGGTGAAGTAAGTGAGTATTAATAATATTTGACCATATAATAAAATAAAAAGGAAATTCTCATACAAATCAACATGATGTCTACAATCCTCTTACTTTTGACTTTTCATGGTACAAGTGACTTTATTTTTGCTCATTTTCATGTTCATGTCTGTTCTGTTCCTGATGCACCCACATGCCATTTGATATGACCTAACTGTATTTATACTTCCCTGGTCTCAGTAACTACTGACTGAAATTTCTCTGGTGTTCTTTCACCAGTAAGTTTGTGATCCCAGCTTGTTTTCTGTTTCTCTTAGTTTCTTTCTTTTGTTCAATCTTACTTTTTTTTGTTAACCTTAACGTTGTTGTTTTTGGCTCTGCTTTTTGATTGCACCACAGTCCTGACTGATTCTCTGACCCTTGCCTTGTTTAATAAACTCTTATGGATTTTATCCTGACTGTGCTGGGTCCTAGTGTGTCCATCATTCATCAGACTCTTAATCTATAAGAACCCAATTGAAAAGGTAAAAAAACATGACTTTTTTCATGTATTACTTCATGTAGACTCATTTATTATTAGGAACACCCATTCAAGTGCTTGTTAACACAACTAACTAATCAACCAATCACATGGCGGCAACTCGGTGTATTTATGCATGTAGATGTGGTGAAGACGACTTGCTAAAGTTCAAACTAAGCATTAGAATGGAGAAGAACCAGATCTCAATCCCAACGAACAGCTTTGGGATGTGGCGAACAGGAGATTCCCATCGTGGATGTGCAGTAGACAAATCTGCAGCAACGGTGTGGTTTCGCATTGACATGCTAAGGAATATTTCCAACAATTAAAGCAGATCTAAAAGCAAAAGGAGGTCCAACCTGGTTCTAACAAGTTAAACCTAATAAAGTGGCCAGTTAGTGTATATGTAATGTATTTTCTACTTTTAGTGGTTGTATATCTGTCCTGTCATTGTCAATGATAATAATAATATTAATGAAGTTAATGTAAAGAAATCTGCAAATATGCCTAAGCTATAAGTACTTTCATATTCTTTGCAGTATTTTATTAAGTATATTGTTAGTAATTTAGTTAATTAGTCTGCTTTTATCCATCCATTCATCATGCACATCACCTGTTTTCAGTTTTCCAAATACTGGCAAACATACTAAAATGTTTTAAGAAAATACAACTAATTAATTTTGCTCAACAGTTATATCCAAGGCAAGTTCTCTAATTCAGTTCTTGGACAAAGGTCCTGAAAACCAGGCAGAAATTTATGGGTACTATGACAGCAAAATGAACACTGCAGCCAAACGTTACACTCCTCTGCCATCAAGCAGACAAAAGCAGGTTAAGAGAGCTGCAAGTGAGCCAAATGATTCTTTTTACCCTCTACGATGACCAAGATGGTCAGAAATATGAGACTTATCACTCCTCAGATCACATTCCCTTGATCCACAACACACAGTAACCTCAGCGGTGCCTTTCTGTGCACGGCCTTATAGAGAGGACTGCCCTACTGGTAGTCGTGACCCACATTTACTACACTTAAGATGGTATAAATATCCACTAATGTTTTTGTCACATGAATATTTTAAAAACATAAAATTCAATCTATTTATTTGTAACAGGATTGTTCCAGCAGACAAAAATGTACCCAACACAAAAGTGGGACTCCAAATTTTACCTTTGTAGTGCTGTATTAATGCCTGTTGAACTTCAGAGTCTATAAGACCGTCGGGCAGGTCCCTGAGGTATCGTTTCAGCAAGCTGGCCACAGTACACAAATCTGATTCAGAGAGTAGGTCCACATCATCGCCACTCTCCAGACGCTGCTTTAAGGTTTCCACAGCACGAACGTTGCCATTTACTCTGAACAGACCTTCCTGATGCAGTGCTGCAGGAAAGGCACACAAATACATTTTAGTTTATGACACAAATGAGGCTAATAGTAAATAAGAGTAAGTATAACCATACCGGGGTTAGATTAATTTCAATTACCAATCATGAATAAAATAGAATTAGTGAGTAGCAGCACAGTCTTTGAACTAAAAAAAGGTATCCTAAGCCTGATTCTTTTAGACTAGGAATCACATTTATAGCATCAATTTCTCCTAACATCATCAATTGAAATAAAATATTTATTATTTACTTATTGTATGTTATTCATTAAACAACAACAACAACGACAACAATAGTACATTCTTTCTAGAGATTTCATTGTCAAATTAGTGTATATATGAATGCAGCAACTTAGGTCAAATAATAACTGAATGGGAATTTTTTAATTTTTCATTACCATAAATGCTTAAAGAACAAAAATAAGTTTCAACTATTCATGATCGCAGCAATTAGCCAACATTTGTAATGAAATTTTAGTTGAAAAGAAATTTCCCTGAGTTAAGAACCCTGCAGTGATGTTAAGTAAGGAGGTTACTTTGTCATTTAACTCACAAGACAAATGAGTTTGTTTCCTAAATCTCTATTAATACATTAAAAATAGAACTGCTTTCTATAGAAATTATTCTAAAAAAAAAATATCTGTTATTATAATCTTGATTATCAAGAACAATATAAGGATTTCTCTACAATTTGTATAGCATGTGATAAGATTCACTTTATTATCCCAAAGGAAGATTTCTGGTGGAAGTACTGGTGAAACTGCATTACAACATTCACTCGAGCACAGTTTCAAACACACAACAATAAAAACAGCAACATAGCTACTGTGCAACATGTACACATTACTCAGCCCCATATAACACATAACAACAATGCAGTGAGTCAATAAATACATAAATTTAATTATAAGAAACATAAAAACTCAGTTAAAAACCCTAAAAATCACAGGCAAAAGTACAAATATGATAAAGTCTTATCGTGTGAAGCGATAAAAGATAAGGAGGATATAAGTGATGTGGCAAATATATAAACAGAGGGTTGTAGTGACTCTGTTTAGGAGTGATATGGATAAAGGGACAAATGAGAGTTTCAATTAATTACTTTTATATATCTTTTCTATTTCTTGTTTTAATTTCATCATTATTTTGATTAAGGACATAGACATGTAATTTCACCTGTAACAGGTTTGAAGAAATGTAAAGGATGGATTTCTTAAAAACTTTCTAATAATTAATGTTTTTTTCCCTCTCTTTTTATATTAAACTGTAGTTTGAGCAGCCATTGCTGCGTCATTGTAGTAGTGCAATAGTCACCCATGTCACAGTCTTCATCCAGTGGCTTACTAAGGGCTTGCCTAAAGTTCAATATAATAAAGTTTATTAACTATTTACAGAGACCCATGGTCACAACAGCCATGAGGAGCAAGTTCCATGCCCTTAGACAGACATCTACTGGTCAAAGAGAAGCGCTACAGAAAATATAAACGTTTGTCTGTAGAATAAAAAGAAGACTTCCACTTTACTACAATACACTGATGATTCTTCTGGATGCATGTTTTTTTTTAAATTATTATTATTACCTATCATTGAAGATTGGTCTCCATTAATTTATATAAAGTATTAAAAACCAAACTGCTTGAGTTGTGTAATCAGCTAAAATAAAGGGATTCTATATCTCTGTTGTAATAGATATGTACGCTTTCCCTTTAGCCTTTAAAAAATATATTAATTTGATTATTTATTCAGTTTATTTCCATCTTATTTTTGTTAAGCACTGATAAAAAAGGAGAAAACTTCAAGACAATAAAAATTCAATTGTTGTTGGTTGATCAGTGTAAATGTGAAATTTATTTCAATATCACACTCAAAACAACAAAGTCGACCAAAGTACTTTACAAATTTATGTAAAAAGACAAGGGCAAACAAAATAAAACATAGAAGCAACAAGGACAATGGGATTGCGAAGGAGACACCAAAAATAAAAAATATATAAAACTTAAAGATACTAAAACTCAACTTGTACTGTAAGCCAAGCTAACAAAGTTTGTACTCAGGCAGGATTTGAAAAACTGGAGCTTAGTGGAGCTAAGTTCGGTGATAAATAGTAAGAAATGCATTATCTCTTAAAAATAATTAATGCAATGGCAAAAATCACAGAGGGAAAGCAAGTTTTAATCATCTTCTCCTGTTGAGGTAGTTGGAGCACTTAAAAGAAACATGATTTTTTTTTGCCTTACCATACTTGCTGAGATGCTCCACCATCCTCCGTACCACTAGGGGCACTCCATCCTCCACCAGGCCCTGCTCTTGCAGCTCAAATAGGGATGCTCCAAACAGTTTGGTGTGCTTGGCTGCCACCGTTCTGGGTCTCAGGATGGGTATCTGGACCATCTTCTTCATGTCTTCTTTAACCAGCACTGCTGTCTTATTGTGCTACAGGGAGAACAGAGAGCAGAAATTAGCTGCCAGCCACATGGATACCAGAGCTGGCATCAGGTGAATATGCAGTGATGGTAAGGAAAACTGGATGCATGTTCTTTGCAGTCACTCTGTTATGCTCTTAGAGTACAGTGTGTGCTGAGCGCTAAAGGGAAGGGAATAGGGAGGGCTAACTGCATGTGTTGCTACGACAAATTTCTGGTTGCTAGGCAACACCACTGCTTAAGGTACCTTACAGAGAAGCACACAACTGCAGAAATAGAAATTAATGTACATTTAAACAAACACAGATATTTATGAGAAGTGTAATATCTTTAGCTCTCATGAATATTAATTTGAGTGGATAGTAAGTGAAACAGACCAGAGAGGTGTGCAGCAAGAGTTAGAAGCATCTCTTGCCCAAGTGTACTAGTAACAGTTAAAATCCATGATCACACTTCCACTGAAGTCTGACAATGTTTTCCATAACTAATTGTTATTGAGTATTGGAGTGCAAATTATTTCAAAGCTTTACTTAGCAATATTCTGCTAGAAATGTTCTCTGTTTACCAAACTGAGCCTGTTTCCGTGAGTCTAAAGTCAGGCCTAAGTATAGGCCGAGGTGTTTGTGCATCCTTATGACAGCCAACAATGCAACACAGTCTTTATCTCTTTTTACAGATACCAAAACTGTTATGTGGTTGTTCTTTAAAGTAAATACAGAGCAGATTTGCATACTTTGTACACAAGCATCATCTCTCAATAAGTATGTTCTTCATTCATTTGAAACATTCAACTACAGTATAATGCATATCTGTCTTTGTTGATTCAGTGCTATGATCATGATCAGTGAGAAGGTTTCAGACCCTGCAGGTCTATAACCTTACACTTCTAAGCAGATTGGGAATGAGCTTTAATGTTTGTAGCCATAGCAACAACTATACACCATGTGACATTTTGCAAGTCCAGAGTTCACTTCAAACAAGTGAGCTGACACACAGTGAAATGACAGCTTCAGCTATAATCTGGCTATTATTTGGTCTATTGTAATTTTTGTGGGCTGAGATGGCAGAAGGAGACATGGAAGAGGTACCACTAGATTTATCCTCTAACTGAGTGGGCACAGTCAAGTGCTGCGGTCGGATCAGCTGATTAAAACCTACCTCACAGATGGTGCCAGGCTGGATAAAGAGATAAAATCTTCAACAAGACAGATGCTCCCACACTGTTAATATAGCATGCATTCACACACATTTAGAGGCTGATATGTGCTAACGATGCCCAGCTAGGACATCTGGCCGCTCCATCTTTATTATCAGCAGCAGCACCTACCTGGAGAATCGGAAGTGGTTATTAATTTAGTTTACTAGTGTTTAATATGCTGAACCGGCACAAAAGCACTTCTTTTTATGTAATAGACCTTTCTTCAGATGTCTGGAAATTTTATCTTTAAATAAGTTATATATAAAATATTCAGATAACTACAAACAAGAAAAACCTGATTATACATCATAATCTGAAATCAGAAGTTTTGTTTGTACATTGAGGAGAAATTATCAGCATATTCTGTATTTACTTCTCAAGTCTGACATGTACAACTGAAAAGGTTGATTCTTTTGGTTTAATAGTGCCAATGTGAAGTTTTTATGAAAACATTTCAAGGTTGTCAAAATCTTTATTGATCACTGTTTAATTTTCATGTTTGCACTGTTTATGGTGTATATAACACACACAACAATCTCTTTTTTGAGTTGAAGTTATGGCAGCACTGATTGAACTTTTCTGGGTAGCAAATTATGTTCCCGTAGTACCACTGCTGCAAGTGTTAGAGACTTAAGCTGGTCTGAGCTAGCTCTGACTGCGATACGGCATAATGAACAGATGCTCTTTAAATCTGTCAATACTATCATGAACACACACACACACACACACACACACACACACACACACATATATTAACTTAACACAAGTTACCTGCATTTGAACACAACATGCAAAAGAACAAAATAAGATCAAATATTTAAATTCTACTGCATGAATTTCTAAGTTAGTGCAGTGGTGTAAATTATAAGAAAACAAGATAAAAATATCATTCTAAAGACAATACTGCTGTTCTGTGGGTTAATGATGACAAAGCTGCAAGCATTAAAAACACTTCCCAGTGTTTTTTTTTTTTTTTTTGTACAAAAGTAGCTATGCCTTATAAAGTGTTTTAAGAAAAAAGAGAAATGACCCATTCATTCCAACCACTCAACAGAGGTGGTCTGACTGTGGAGTTATAACTATTCTGAATAAAGCTTTTCTCACTTGGCATTTCAAATTACTATTTGAACAAATAACTATGTGAACTGAAGGATCCAAGAACAAAGGATAATTCAAACTCTAAGAACCCAGTTTCCTTTATTGTTTACAGTGTGCTGTGATTCACCCACTGACAATGCTCATTCCCTCCTCCCCCATGTTGAAGATGTTTCACACTACAACTTCTGACAAGAGACTGAGGCTTATAACAGTTTCTGAAATATTTTCTTGGTTGACCTGTGACGGAACTTATATTAAAATTTTTATAGTCAAAATTGGGGAAATAAGAAGAAAAGGAGGAAAAACACCAAAACAGAAAACAAACTTGCTCATGAAGGGGACAGCAAGCCCCAGCATGTGCCTTCCTCTCTCCACCCTCCACCCCCTTCAGTCCCTTGTTTCAGCCCCCTCTCTAGTCTGTGGGTGGCCACTGAAGCAACTGGTAGCTAAAACTCCACTGGCACCGCAAGCAACAGCTGCAAGAATTCTGCATGAGACTAGAAGTTGAAAGATACAAAAAAATCCATTTTTTAAAGATGTACTTATGTTTCTGTTTGAGGAATTTCATTCAAGTTACTTCTTTGTGTTTGGATCATTGACTGGAAAACTTGCAGAGAGGAAAACATAAAGTCCTGTCCCTGTTTTTCACTTGTGCTGTTATATTTTGTTCAAATCAGTTAGTTATTAGTACTGAGTGATGAGGAAGTTTCTGTTTTTGGTTGTGGTGATTGTGTTTATTATGGCCAGTAGGGAAAGTTTGCTTTCCTGCAGAAAAAGGAGATTTCTCCCTCCTTGACATTTCAAAAAGCCATTTTGGTATATGAGATCTTCCAACAAACCCCCTCAGAAAAGAGTGTTTAGCCTGACACTGAGAAGAACAGCCCAATTACACATTCTTCAGTACTTAATCCCAGGTTGAATGAGAAGCCAACGCAGCCATCGTAGCTTTTACTTACACAGATGGTCATAGCTCCTGCCCCCATTTTTCCACAGAAGAAATGCCTGCAGAAGCGAAGAGATGAGAGGGAAAACTGCTGCTATCCTCCCTTCTCCTCCTTTTCACACTGTTGCAGGACACTCTTGAATTGTGTCCAGAGGTTGGAATTTCTTTGATTTTAAAATGTGCCTTTAGAATCCTCCAAAAACATAATAAAGATAATCCAGACTGGGAAAGAGAGCAAAAAAGTGTTGTCACTACCGGCAGACTCAGTCCTGTCCTGCCCATGAGCTCAGATTAGTACTTGCCTCTTCCTCCCTCCTCTTTATTCCTCTCTTTTCTCCTGGGCTGAAACCTGAGCCAAAAGCTCCCATTGGCTCTGTGGACTGGTCATGTGACCAAGGGACTAAAACCCCAAACTTGAATGTATCCTGCAGGATTCATCTACTACTGAGGGTGGGAGGAAGGATAAAACCTAACAGGAGAGAGGATCGAATGTTTGTCTGAAGGGAAATGAATGTTTTACAGTTTTATAATTTTTTATCTATGATTTTGTGTTAATTAGAATTTACACAACATTAAACATTTTCATTTGAAATTCATGTTAATGTGAATAAATATTTAGATGGTTCTGACTATAAAGAAAACACATTTTGGATTGTTGTTTCAAAGCTTCTTTTTTTAAGATTCTTTTTTTCTTGTAGACAAAACAATAAAAAAAACTCTGACAAACATAACTATTACCTGCATTCCAGCTTTCTTAACAAGGCAAAACTATGTGATTTATCATGATAATCATAAACTTCTTATTAGTGGAAAAATACATAAGAATAGCTAAATAAACTGAGAGATTTTTAAGTTTATTTACTTTTTATGAATCAAATAGTAATAGTTTCAAATTTTTGGTGCAATGGTCAAGTCATGTACAAAAATTTGAGTGACAATAAAGACTGTTTCCTCCTATTTTTGTATAATTTCTCAACTGGTAAAGTTAGAAAATGCCAGCGTGATGTCATGAGAGTTTCATTGAGAAAGTAAGTCCTACCGAATACTAAGAGACAAGATGAAAAGTAAACCGTATCAGCAACAGAAATAAGCAAATATCTTTAATCGTGATATCAGCTTTTGATGGTTTTGCTAAATTCATAGATAAACTTCTTGATGTTGTCTTCTATCCAGTCACCGGAGATTAGAGTGAACACTGAGAGCTTCTTGTCTCTGATGCAGCCCTGAGGTCCAAAGCTGACATCGTGCACTTCCCAGTTTGTGTTTGTTCCTGCAGCTGTGCAGGTAAAAGGACCTCCTGAGTCACCTTACGAGAGAATATGACCAGCAAATCAGCAAAAATGACTTATAATGCATGGGGTAACATTTAGATTGCATGGGAAAAGGTCAGGGCTGTGTTTTATTAAGCTGTTCGGTGCTTTTTACAAGATTTCTCTGTTCGCATGGTTGCCTATTATGGGGAACAAATAATGTTCCTATGTACTTCGGTCCAATTGTGCTTGTAAACTGGGCAGCAGTCATCTCCAATCAAGGCTGAATGACCACAAACAAAACAGTTAGCAGGGTGTTACACAGAAAGGCAGCACAATCAAGAGAAGCCACCACTGTTATATAATGTTTAGAAGCTGAAGAGCAGATAATACTTGGTTACAAAAATCCTCCTCGAACAATTTTCAGAGTATGAGCTTTTGTGTTGTGTCTTCTGACCTGGCAGGCTGACTTTAGCTCATCCGGGGACTCATAGCCAGCACAGATCATGGACGGCTTGAAGGTATCCCACCAATATGCATGCTTACTGCAGGTCTGGAAGTCGATAATCGGAAGGGCTGCCTGGTTCAGCTTTGTTGTGTTTATGACATAAGTTTGTTTTGTTATTCATATTCTTTTATTAAGTTTACAGGGCACATAGGAAGTACTCAAACGTTTCAGTATAAAGGAGAAACTTGAAATTATTTTCATGCCTAAATAAAGTTACCTCCAGTTCCATAAGCAAACCCCTCATGGCAGATGATCCCATCCACTTTGCAGCATTCCTGTGCTGAGGGCACATCCATGGAGGAGTTCATGTGGTGTTTCCCCAAACACATTCTCCAATAGGAAGGTTTATTAAATGGACTGAAGAGCAAATAGAAGATAAACATGAGGGGAGATGATTTTTTGATATTTTTTTTCTTATTGTGTCTGTCTGATGCTTGAATCTTAAAGATTGAACATGAATCAAACAGACTTGACAGCTAAAACAATGAGACAATATCTTCTCCACATGGTCACGTTTCTGTTTAGGAAACATTAGCTTTAATCCCTGGACACAGAGTTTAATCATTAAAGGACATGGAATATTCAAACTGCATGTAAAGGTGGTAGCTGTAAATCTTCCAACATAAAACAGTGAGCAGCAGTCAGGACCCATGCTTCCTTATTTATTTATTTATTTTTGTCATCATTGAATAACAGGCACACAGAGGGGCAGGAGTTAAATGTACCTACATGGAGACTTGCCAGGGCCAGGAGTGTGGGATCGCCTCCTCCCCATTAACCACTCTTAGCGTGGCTGTATTTGGTGTCACTGCTGGTTTGCCACATTCTTTTGGTCTTCCAGTCGGAAACATTTGAGATAACAAAAGCTTTACCTCCCAGCTCCAAATACATATATTGTCCTCCAATGAGGTGCACGGAAACATATAAATACAAAATGTGAAAGCTACAAACTACATTTTGGACAACTGCTTTATCTCAGTCTTAGATGTATGCCTAAATTTATATAATTTTTCTTGTGTATGCACTGGACCTGTCCTGATGTGCCAACCTTTGAGTCTAATCCTGAAGAAAGATTTTAAAAAATGCCAAACTTTAGCAGCTGCAATAATTTGTCACCATAATGTGATGAGTCTTGCACAAAGTAACAGACTATAGCATGTAATTGCATACCCAGATTTCCTACCCTGTTAATGAGGCTAACTTTGTCATTTAGACACATCTGACTCTTCTCCAGGGAGAAGCTGTTGAAATGGAGGTAGACCAGTTTGCCTGCAGACACTTGGATGTTCCACTGGCACCATGAACCTCCCAGGGACCACCAGGAGTATCCTGGCAAACTAGTGGGCCACCTAAATCTCCCTGTCAAAGTCACAGATGCATTTAAGAAAATACTGTTATATTGTTTGTGAAAGAAATGCAGCTTTTCGTGAAGTACTTCTTTTACCTGACAGACAGACTTAAGCTAATCAGGCAATGTGTAACCACAGCAGATCATAGAGGTCTTGACCTGGAACCACCAGTAATCCATCCATGTGTCACATGGCAAAACAGGCAGGCAACCTGGTTGAGGGTCTCTGAAGCTTTTGCATTCAGGGAATCACCTAATATTACCCACAAAATCAGGAGGTATTTTCACATTAACTCCAGCAGATGGCATGCAAGCTGTGCAGCAATTCTGTGTCAGAGTTCTTATTTTTTCCAGAGCATTTTTCTTTGACTAACACAGCACTTTAAGGTAGGAGCAATTTAACTACATCAGTAAAGACATGCATATGTAAAAAAATAAAATAAACAAAGGTTACTAATGAATATGAAGCAGAGACAGCACCTGTTTCCTCTCCCCAGCCGATGGCGTAGCACTTCTTTCCACCAGGTAGAGTTTCCTCCTCAGAGGGAAGGCAAGCATATGATATCTCATCACTGGGTATCACCTCTTCCTCCAGCCTGACTAGGGCAATGTCAAACTTCACCGTGGGCATTAAGGGATACTTGAAGCCTTCATGCCGATGGATGCCAGATATGCTGATGCAGTCTTCACTAGGTCAGGTTGTGTTTACCAAGGCACATGCGCCAGCGCTGCAGTTCATCCGCATGTCTGGGTAAAAAATGTATTGGTGATTATACAGTATATGCACAGGCAGTATATATCCATACTGTCAGTATAGAATTGCAAGAATTCCTGTTTTAAAAAATCCATCTTACACACATTTAGGTCACAGAATCCACAGTGCACCAGAAACTCCCTCTAAACAACACTGTATATCATTAGCTAATGCGGTGAGGCATCTCTAACAAGTATTCACTCTCACACTGTAGTAAACCTGGGGTTAAAGCGCAGACACAGATAGCTGCTTTCTGAAAAAAGTTGGCTTTAGGAAAATAGTTAAAAACCTGCATTACTTCTCTCCTGCTTAGATGCCTCTGCAGCATATTTGCATGCTCTCCTTTACTCATAAAGCAGTGAGCTGCTGTAAGTACTCAGTTTCTGGGGTATCAGAGTCCCTCCACAGATATGGGAGAACCTGGGTTCTGGTTGACTAGCTGGTCAGACCTAAAACAGGGCACACATCAACGAGCTAAAATGAAAACGAGGTTGGAATTTGCTGGCAAAGTGTCTATACAGTCAGGCAGTGAATTCATTCAGTTCTGCTAATGAACTGATTAACAGCACTAAAAGAGAATTTTTGATACAGTAAGGAAATTGTAACTGATGAGATAAGCTCATATTAGGTTAATTGGTGATACTAAATTCTCCCTATGAATGAGTGTGTGTGTGAATGGTTGTTTGTCCCTATCTATGTTGGCCCTGTGATGGACTGGTGACCTGTCCAGGTGTACCCTGCCTCTCACCTGATACAATGCTGGGCTGGGATATGCTCCAGCTTACCCCAGACCCGTAATGGAATAAGCGGTACAGGCAATGAATGAATAAATGAATGAATGAGATAAGCTCTCATATTTTATATTTGAGTGAATCTGTCTACATTAGAGGAGAGACTCACTTGCATGGACACTTGTCAGGAGTGTGGTATGGCTGGCTCTCCATTCACAATGCGTGACACAACAGCAGGAGGAATGGCAGGTTTCCCACATGCACTGGGCCAGTCTGCAGGAGGATTGTTTGTGTATGAATAAAGCTAGAATACACTATGAAAATCTGCTTCTGATAGATTACCCCGATGTTGCAGGATGATGCTGTTTAATTGCTGACTGTAGCAACTTTTTTGCATTTTTTAAAGTAATTTTACAATAAAACACAGTTGAAAATCACCAATCTGTTTATCAGCAGTAATATCTTCTTTGATATCTACATGCAAATATAATACCAACCTCTCCTGCAAAGCACAAACCCATTTGTATCAAGACCTGCATATAGATGCAAATGTATTATGATTACACAGAGTAAATTATTCCTCTCACACTTATCTCATATTTTCTCCTTTCTCCTTTCTCTTTTCCTCACCAAAAATAGTGCAGCACTGCCAGGGGTTCAGTAAAAAAATCCTATAAGCTGCAGAGTCCTTCTATAAAACTATTTTAGCAAATGGTTTGGCAGTGGCTCGTGCCACCTGGGGCTCATCCCTGGGTGAAGATTGGAATTCATGCGACAAGTAGCAAGGAAGGAAAGTGAAGCACTAGGTCACTTCATATTGTGTTCTCAGCTCACCAAATCCCCTAGGTTAAATTCATGATGAGGTTAGAGTAAACATAAACCTGGTGGATAGCTGGAAGGTGTCTGTGCAGCAGCACTGCAAAAACTGTTTATAATCATGCTACTCCTGCTAGCCCGAGGACAGTGGATAATACAGCTGGACAATTTTGAAAATGGAATAGATATTTAAGGTGGGAGCATATCATACTTGTCCTAATATAATATACATATTTCATTTTTAAAAATGCATCAATAATGCTATAAACATGCTGCAGTATATGGAACATGATGAATCTTATTTTGGGGATTAGGTTTTTTAAAAGTTTACTTTTAAAGGGCCCACTACTGAAGTTTGGCAGATTTTTTCACTGAAGCCCCCCCCCCCCCCCCACACACACACACACACACACTGACAGCTAATTCAGCATCCATATTTTATCCTGTCTCTTCCCTGAGTCCTCTCCAGAACAGTAAAAGTCATTCCAATGGTGAGTATGGTCTCATCTCTTGCTCTGTCAGTTTCTCTCTTTCTTTTCCTTGCTTCCTCCAATGATGTCCTCTTGCGTTTCTTTGCTCATTCAGGCACAGCCGATTGTTGCACTGTTGCACCCCCGAACCTTAACAAAGGCTTATTTGGTATCCATCTTGTGTCCTGTCTCTTCTCTGCGCTCTCCATGTCCACTGAAATTCAGTTCAATGGTGACCCTTTCTCTGTCAGTTCTCTCTTTTTCTTCACTTCATTCTTTCATTTCTTAGCTCAATCAGCCATGCTGTGCTTCCAAAACGGCCAGTGTGTTAATATCCAGATGCCAGATTCTATTCTACAAAAAGCAGCATGTCCTTGCATTTTAGAAGCAAGGACTGGCCTAATGTATTTGGCATTTTTACACAGTAATTAAACTGAATGTTTAACAACAACATTGAGGTTGTGTGTCAGGATATTACAATAGTTGATGAATTTTTGCACTTTTTTGGTTGGCATTGCAAATATGTTAGCAGATAAGTGTCTTAATAAGAAAGAAATTAACATGAATCAAGAGCAGCAATCAGCTGAAAGAGTATTTTCTTTATGAAAACAGCAGCCTTATGCTACTGTAAACACAGCTGATGAGAGCGGAGTTAATATGAGACAGCTAAAACAAATGCTCTGCAGAGCTGTAGGGGAATGCAGATCTTTTTGAGCCTGTCCTTTATTAACACCCCCATTTGTTCCATCTTAAAACACAGAGTGGTGGATATAAGTAATGTTTGGCAGATGATGAAAAATATTGAACTGACAAAGATGCTCGACCTCTGGGCATGTTGTCCCAAAGATTGAACTACACAGGTGGCTCAGTGGGAGCAGGCAGATCGGAGTTTGTAGTCCAGTAGGCCCTGAAGTCTTTGCCCTCAGTAAATAAGTCTATATGAAAGTGAATCAGCAGTCTGTTGCCTTTTGTCTGGATTTTAAGAGGCAGCGTTGTTCCACAACCTAAGGACCTAAGTAGATTGAAAGAATAATTTGTACATTGTAAATAAACAGAGACTGAAGCTGCAGGGCTCACAGGTAAATTATTTATATGAAAATGGATGGTTTGGGTGACAGCAAGACATATATTAAATCTGCTTACCATGCTTTTTAATCAGTGCGTTAGTAACACTGCTGATGTCATATACTATAATGTTATCATAGCACGTGGAAGAGAAGAAATCTTTGGCTTCCAGGTCATAGTGAATGAATTTCAGTGTGATTTTTTTTCCCTAAAGGTGAAATAATGTTCACAAAGTGTTAGCTTTGTAGTTCATAGGCCAGTTCTGGGACTTAACCCCGGTTTCCTCTTTGGAAGAAAAGCCTGGAAGAAAAGCCACAGCCCTGGATTTCTGAAACAGAAAGAAAAATTTGCATGATTTGATAAATATAGACAAGTTACATTATGTTAGAAAACAATGTCGTTGAGCAGATACAAAATCTTTTTTGTGGTTTAATGTGAACATGACCTGAGTCAAGTTATTTTACTCCATTTTGTGTATCAGTGTTAACAAGCATTTTCATTTACTGTGTGATGGCCTACAGCCAGACATTTTAAAGGCGGTAACCCCATACACCTACACATTTCAGTTGTTAGTTTATAATTTAACACTAGTTTGTTTACAGTTTTGGTTTAAACATGTTTAAAATGCTTTAGTTTTTTTTGTTAGCGCGCACATTAAGACACTATAGTATTTTCACCTTTCTGTTTAACTTGTTTATATATTATTATGTATTTTCTTTTACTGGTGCTGGGGGAGCCATGTAAAAGCTTGGGGGTAGAAGTGATCACAACTGGTCAAAGCCAAGGAGCAGGAAGTGCCATGGGCCTGTACCAAGCCAGCTCCTTCCAGAGGGGAAATCAATTGCCTCAATATTCTTTAAATATTTAGATTTTGTTTTGGATTTTGAGTTCATTGCTTTCTTGTTTAATTTTTGGGCATTCTTTTGTTTAAGTAAAAAATAAACTAACTGTTTAGGTCTTGTTTCTTTGTTTAGGTTATTTGTTAGTATTTGGTAACCCCTTTGTGTGTTTAGACTGGTTTGATCAGCCAGTATTTAAGTTCCCCTTTGTTTCAGGTTTGTTAGGTCAGTTTGGTTCTTGTATGTTTGGTTTCTTTGTGCTAGCAGTTAGTTAAAGTTACTAAGTTATTGTTATACCTTTTAGTTTAGTTTTGTTCATTTGACCTTTTCAAAGGGCCCAATTGTTTGTGTGAGTACATTTTTTGGGGGTAAATAAAACCTGTTCCTTCTGAAACCAACTGTGTCCTTGTCCATCACCAGCCCCGTCCCTTACAACTGTAAGTAATCTAAAGTAACCAACTACTTTAGCTAAAGGGTGTTTGAAATTTTAGTTTCTCAAGTAAAATAACATTTAATGATTATGTAAAAAGTTTCTGTGGAGCATCTATTAGAAGTAAAGATATGTAGATGTTAAGTCCCATATAATTCAACAATAGTACCTTGCACAGAATATGGATATTTACCGTGATCATCTTTAATTCATACTTTCATTAAAATTAACAAAAATTAATAAAGTCTATTGAAATCTTACTGTAGCAGTCTTCAGTACCTGCAAATCCTCAGGATACACTGCCTCCCCTCGGTCTGTGAGGCAACTGTCAGACTGGAAGGTGACCGATATCGTGTCGGTGGAGCTGACCACCAATGGGGGTAGGATGAAGCCACAGTGTGTACCTAATAAAGAAGAAGGTGGAAAACGGGGGTAAAAGAGGAAATGAGTTGGATCAATGGTGATCAACTGGATCTATGGAGAAGATTTTTTTTTTATGTCCTGAAACCTTACAATTCAATATATGCATGACACTGTCTTCATTTAGGCTACCATCACTTTGTACTTGATGCATATAGTTTAGGTGCTCCATGATAATGTTAAGCAGATTAAAAATACTTTAGAGCATATATAGTATTTATTCACATAATAATGTATAAAGAAGTGAAAAATATTATTTATACAATTGGTTTGTTAAGGTCTTTTAAAATGTTCTGTCAGGTTTGTCTCACTGGAATAAACAATATTAAAATAGCTTTTCCCACTGTGACTAGGAGTGGTAATTATGAAACAGGGTAAAGTAAAGATCAATACATCTATTCTACAGTCAGTTAGCAGATGCTTTTCTCCAAAGCGACTTACATCTGAAGGTGGTAGTAGCGTTAAGGGTCTTGTCTAAGGACCCAGCTGGAAGGTATCAATATTCGACCCATGTGGCGTTTAACTCGGGTCTCCCACACGGGAGACGGATGCTCTGCCAACTCTCAGTTTGATGATGTGTTATTTCTTCTTTAACAGACGACAAATTTCTGCTCTAAAAAATGCTATGTGCCTTTAGATTTCCAAGATTTGGAGTTTTCAGAGCAGATCTTAAGCTATTACTTCTTATTTCTGCTTTTGCACACAATCAGATGCATGCTCAGCGTAAACACGCTCATCACTTGACTGCGAGTGTTGCAGAGAGAGGGTGTGCCTTAGTCCTTGAGACCTTAGCAATAGATAAAGCTTTGTCAACCCCACTGCCGCCAGTGAAGTGAATAATGAGAGGTAATTTATAGTTTGCAGGGAGTTTGCAAAAAAGATCCTGATGAACAATTTTACAAGACAAGGTGCAGCAGTTAAGCAATGTTGTGATAACTGAGGTGTTAGCCTAACGGGATGTGCCAAGGATCCACATTAACAGATGTTAATCAGTCTTTAGTGCTTCTGTAGTGATGAAACGGCAAGGTCAAAGTACAAATAAGCAAAATGTGCAATGTACGAAGTTCACAGTTCACAAACTCCACAGGTCTGATTAAACACACATATAAATGTATATAAGCTGCCATATCATGATATAATACATGTATCATTAGCATCAGAGCACACTAAGTATGAAGGTATAGCTCACCAAGAATGCTGTAGTTGCCTGAGATGATCAGTTTGTCCTCTTTGCACTGGTCAGTTTCTGGCCATGTCGGTGATCTGCAGCTTGACCAGAAGTCCTTGGGACACAGATATAGTCCAGGAACTATTTGAATGAGCCGGATAAGAATTTGGGAAACCCAAGGACTTGATTCCTCCTTTTCTCCCCTTAATCATGACTGGACCATTACGCCTTGTGTTGAAAACAATTCTTGATCAGATCCACCTATTTTATAGCCTTTTATTTATTTATTTATTTATTTATTTTTTTTGGGGGGGGGGGGGGGGGGGGGGAGTTTTTTCTTTTTTTAAAAAAACTCACCCAAAACCTGGGCTTTTCCTCCAACTGCCTGCCGTTTACTTAAGTT
>JBAMHW010000004.1:15110690-15123912 GCA_037177495.1 Rhadinocentrus ornatus
GCCTACAAAATGCTGGGCATCACAGGAGCCAGTCAGCAAAGGACTGTTAAGTTGGCCACCGACGCAGCAGAAGTTGCATCAAAGTGGTTGTGGATCAAGAGGGGAGACGCGTGGGAAGTAGGGCAGCGCTACCTCGACACAAGCTGGGGCCTGATCAGCCCTGGGTGGGTTGCTTGGAGGAGTGGGTCTGATTGTTGAAAGACCTGTGATCCCAGGTTACATCACTGATGATGTGTCCAGGGGCACCATAAGGTGTATCTAAGAACTGTTAATAGAACCAAGTCTTGAACATACATCCTGTGTTAATTTTTTTCTGTCTATTAAAGACAGAATAACTACCAGACTATGCCAACCAACAGTTTTTATTTTTGTAGTTTTGTTAAGTATAAACTGTTCTGTACTACATAAACAACTCATTTACTTGAAAGAATTGAATTAATTCTTTCTTCCTTAATTAGGAAATCAACTAAATAGACAACAGGAAGCAGCAAGTCCTATACTATAAAAATGGTATGGTGGTAGTAGTTCTTGGGGTAGAAGATCTTCTTTTGCTATGTGTGCACCCTAGCTTTAGCAGAAAATGTTCAATATGCATGTAAAATATAACATTTAGTAATCATCGCGTTGTAGGCAAGGTCAAGTAGATAACTACTGACTTGGATCTGCTGAGTGCAAAATTAAAACTGCCTTTTTGTTTTCTAAGTCGTCATTTAGTTTGACTATTCCAAAATAAATGTTTAGACTCTTTTCTGTAATCCTGGCTACACCCTAACAAGCCCTGCAGCAGCACATCTTGTTCCGCATGACTTGGCCTCGCCTTCACCTTATTTACTGGATGTCTGTTTTCAAAACAAAGATATGGAAATGGGTCCAGTAGTCTTCTCATTCCCTGCTCTCATATTCATCAATCGCTCCTGAAGGCCTGAATGAATCAGCTAAAAGATACTTTTAAGCAGGCTGTTTGATTTAAAATGGCTGAAGTTAGTTTGTCTGTTTTCACCTTTTAGAAAGGGCAGGAGTCCTGTTCAGATGTCCTGGAGTGGTGGCATGTAAGAACACATGTATGCAACATTCACTCTTGACTTCTTGCAGTGAAGTGAGTAAGTGAGACAATGCATGAACTTGTCAGGAAATAGTCTAGAGCTTCCAGAGCCAATGTGTATATGAGATTTTGCCCTTTTCTTCTGACCCAAAGACTCATATCAACACAGTGAGGAGCCCCATCTATTACCCTCCTTTACATCTCCAGCAAGGAGGGTGTATCCCCCGCAGAAAGCCTCCCACTGTGATCTGTGGTCAGAAAGACCTAATCTAACAGTCCAGACTTCTGCCTGAAAATCGCTGGTGTTTGTGACTGAAAACCACTTTATTCTGTGTGTGTGCAGGGGAGTCACTCAGTGGTGTATTATATGTGTATCTGTCAGATTTTACATTGGCTGAGTCAGTTTTATTTTTGGCACTATTTTAATTGTAATTAATTTTATTTGATTAAGGTGAATTAACTTTCTCTTGTATTTAATTTGATAATTGGTTTTTTTTTTAGATATTGTACTATAAAACAGTTGCATCTATTGTAAAATTTCTGTGCACTGAATGATTATGTTATAATTATGGATTTATGTACGTTTAATGTAATTTTACAGAATCCACCTACACGTTATTTTGCACGTTTTAAAACAATTCATCTTTTCTTTTTCAGTTTTGAATCAAGCTTGCTCAGTAGCTTTATTTCACCCTCTCAACCTGGCATCTCACTGGTAGCAGAGTACCACTTCTCTTATTCCCACCTATAACACTGATCATCACATGTCTTGAGACACACTGAACTCACCGTAAAGCTGAGTGTGTGTCAGAAGGAAAACAGTTTTCTACTGTTAGCGTTTAACCAGCCACTTCAACTATTAGTTCACATGTAAAAAGTATTATGTGTATTACAATATAAATTTTATGATACTTTTAAATCCACCCTAAATTTTCAGCTCTTCTTTCTGGTGAATTAATAACACTTAATTTAGATTTTTTTTTTTCACACCAATACCTTTATGTATTCTGTAAATTTTTTGCCACTAAGTTAAACAAACATTCTACATTGTTATATTTATAATAAGGCATGCATTCATAATATCTACAGAGATCATAATAGAATACAATACAATACAAACAGGGTTAGGCTTCTCAGTGTCAATACAAAGAAATCTGTGGCTGTTAACGCTTTAAAGTTCATATTAAAAAAAAGCAAGACAAAATGTTTCTTTGGGTTTTTTTAGGGGGTAATAATAAAAAGAATCTATGTATTTTATTAAATGTTTAAGACAGTAAAAAATAGTGAAATGGTCAAAATTTAAGACAGTCATGAGATAACTAACACATTTTTGTTGTATTATTGTGGTAAAGATGGTTTATTTCTACAAAATGTTAATAAAATTCGTTAGAATCACTGGAATATTTGATTTATCAAACAGTCCTGCAAGCCTGTGTAAACACACATAAAATGTCTTTGCTGTGAAACACAACTACATTTGAATTTTTTCACTTGTGCTGATTAACTCAAAATTTGTATTTTTTTTTTTGTTAATTAAATAATAGCACTTGTAAAGCAATGTATTTATTTCTCATCTAATACAGTAATGTGTTTAGGCCAATAATCCAGGAAAATAATGTTTTGATGCAATATGATTGTTGAATGTCTATTTTAATTCAAACTAATGTTTTTCTAACTGGAACCATGTAGTTTTTAGTGACTAACTTCAATTTAAAAAGTAGTTTTTTATGTGAAAAACAGCAACAAAGCAATGACTGAAAGAGCAGGTAAACAATGCCTGAATCCATAAATAACATTTTAAAGTCAACTTAGTTAAAGCATAAGGTTTTGAGACAAAAACCCTTCAAATGTGAACTTTGTAGGCAACAACTGTTTTGTGGCTATTTCAAAAATTGAGGTGTGTTTCTCTGTGGGGGTGTTTCTGTTTCTGAAAGACATAAGAAGCCAGATTTCATGATTTGGGAAGGATATGGGAAGGAGAGTTGGGACTTGCATCTTTAACAGTAGGACGTGACAGACATTCATTCCTGTAAACATGAGAAAATGAGGCAATGCTTTTAGTTTCTGTGCTGTCAGATGCATTAAAACTTGGAATTCAAACTTGCATTTGTTGCCTTATGCATGCATCATGTGATACAACAGTGAAGCTGGTTTTAATCCAATGTTACTGTTTTTAACCGTGTTATTTTGAACCCAATAATGCCGCATGTATCGTATTTGATAAAAAAAATTATTTGCTCTGATAATTTAATTTGAAAAACTTTCCTTTTATGAACTTAATCCACTATTTTTGACACAACTACCAGAACAATTGTTCTTTACCTCTTCTTAAAATCCATCGTCAGAAATGATTCGTGAAAGTCAGCTTTCTTTTTGCTTATTTTAATAATAAAAAAGAAAACAGAGATTAAACAGTATTTAGGTGTGCATACAGTCCCTTTTTTTTTAAAACCACACACTAAAATAAAATAATACATTAAAAAAACAGCAATCTTATAAATAGAGGGCCCTAAAACACTTTGAAAACATATACCAAATGCTACACATGTTATAAGATGTTGGCTTAATTATTTTTGTACAAATGTTCTGACAGTAAATTATATTTCTACCTCCTGGTGAGCAGTTTTTACAGTGACAATCTGAACTTTAAGTCATACAACAGCCTTTGAAACTAGAATACATGCACTTTACTATTATTGCTTTCATTAAAAACTCTTTTTTTCTTTTTAATAACATCTATTTCTAAAAAATAAGTCTTAAAGTGTTAATTTGATGCTTTTATATTCTTTTTTTCATCACAAATATCACAAATATTTTGACTCTTTATGCTACAACATTCCAGCTTACTTACTTACAGGCATCGACATCTCATAAATGTTTCACTTGGCATTGCAATCATGACGAGGGGAGGACAAACATTGTGACCTCTAGGAAAAGGGAGGAGTCTGTCATTGGTTATCTCTGTGCCATGCTACTCGAGAACAGAGGAGGGAGGGGGACGCACACAGCAGTTGGGCCGTCTGACATTTTGCAGCATTGACCTGAAAATGTTCTGCTGCCTCCTTTTGCTCTTTTTACCATGCTGCGGCGACTCAACAGCAGAGATTGACTTTCTGAAGGAGGTCTGGGCCATCAGTTTCCTCTCTTGCTCCTTGATTTTACTCTGCAAGTGGCTCTGGATGGCAAATCCAAGAGATTCGGGGTCCACTGAAGCCCCATAGACCTCCCAGGTCATTCCTTGCTCATCCCAGACAACATCGTGGACACTTTTTCCTTTCTGCTTCCCTGACTGATCATCCTCCTTCTTGTTCCTCTCTGGTTCTATCTTCTTTTCGGAGCTAGTGTTCTTTGTTGAGGCTTTATTTTTAGTTAGATCTGACTTGGTTGTTGTGTTTGCTGTTGTTGTTGTTGTTAAAGGCAGGGATTGCTTGGCCTTGGATGTAACAGCAGCCTGTGACAGTGCAGCATTGTTTCTGTCAGCAGATTTAGACTTGGAAGCACCAGCTGTCCCTGGGGGTGTCCCTGCTTTGAGAGAAGGAGCTGTTTTTTCCACAGATGCCTGAACTCTACTTTTATTATGGAAGTCACTTGCCTCGCCTTGATTCTTGTGACTGCTGTGTTCAATGTTAATTTGATAAACTGGTTGAATGTTACACACAGCTGATCCTAGTTCTTTAGGCTTGGCTACAAGTGGAGAGTCGAGCTGTGTGGGCAAAGTTTCTGATTTAAAAGCAACATTAGGGTTGGGGCACATTTCTGCTTCTACAGTAAGTCTCTCCGACATCTGAGCAGTGGTGGTGGAGAGAGAAGCTGTGTACATCTGATGGAGACCCACTCCATCATTAACCTGGTAGACTATAGCCAGGTTCTGCACCTCCTCCCAAGGGACTGCACCACTGCTCGGCCTGCGAGTTGCAGTGAAAGGAAGCAGACTCGGACTTGTGGCTACAGCCTTACTAGACGTGTCAGCTACAGCTTGAACCTCCATATCACGACACCGCTTGATTGTGGTGGGTGATGGTGATGAGGTCATGGTGGAAGCCTCCCTGCAGAGCTTGCTGTGCTGCTCTCCTGCTAAGACAGCTGTGGCAGTCTGGCTGGTCGTCTCAGCCACCTCCCCACATGTCGGCATGTTTTGTGTAGCTGGGGGCAAAGTGAAGGAGTCCTTTTGTGAATACGCAGGCTGATGTTTATCTGAGGAGACTTGTGGGCTCTTTGCTGGTGGAAAATCCTTCTCAGACTGTGTTGAACATGTATTCAGATTTGTAGGCACAGCCTTTGCTTCTTTACTCGTAGATGGAAGTGTAGTGGAGGGTAAAGTTTCCATGCTTTCTTTAGGTTTTGGTGCTACAGAGCTTGATGAACAGCTTTGTAAAATACCTGTCTCTTCAGTTTGTTGTGACACAGCAGTATTCTTGTTTGGAGCTGAAATACCCCCTTTGTTATCACGCTGAGACTCAGATGCCGCATTCCATAATTCACCAGAATTGTTAAGATTTTTGTTATTGGGAGAAACATGTTTATCACTAATCTTGCTTGCTGTGTCTTTGGCTGACGATGTCACTTGCGCGTGATCCTCCTCTGGCGCACTCGGCTCTTTTATTCTGCAGTCATTGCTATGCATGTCAACAATCGATGCTGTAACAGCAGTTGACAAACCGTCCTTACACACATCCTTTCCACTGGCCGGGCTTAGCATTTTCACATTAGCATTAGAATCTCTCTGGTCGCCTCCTGTCTCATCCACACCTTGGCCTCTTAGTGACAGGTTTGGCAAGTGCTGATCTCCACCTGTCACAGGCTCAGATTTTGTCTTGTTTCCATTGCTTGGTGCTGATTTTTCAGACATAGTGCTGCTAACTGGTACACCTCCCTTGGAAGCTGTCTGTGGGGTGGTGTTGGTGGGAGCAGTCATCACAGATAGGTTATCCTGTTGTTCAGGGAATGTGGGGGAGGACTTTGGACAAACCTGAGTGAGTGTGAGGTGGGGCTCGGTACCCCAATTAGCATTAGACTCCTTATTTCCCAGTGAGTCCACCACAGCCAGCTGAGGCACCATCTGGACTGTCACTGTCCTTTTTGGATTAGTTCCCATGCCGAATTTGAAGTTTCAATCTTTTAATGTTTGGTAATCCAAAGACAGGTATGGATGCACAATCAGCCACTTTATGCAATTCCTTAAGGAAAGAAAGTAGAAATACACTCAGTTTGTACATAATCATTAAAATTATAATAAATAGGCAAGAAAAATATGCACAGACCAGACTCACATGATAATGATTTTTGTGTGCAGGACCAGTAACATTTATGAAAAAAACCTTTGTCAAAATAAATAGCCAAGGATCAGAACAATCTATTACCAATACCTGCATACAGTAAGCACTGCAAGTATGTTTTGTTTAGCAAGGCATCCCCCTTGTACAGCGATTTATTAATAATATTAACAACTGAAGTTATGATTGACTCAATAAATTAAGACTGTGAAAACAGAACTCACAATTTTCTACTTGTTACATAAAAATCATAACACAATTAAACATGTTCAACGTGTTGGACATTATTATAAAAGTTTTATATCAGAGGAAAAACGAAGGGAAATCCCTAAGATGTCAAAAGCTGTTGCACAAGCTCAAAGCAAAGTGAGTATATTAGTGAATGAGCAAAGTACTGCACAAGGACATAAATATGGTTTAGAAGTGCTCACATGTAAGAGGTTTTTGATCAAGAGCAGTGACTTTGCAACATATCTGACCCTTGAATTGTTCCTGCATCAAATTTCCATCTGGCAAACACTCACCCACACATACAGTGGAGGTATGAGGAAAAAAAACTGTATCAAATCACATAAACTAAAAAAAGTACTAAAGAAACGAAATGTTATCCTGACTCAGTTTCACTGAATGTTCATGACTTTTATGGGGCAAACTAACAACATAGCAAAAAATCACTAGATGTTATTTATCAGTATGTAATATAGTTATGCCATCTTCTTCTTCTTTAACAATAAAAGTATTAAACTTTTAATTTTAATCCTACAAACCAAATTACTATTGCTTTGTCCTGACATTCCCACTTTTAGTAAAAAATATTAAAAGTGAAATGGCTTCAGATCTACTTCTGGCCAGTGAGAAGGTCGTAAATTCTAAGCTGTGATCTGCAGTCTCACATATTTTTACTTCTCAAGGCCTGATGAAGGACTCAGTCACAGACTATGTCCTCAACATGTCAAAGCATCTGGCTAATCCGGCAGGTAAGGTGCCATTACTCAGCATACAACTAAAATATGTGATTCTTTGGAGTCTGACTAAATTAACTGAGCTGTGAACGAGGCAATACGAGGTTATATCAAACAGGACAGAGGTTTTTTGTCTCTCTCTCTCTCTGCTTTCTAACAACAGTAGTCTCCCTTTTTGTTCCTTTTTAGAACGAAAAACTAGAATTTGAACAGATTTTAAACAATATAGATCATATATTTTATTATTTTTGTTACACTACAGCATTTGGTAATCTGTAAGCGTTAGTTTCAAGTGCGACTGGGATAACTAAATAGTAGATTACTGGTATTTTTCATGGACAGGTTTAGCCAATTTGTATGCTCTGCCACACAGAGGGCTCTGTGGATCAGCGTGTCTGTCGTAAAAATGCACATTTTTCTTGGCGCGCGTATCCTGGTTGTCATTTCATATTCGATAATTAAACGCCTATTTTGATTTCTATGTATTTATTTATTTGCCTGCAGCAGTTTGGAAATAGCAGAGACGAAACTGTGTGCATGCACAAAGTGAATTCATGCAAAACGTAGTCTGCATTCAAGTGATGCGCTCAACCTATTCAGGCCAATTAAGATATATGTCATGTCTGTAGCCTCGTGTCCCAATGCAACGCATCAAAAGCCGGAAATATTTGCCTATTCGATTTGACCTTGCAGACCAATTGAATACGTGAAGTAGAAGACATCACAGATTAATAACCGATAATGGTCTTACCTTAATGTCCCGTGCGGTGGGTGTCGTTTGCGCGTCCGCGTTTGTGAGATGAGGCTAAACCCTGGAAACGAATTTTGAAAAATTCAATCCTGTGTTGGTGACACCAAGCCACGCCTTCCACCAGAATATAAAAGTCTGTGAGATATCGATCCTCAAGAGCCAAGCGCAAAATTCAAGCCCCTGCTGGCTGACCGTGCGCAGTGAGTCACCGCGGACTGACCGATGGATGCTGCCTCTGAGCTCTTTGTTACCTCTGGCTCAAGCTTAGAAAGAGGACCGTTCACAAAACGGTATTATTAGTTCTGTCCCAGGGGGAGCTGATCCAAGCTTGCAGGTAGCGTGGTGCAGCGGATGAATGGATGAATGAGAAAGAGGAGGAGAACGGAGGGGGTATTGTGACAGCCGCAGGCATTTACTGGAGGGTCACTTGAACTTGGAATTGATTACTTCTAGATTCTGGCGCTACCTCCTGACAATGATTTTATAGCAGGAGAGAGAATTTATAAATAATTAGTTTAATCCTTTCCCCCCCTTCAGATTTATGTTAAACCATTCTAATACTTTTTGGATGCTGAGAGGTGCATCGAGCAAAATCAGGCTATATTTCTGAATGATATGTACTTTTCAATTCTAAACATTTTCTATGGTCAATAGAACTTGGAGGGAAGCCTGCTTGAAGATTCTTCTATAACGGTATTTACTGAAGGTTATCTAATGTGATTAAATATTAATAAAGTACTCAATTAGAAAATTGTTGATCACAATTAATTAATATTAACATGTTTTCCAGCTAGCCACGTCATTTGGCCTGACTTCAGAGAAAGAGTGGTGTTTGTTAAAATTACACAAACACACAATCAACACTGCTTTCGTTTGTGCACGTCATCATGCTGCATTCAATAAAGAAGAGGAAAACAAGCTGTTTCAAAAGGCTGTGTTCAGTAAACTGAGTCTCACATGGCAGCTCAAACGTGGCGGGTCAGGAACACAATGCTGTCCTGTTTACAGAAACTCAGGATCAAACACTTTATGGGACACATTAGATTATAACACTTGATTTGTTTTAATAGATATAGTTGTTGGATAGGTTAGACATTTAGTCATTTCAAATTATGTCTGTTTTGCTTTTTCTCTAAATCAAAAAGCCACGACAGCATGATGATCCCATGTCAGCCCTCACAACTACTGTATAGGACAAGTAAATGGAAAAAGAAAAGAAAAAAGAAAAAAGAAAAATAAATAAAACGCATCACTGCAGCATTTAGGAAATAACACAAATCACATACTTCTTTTTAAAATCTGGGATTTTTTAGTGCTTAAAATGGTTATGTCATGTGTATGTAATATCAGAATAACATGTAAGTTCAGCATTAAAGGCTATTTTCTAGCTCATCCTTGACTAATTTCTCAGACTATTATCACATGGTTACTGGGGATTCAGTTTTCAAATATAGCCTGAGTCTCAGACAGGAGTTCCTCTTGGGTTGTAGTAATTGTATGGGAAAGACCTCCAGTCTGTGAAAGCCCAGAGGGACTGATTAGGTGAAAGTGTAGATCAAAACTTAATTAATGTTGAGTGCAAAACTGGTTAACATCTCAGGGTTGCTGTATATATTGTTGTGCTAGATTACTTCTGTTTTCTGCCAATTACAATAGTTTTTGGGTGAATATGACATTTAAATTGGGTTTTAAAGCCCTCCATAGCACAGAAGTAGCATTGTTAAAGGTTATTAATGTCTTCTTGGCATGTGATGCTGGTGACTATGTGGTTTGGATTTGCTTGGCCTAACTGCTGTCTTTGACCAGTGGACCACAAAATTTCAATATCCCACTTGAATTGTGGGGATTTGTGACACAATACTTGATTGGTTCAAGTCTTATCTGGTGGATATGTCCTTCTCTGTCAATTTTTTAGACTTGGAATCACTGTGCGCTCACTGTTATGTGGAGTCCCTTAGGGCTCAGTTCTAGGGCCACTGCTTTTTTCATTGTTATTATATTATTGCCTCTGGATTCCATCCTTAGGAATTGCTTTTCATTGCTGATGTCGGACAGATTTACTTGCCTTTAAAGAGGAAAGAGGGTTTCTTGGTAGAGACCTCTATTGGATTGTTTGGAGGATATTAAAGCTTGGTTAGCCTTGATTTTTTTTTTTTTTTTTTTTAAATGAGAAGAAAACGCACTTCACTGTCCACATATAAAACTTGTCTTAAAACCTATTTTTATTCTTTGGCTTTCAGCCTCAGTGAGATTTAGTTTTTGATCTTTGATGTGCTGGATTTTAGCTGTTCCTATGTCTGATGTTTTTGTTTTTATTTTTAAATAGGTTTTTATTTGTATGATTATTTTACTTTGTTTAGGTGTGCTGTGGTTATTTTAAAGTGCTTTTAAATAAAATTGGTGTGGTATGGTATTGTACTTTATGAAGGAAAGGGGTATGAGAGCAGTAAAAAATGTATGGGGTTGTTATGTGTTGTGTCTTGCCACCATTCTTTTTGCAAAGTAACATAAGATTGAATGAATCAGGGTTACATAAATGAGAACTCTCTGCCCAATATGGTTAAATTTTAAAAACATAATATAACTAGTCAATGTTGGTAAGCAGCCTTTTGGTAGGATTTGACATTCATTTAAATCATACTGCAAATCTGGCAGCATTTAGTGATAAAATTTGGAAAACCAATAAATTTATTTATTTTTAACTTTTTGGGTAGTTCTCATTCACTTAGCTGCAGCTTGAATGTCATGTTTTCTATTTACTGATGAGAAATGAAACTATGAATTCCTGGGCCCTGTTTCAGAAAGCGGGTTCAACAAACTCTGAGTTAAAAGCGCAACCCTGGGTTGACCAACTCTGAGCTGTCTCTGAGTTTTCGGTTTCAGAACAGGTGATAACTATTAGTTCAATCAACTCTGAGTTAACTTACCCCTAAGTCCAGCGCGTGCATGGGCAGACAAAAAGCCCTTATCAATGGAACACGGATTACATGATTCAACAGGTGAAAAAAAGAGTCACTCCTCCGATTTTGCTCCAGTGGAGTTAGAAATATTAATGAATGCATATGCAGAATCTGATCATATATGTAGCAAAAAAAGCAATACAGTAGCGGCAGCACAAGAATGTGAGCTGACAGCTATTAAAAATTTTCTGCTTCAATGTTGGTATTAATCTTCTCAAAAGATTTTTCTTAATTTGGTGTTTTGTAATTGTTTTTGTACTGCAACCCTACTATATAGTGATGTGTGATGCGCGAAAGAGCCGGCTCTGAGAGCCGATACTTGGTAGTGAATCAGAAGAGCCGGCTACCATCGAGTGAGAGCCGGCTCCCAGTTTTTTTTTCCTTTTACTGTGCTCTGAGTACTCAGCCCCAGCTCTGCCCACGGCACTGCTTTGTTTGGATTGGCCCACATGGACAGGCAGCCAATCACATGTGAGGATATAGGATCATACCATTATGTGAAAACAGAAAGGTGGTGAGGGGGTGGGGTAGACAGCACTACATTGTGTGAGACAGCAGACAGCCGTGAGAAGAGTACGTGAGTGAGTGCTTCATGTCATCAAACCCTACTCACACAGAGGAGAAACCGGATCAGCCCATCCAAGATGAGGCATTTTATTGTTCTGAATGCCAACCTGCACTGAGGACATTTTTGCTGCTTTCTTGAGTTTGGTTCTCGTTCTGTTTTGTGGAGTTGTTTGCTGTTTTTTGTCCATTTGTGCAATATAAGACTTTTGTTGAAATAGTAAACAAAAGTAAGTGGTTTTGTATCAGAATAAATGCTTAAAAGGAGGCAAATAAAAGGCTTTTTGTAAAAATACTGAACACAAACAAGTTTTCAAAACAAAATTCAATCATTTTTGCAAAGTTAAGGTAAATTATGGGGCTAAAAAGGATGCTAAATTAAGAGCCGTTCGGGAGCCAAAAGAGCCGGCTCTCCTTTAGGAGCCGAGCCAAAAGAGCCAGCTCTCTGAAAAGAGCCAAAATTCCCATCACTAGTACTAGACCGTCCCTAATTGTAGGCATTTGTTTTTGTTGACAGTCTGACATCCTACATGCCAGTTATCTCAAGAAGAGTGTCTCTTTTTTCCCTGCATATCGCACTAATGTACAAGCATTACGGTTATCAAATGTGCTGTAAACCATGATGTCTGATCCTATTTACTGATGTTTCCCATATATTTAAATGCAGATGTCACTTCAGTCACTGTTCCTATTGAAACATCACCTGGTTGAGCATTTTTGTGACTGAAACTGCCACCTGTGCCCTGACAATCAATCCTTTTTGTTTCCCTCTTGTCATCCTGATACAAAATGAGAATCAACTTAGCATCATTACATGCCACAAAGCATGATGGGATGTTAAGTGCCTAACTTTACCGTGCAATCGACTTGTTGGAAGTATCTGCTTTTATTGTGCTTCATCACTAATTTATTCAGGTTTATTTGATGCATCACCTACGTGTGTGCATGTTTAATATGCAGGTGCAACCAAACAGGCACCAAACTTACTTGGCAGCAAATAAAGATGAAATATAAAAATGTTGTTAAAACAGGTAAGGAATAATGTAATTGTTGTTTTGCATATTCTACCCAATTAAGCAGCATTTGGTAGCTACAATCAACATGTGATCAAGTTAATGGAAATTTCCTATTTTGAAAAAGGTTTTCTTTAAGGTTTTATTAAGCTATCTCAATGCTGTTAACCAGTATTTATTATTGTCCACTTTGAAATAAACCCACGTCTTTATAGCTTAGACTCTGCAGAGTAATTGTGCTTTAATTTCAACTGGCTCTTCAAGAAAAGGACACGCGATTTCTGACACTTCCTTCAGGATGCAGCTAAAGAGGTGAAACTCAGGATTAGTTGGAGAAAACCTGCCAGCGAGCAGGTTAGCTTCATGGAGTCTGTTGCCGCAGTAACTGACTGAGAGTTACACTGAACTCGCTTTGTGATACCGAAAACCCAGAGTTTCCCTTAACTCGGAGTCAAGTAACTCAGAGTTTTCACTAAACCCGCTTTCTGAAACAGGGCCCTGGACATAAACCTGTAAAACGAAATAAAAACAATACTATTTGCAGTTGTTTGGTTTGTCCAGCTGCACGTTTCGCTTATGTTTTCTTTCTTTCTTTCTTTCTTTCTTTCTTTCTTTCTTTCTTTCTTTCTTTCTTTCTTTCTTTCTTTCTTTCATTCT
>JBAMHW010000004.1:15153399-15178233 GCA_037177495.1 Rhadinocentrus ornatus
ATAATTAGCAAATGGTTGACATAAAAGTTAATGATAAAACAATCACCATTTAAAAGATCTAACTTTCTAAAAGATAGGCATGCTTTGTGTGCACTTTACTAATTTGATATCTAGCTTTTAGAGAGTTTGCCAGAGAAAACAAGCATTTTACAGACATCACCTCAGGCTCTATGTTATTGCAACATATTCATTTGCAATGGCTTTTAGCCCTAGCAGAGCACCATAGTAAGATGGGAGATGTTTTAAAATGGAGGAACTGAGGACAAACAGCATCACACCACGTTTATGTAAAAAAAAAAAAAAAAAAGTAATTAAATGCATGTTGTTTTTCTTTTCTTTTTTTTTTTTTTACACACACATAAGCACAAACATGATAATTTTGCTACCACAGAGTTGTGATATTAAAACAGGTCTTTGTGGTCACAGGAGGGCTGATTGCAGAACAGTAATGGCTGCCACTGTGGGACCATTATCAGTGCACATTGACTGCATTAGCTGCATCTGCCAGACTGATCCACTTCCTGCCATCTCTGGAAGGAGGAATTAAGAACCGGGAGGGGAGGAGAGGGGAGCCAGTACCATTTTAAATCCAAGCCAGTCTTATCTAGGCCTCAATTAGAGATAGCGAATACAAGTAACACTCTTTTCACATATGCGTTTAGCAGAAAAACAACTAATTCAAGTTCCGCTGTGCCTGCCCCTTGGCCATATTTAACTTTCAATTAACTTAAAATACCAGCTGTTCAGGGCAAACTGTTCTCCAAATATCCTTATGACACTAATCTGATTCAATTATATGATAAAAATACAAATAAGGTATTTAATGTGTCACACTAAATATAAAATAAACTAATTTATTCTAACTTCTGATGTTTGGGAATCACTAGTTTTGGATTCCTTGCAAGATAAAACAAGCTACTTGTGTATGTTAGTGGTAGCTTTATGATGGTTGCAGTCAACATTACAGTAAATAATAGGAAAAAAATACTGTTTTATTTTCTGAGTAAATTAGGATCTATGTATATCATGTTTAGACAACACATTAACTTCTAAATAACATTCAGTTGTAGCTCCCATCTCTTTAAGGCCCACCTCCTAAAACTTCAGGTTCAGTCTTTATTTCCCACTTTGCCCGGCTTCTTTCCCTAACAGAAACAAAGAGTAGTGGTCATATAGTCAAAGAACTGGGGCTCTGATGGCCAAATGACCACAAACTCCTTGATCCCCTAATGATAAGGGGTACCTTACCCTGCCTCGCAGGATTAGGAACTTTGCTAACTTCACTTGGTCAGCTAATGGGCCAGAAATGGTGGAGTTACAGTTCCAAGGTGTTGCCACAGAATTACAGAAGGAAAGAAGAAGATTTTAAAAAGTCTCTGCAGAAAGTTAATAAGCAGCATCTTACATTGGACAGAATGACACCCTTTGGTGTTGACTTCAGACCCTGTAACTGCAGACCTTTTACATAGGCAAAAAGCTACAGAAGTTTGACCTCCCTCCCTTTCCCAATTTTTAAATTAACCCAGGTCTCTTTTTTACAGTGTTAGACCAACACAGACGAAAGAATAGAAAAGAGCTGATTTGTTTAAATTATCACTACAAGATGCCTACGAATCACTTTTACTTCTAAAACTGGGAAAGAACACTTTGATTTGCAGAGAAGAGAATATGCAAGTTACACATAAAATTATGATGAAAATCAATTGTGTAATTAGCTGAAAAACATGGACTCCCTGCATGCACTCCTTTAATCCTGCTCTCTAAAGCCACTGAAGCATGATGTAATGCAGTTAACACAGGAAAAGGCAGGATGTTATCATGTGTTCTATGGAAGCTAGGGGAATATTTGTACAGGGGTAAAATTACAGAGGGGTCCATACTGTAGTGGTCCATAATCCTAAGATTTTTAGCATTTGAAGTGATTAATGTCAACATGCTGAATTCTCTAAGAAAGTAGTTTTATTGTAAACTGATGACGTGCTTGTATTGTCTAACATGTCTGGTACCAGAGGGTAAAGTGCACATACCATGAGCAATGATCCAGTACACTAAGGAGTCAGGAGTTTGGTAGAGAATCCTATAAGGGGCCATTCGAGCACTCGAGTCCAGAACAACATCCAAAGTTCCAACCAGCAAACCTGTGAGAAACAAAAATACTGTTATGAAAGAGAAAAGTCAAAGGCAAGGAAAGGCTTCAGGCTCTTTTCTTATGAATGCTTTATAAAAAATAAAAAAAAAATGTTTTTTGGTCTCAAAATAGTAAAAACCCTGCTGACTCATGACTGAAGCCTTTTTATTTAATTCTGTTGTAAACAAAACTCCCCAGGGACATGTGTCCATTATAGAAAAGCATGATAAGGACAACAAAGTGAACCGCACCCATGCTTTTACATCGTTTTATGACGCTTAAGACAAAAGGGGAACATCATGAGATTGTGAAGTTTATTTGAAGATATGACAAACGTCATTTGGGGCTTAAATCCCTCTAACTCTGTTGTTATCTCTGTGTACATTTAGCCACAATTGACCACTGAATGTCATCTGAGGGGCCTCCAGGCTAAATTGTTACAATTATTACACATGACCAGATTTAAATCAGTAAAATATGTAAGACGTGACTTAAAGCCTTACTGATGTTCGAAAAGTCTGTTAATAATTTATAAATAAATTGTAACCCATTAGTATTAGTCCATTTGATTCATCAGGTTTTTGAAAATAGACCAGAATTTATGCACCTCCAGTTTTGTCATTAGAGCTCATAATGGTTCTGAAACTCAAAGCAATCCCACTTGGCTTGTGAAAACAGATAAATGTGATGTCAAAGTTTACTCAGCGGCAAATAATACATTTCTTTACAATGTGTGCGTTCAAACCAAGGAGGTGGAGTTCAAATGGTGGGATAAACTGTTAATTAAAAATACAAGTTAGGCTTAATGAGTTTGTCCTCATGCACAGAGATCTGAAAAAGCTAATTATGATATGTTGAGTTTGAAGCACACGTCTGTCAGTGTTCTCACATTATTCCACTTATGTTGGCAACAATGTGCTGAAAAATATTGGGGGAAAAAATTATTATAAAGCCCAGAAAGCAAGAACACTGAGTTGTTAAGGCCACCTTTATCGGCTCATTAACATTAAAACTGCTTCACTTGATGGGCCACTGCAATTCTATTTATCTGTATTTAAGACATTGCTTCATTAATGTGTTTGCTATGACTATCTCTTCACTAGAGAGAATGTTTAAAGGATTATGAGTGATCTGCAGTTTCCTACAGACAGCAATGCATTGTTGTAATTTTGATTGCGCATCTGTTTGTTGTAAACAAATATTCTCCCCTGGTTTACACTAGGTAGACATCCAACTGCCATGAGACAAGTTATTTTTGTTCTGCAGCTCTTCGCAGCAAACAGCATGAGTCATGCAGAAAGAGAAAGAGGGGGAGGAGGGCATAGAAGAAAAGGAGGGAAGCTGAAGGGTTTTCTTATTTTCAGCTTCAGAGCAGTCTATGGAAAGAAAGCACATGTGAGTGACTTGGACTTACTGACTTGTCAGCTTTCTTTTTTTTTCCCCATTAAAATAATTAAATTCCAAAGACCACTTGAGAAAAAAACAAAAACAAAAAAAACACAGCAAGCAATTTTAGGGGATTAAGGCCTAAATAAATAAGCTTGAAGTCTCTAAATACCTCTATTAATTAATACTCAATTAAGTATTTATAATAACTAAACTCTTTCACAAGGATAACTATATTACATAAAGGTGATAATCTGGAGTTGACTGTAGCTTTAAACACCAAAACTGTTGAATAATCCTGGCAGCTGACACTGGTTTAGTCTTTTATGAAAAACATCAGTTTTGAGGATGACGGCAACTTCCTCTGTGACAAGAGAAAAACAACAAGGTTCAAAACACACACATGCAGACCTCAGATAACAGACTCAGAAGTGTTAACCTGTATGCAATTCCTCTTCAAAAAGAAAATGAAGGTGAAATACCAACGTGTGAGAATTTACCACTTTCTTCAGCAGACTTCTAACAACCTGTGAAACGCAGAATATTTGGACTCCAGTTCCCCTCTATGGCACAAATGATTCAGCATATGTGTGTGCTGATGCTATGAGTAGGAAACTCAGGTGAGACCACCATTCCTTTGCGAGTCAGACTGCCTATTGTGAAACCTCAAAACAAAAAGCAGGAAAGACAATTTTTTGTTAAATCTGGTGGCGTTGGTAGAGAGATTTGGCAGCGCCTCGGTTGTTATTTAAAAGTCTTGGATTGTGTGCCTGCAACAATGCACATTATGCTCCAAAAACAACTCCACACATCACATTTCTTTCCAACTTCAAACCGACACCTCTGTCTTTACAGTGGTTTTCCTTATTACGCAAACGAGTGGGCGACAACTTAAACAACAAACATGACACTCAAGCCCAGAGATACAGCAGCTGCAGTGTCGCATATTCCTGGTATTGTCTCCAACTTGACTGGAAAACTTGCATGACTGGAAAACTTGCATGAGCAATCGGCAGCTGAACTGAATAAGCTACAAAAATCATGTGATGCTTTGTGCCTCTGCTCATACAGAAGGACACAATCAGATGGTGCCATTGTTAGAGCAAAACAAATCCCATTCTCTGAGATGTTAGTGGAAGAACAGGAAACCAGACCGACGGCACAACTTGAACTGTAAGATTTAGCCCACGTAAGACAGGGACGACATCTATCTGACTCCTGGTAAACACTCAGTATTAAATCAGCTGTATTGTGAAACAGCCTGTTGCACTCTGATACAAATTACTGTGCAATGTAATGCTCCAAGCAGCAACTTAAGCAACGTGTGAAACTATAGCATGATTCAGAGTTTTAACAGTCTGGTGAACCGATGTTTAACTGTGAATTTTCATCTTGAAGCATTGCAATCATGGAAACACTGCAAGACTGAAAAAGCTCCTAGAACTGTGCATGTGCAGCTGCCCACAAACTACGATTAAAAGCTTCATGCAAACGGCCCCCGAATCAGCAGGCTTATCACATTTTTTGCATGATTCTGCAAATCTATATTTTAAGATTTTATGGTCAAATGCATTAATGAATAATTCTTATAAACATGGCAAAGAACTCAAAAGTCCATCCAGAAAAACTACAGCAGACTTGAAGGTGAAGGTATTTGATTCAGTCAATAAAGATTAAATTGATTAGTTAGATTGAGAGCTGGAGCTATAGTGGATAATTTACTCAATTCTTTATCGCTTACGGTTTCTATGAAATTATTCTCACATTCAGTGTTGGAAAAGTTTAACTTGTACTAGTTTATGTATCCTGTCATATATTTTAAGTGGAATATTCTGGATGAGAGGTAGCTGTAATATAGTTGAGTCAAATGTAGAACTGATCATTGTTTATGGGAGAGAATGCCCCATTTGAAATTTCAGGTTGAAAGATTTCTCAAGGAACTTCCAATGCATGAACACACAGTTTTCGTTATTGAATTTCACAGAACCTTCTCCATCATTGTTAAGTTGTTAGTTTGTCTCGCCTCTGAATTATTCTGCCATTTCTTGTGCAGCTGTTTAATTCAACACACCATCATGCAGCCACTCACAAGATGCTGCAATTAACTCTTTAGCCACAGTTCATCAAATCCCCTGCACATTTTACGTTTTCCAACAATTCCAACCCGACTCAGTTGCCAGTTTGAGTCTGGTTCCATCCTGATGCTGATGGTGGCTTCTCCTTCCTCAGTAAGAGAGGCTTGAGGGCAGTGCCATTTTCGCTGGGTGCTGTTCAGTTCCAGCTGGCACACAAGGCAAGTTAGCAAGCTCATCTTTTACATAACAATGACATCATCTCTAAACACCATTCGGCACACTGTGCTGTTAAAGCATGAGGAGGCTGCATGTCTACTCATTCATGTTAAAGTAAAGCATGTCCCCGGAATTATATGCAACATTTGTGACTAACAAGACCTTTTTGTGAGAAATTAAGCTATGAATAAACTAAAAATGTCATAATAAACAATCTTCCTTCTTCTTTCCAGATTTGTGCATCGATGAACGTGCAAGATCTTTAAAAATTGATTAATGTAAAAAAAAGAACTTTCTAAATTTATTTGTCTTCATTTTGGTTTTTCAATAGTGCTTTAAGAGTCGTTTTCCATTCTAGGGATTGAGATCTTCAAATGTTTTTTTTAGATTAATCCAAAGTTGTTTTCATTTACAAATCTTGCAGACAATTTAAACAGAATCAGATGCATTTTCTGTACTTCACAGATGCACCAAACAGCAACAGGAGATACATGCTACAAACAGCATTACTGTGGTACATGAGTGGCAAATGGAAAATCAAAAAGCACACTACAGAAAGCATTTAGTTTACAAATGGAGGTGGTGGAAAAGACTTCAGATGTTTGTTTTTGTTTTTTAAATCAGTGTTTTTTATGCATCCTATGCTACCATTAGGAAAACAGTATGAGACAGTGACAGTCATCAACAGACACACATGCTCGCTGTGAATCATCCGGACAATTGCTTGGTCTACTCACACTGGTGCTTTATTGGATATTATCTGGACTCCTCTTTGGTGAGGTGACAGAGACAACATCTGCTTCAACTAATGTAGCCAGGAAATATTAGGACTTCAGTGTTTGGTTGTGATCATTTTCAAGGAGCCTTCACTCCTCAGAAAAAGACATCTTGAACTGAGTTGGTCTCTACTTATTCCCCAGAATTGTTGCATATCTATTTTTTTTTTTTTGCTAAGAAACATGCAAAAGCTGGAACCAACTAGTCAAAAATCTGTAAATGCATGCCATAACAACATTACTGTGATCAAGCTTTTGTCTCAGTATGATCCAATCTTCAGACTGCCCTCAGATTGCACCCTTGTCACAGATCTTGGTGTTAAAGCTGAATGGTCACAACACTACTGACACAAATTGATAAATTCTTAGTAGCATGCAAAAGCTAAGAAACTGAACACTGATCGGTCACCGTCTGCGATGTAGGCATCAGGGTCTCACCCACAATGCCCCAGGCTAACTGGCTCTAAATGACCCGTATGTATGAAATATGGAAGAATGCACAGTCCAGGATTATTACCACTACCTCCTCCAGAAACCCTCTTTCTATTGCGACATGTAGGCATTTTACTGTAGTTACAATATTTAAGCAAATTATCAGACACCAACTCCAAAGGCTCAGAGTTAATCAGTCAATTGCATTGTAATCTATTACAGTTTTCACGTACTAATATAACTATAACACACTCACGGATTGCCTCAGATGTTCTGTTTTGTCTCATCTTGTAAACTCGTTGATGCACCACAGATGAAGATAAACTGCCATCAGATAAAACCAGGCCAAGAAATGAACCACATTTCATGTTTCAGAGAAAAAGCAGGACATCAAATCTATCAAATGTGAACCTTGGCCAGTCATTTCAATTACCTGTCCCTCCATCCTCTTCTTCCTGCTGCTTGACCCATTTTTGGATGAAGCAAGCCAGCAGGAGGAGGAGGAGTAGTGAGGAAAGAAAGAAGGGGAATGATTCAGCATGAACAAGCCACCACACTGGGGCTCTGGTGGGTGGTTGAACAGAAACACTGTTGTTGAGGCACTATCAGCTGCACAAATGATGGCCTGGCTGCCATTGTTGCTGTGGATGAAGTGTTTTTCTTGCAGGGAGGAATGTTTTAAATCCATAAACAAAACATTACTTTATATGTATGTAAGCTGTATGATCAGACGTGTGCTGTTCTTTGCCCTGTAAGAGGTTTTGTTTGATGTCCACACACTTAGTCCAAGTTTGACTAATCAATTAACAATGAAGTAATTTTTTTACAGAACACGAAAGGCCATCTCAGCTGATTGGTCATGTGACCCTCTCGTTATCTGTACATTGGTTTTCCGATGTTTAATGCACACTTTACCTGATCCACTGTCATTCCATCAGCTGCCACAGTGAAACTGACCAATACCATTTAAAAAAAAAGAAAGAAAGAAATGCATCACAAATTAAAATAATGTCTTTTTTCTCGTTATATAGTCACAAAAGGTGGAACTCACCCGCCAGTCCTCCGCCTCCATCACCGTGACCCTTTCGTCTCTGTAGGATGAAATATGGATTTGCTCTCTCTGTGATCCATAACGCACCCGCCAGCAACACATCTTCTGGGCTAACCCACATAATTTTGTCTATTTTTTTTTTTAGAGGAACATTGAATTTTCAAGACTGCTGGCGGCAGCCGTTAAACTGGTCCTACTGGAACGAGCTCCAGTGTTCAGAGACGATCGTTAAGTATTGAAACAACGAGGACGGCCCGATGTTTCTCCCAAGCAAATCCCGACTGTAATATCGTATTGTAGCTTTTGGATGTCCGAGTCAAAGTAAAAAAAAGAAAAAAAAAGAAAAGCGTTTCTATAATTAACCTAGCCAGATCCGTTGGGTTCGACCAACAACATGGAGGTTCAGACACCGCATTTGGTGCTCTTACACTTCCAACCGCCGCATCGGTCTCTTATGGGATAAAAAAAAAAGACTTTATTTGAAGAACAGCAGGAAGCCTGGCTCGGTTTTCTGCAGCACGTAGCAGGGCTGGATCAGTCTTTGTTGTCCATGTTTCGCGGCAGGTGCGATCCAGGTCGTCAGCCCTTGTTTGCGCTTTTGTTTGCAAAGAAGTCCGCGATGTAGCCGATCAAAATCAACAACCGTCTAATACGCCTTCCAGGTGCGACGTCCGTCCTTGTGCTGAAGCATACCGACGGCACTTTGACAGACAGGCTGGTAAATAAGGCTGCATTAGTCGTCTCCTCCTCGTCAGCTGAAGCGCTGCTGCTGCCGCACGCAGGATAAATCGTGAGCGTGCAGGAGGCGGAGGCGCGCGAGCGAACAATGAATAAATTAGGCTTATTAAGAGAGAAGTGAATCTGGATTATATGAATTTGCTGTGTCTGAAATCTGCGCATATAATGGATTTTGTTTAAGTAATTACGAGAACTGATCGAACGTCATTGAAAATTGAAGATGCAGCAGAAAAAGCGAAACGCAAACATTTCCTCTGCTTCACCGTAGCACCATGTCACCAGCAGGGCAACCACCAACTTGTTTCTTCTTTTTACAGTTGTGACTTGTCTTAACAGAAACAAATAGCCATTTAATGCGCACTTATAGCATATGCGACGGTAGACTTTGCACCATAGACTACATGCACTAAATTATTGACCATGACCTTGTCCACAATAAACAAGTTGTCCACAATATAGGATTTTATAACGATCTCTGAGCAGTTTGCTTTGTTAAAATCACACCAAACTCCTTCTAAGCAAGCACTAGCACTTAGCAACAGTCTAGGACAGGAGATAGAAAAGGGCAGTGTGAGAGAGAAGGAGATAAATAAAAGAAACTGGACAGGCTGGTCAGGTCAGTCACAACAAATCAGGATCGTGTAGTCCTGGAGCCAGAGATACCTTCAGAAACACAGCACAAGAAGAGACAAACAAATCTAATACACGTAGCAATGGCAAACAGATGCATATATAGAGAAAGAAGAGACCGGATAAAGGTGCTCAGTGCATCATGGGTCATCTGAGCAAGCAGTTGTCAGCTTTACTAAAAAGGTTTTTAGCCTTAACAGAATAACAGTCCTGCTAAAGAGATATAGTCTTTAAGATGAAGCATTGTCCTGAAATATCATATGTGATGTGTAAACATGTTGCCTCCCCATGTATGAATATGCATGTTGGAGCAAAAGCACTTAGAATGCAACAGAAGTGCTGTACGAGTGTGTGCATGAATGGTGAGTGTGACATGTAGGGTCAAGCACTTTGAGTGGTCCCCATGACTATGTTTACCATTTACAAATAGTTCAACAATTTAAAGGTGGCTGAAAAAGTGTTTATTACGTTAGTTACTGGAAATTTGATTTAGACTTGGTGTTTTCAGCTAAACAGAGTCCAAAGTGATATATGTATAATTAGATTGTGGCATTTACAGTTCACACAGTGTCCTGACTTAGCAGAAACTGGGTTGTTAACCAACCCTAACCACCCTTATTGTTAACCAATATTGGGGTTGCTGGTTAAATGAGATTTGAACCAATCTTGTTAATCAACATGAATGGTGAAAGTACCAGGGACCTCTATGGGCTCTTTATGCCAGAAAACAGCAGCCTTTGAGGCTAAAGGTTTTGTTCTGGAACAAATATCAACTTTGCCCAGACATGCATCTTTAGGTAACATTAAATATAAATTAAACAAAAATATATTATAAAGAAGTACAATAAGAGATAAGGGACAAACAAACCCAAAACAGAAAAACAAGAAAACAAACAACAGCATTGTAAGTTTCTGACACAGCTGCGTTTCCTGCCTTTTGTGGCCTCAAAAACAGGATACAGAAAGTGTGGGGGCTTCATTTCATTCATGGGTTGACTCAGCTCTGGTTTCAGGTTGTTGTTTACAAACTTTCCCCACCGGTAAACCTTACCGAGCTGACACACTGCACGCTTTGAGGGTTTACATGTCTGCACCCATTATTTACTGGTTATATAGAAGCGGGGACAGAAATGAGTGGTGAACTTCTTCAGTGCCCCCAGTCTGGTTTCCACCTGTATGTCTGTACATGAAGGGACTGGAGTGAAAGTAGCTGAGGTATAACAACATCAACATAACTCACTGACATTTTAATATTAAGAGGCAGGGTGGTTAGATTGGTTTTAATACTCAGACTGTTATTTATGTCAACACGCACTAGACCAAGAGATGAGTAATCCCTCTGCAAACCCCCAAGTACAGTGCTAAAAAACCATGCAAAGATACAAATGAATAACTGTAGTGTTTTAGAAAAAAAACCCAGCATAATAGTATGGATGACTGTGTGTAAGGGTTTTTTTCTTACATTGTGTTCCTTGAAATCGATTAATAACTTTCAGCTTGTGAAAGGAATGACAACATTCCCTGTTGGTCATGCTTTACTTCTAAAAAGTACCACTAACAAAGTGTTTCAGACAATCTGTTCCATTTCTTAGTTCCTGAATCACATCCCTATTCTATACACGCAGTTGGTCTCTTCTTCCTTTACCAGAAGAGAAGAAAAACTTAGCATGTTTGGTTTGCTGTTTCTGTGGCCTCCGATTTGGACCTTAGTTAAAAACATAAGGACGATGTTTGAAAAGGACAAAACAATGTTGTTGTTTTTTTTTCCTGCTGTAATGGTCATTCAAGTTTAAACTGAGCTATTTCAATGGATGAAAGCAGAGAAACAGTCTGAAAATGCACAATATATACAAAACATTTTATATAAAACACTTTTCTTTCCAAATCAATGATTCACAAGTGTCTGTTTTTACATTTTTACATGAGCAAAAGCAGACTTTCTGAAGGCAGCATTGTCATTTATAATTTATCTTAAATAAAATCATACATGACTGAAACATGACAGTTACTGTTATTTGGCAAAATACCAACATTGTGCCCTGCCGCAAGTCGTATACCCTAATCATTTGGAAATCCTCACTACATTCATTTTCAGCTCATCCACACTGTTAAAAGAAAGTAGCACTGCCCAGTCTAATTTTCCAAAGGGGTTTTGCACTGCTAAGTTTCATCTACTTTTCAGTGGAACTGACCTTCACAGTTTTATGGAAAAACATTGATATTTTACAGAGTAATTTCCAGACAAAAGGGAATCTCTGAAACAACTTCCCCCCTTTTTTTTTTACCATGCTTAATGAGTGTACTGCACTTTCCTCATCTCATCTGAAGAAAACAACAGATTCAATGTCTGTTAATAATGGGCACTGATGTGCCCCCTTCAGGCCAAACTAAAAACTGCAAGTTTTTGTTTTAAAAACACAAATAACAGTTGTGTTTGTGCCTGTCCAGCAGAAGATTCCTCACCGATAATGTACTTTGGTTGAGGCACAAACATGTGTGGCCACTCATTCGTCGCACCCCTTTGATCATTATTGTTGGACGCTGTCCCAAAACCACACATGTTAATATGGGTCCGTAACAGTCTTCATTCTTCTGGGAAGTCTTTCCACAACATCCTGGATCCTGGCTGGCTGCAGGAATTTGTGCGGAGCCATTTCAAGCTGCTTTCCGAGTTTATTTGATTTCCCTCTCACTCATAGTTTGAACTTTGCACACTCCCTTTCCAATGACTTCAAACGCAGCTCCTTTGTAGGTTGCGATACACTGAGCATCAGTGTGCAGGCCTGGCTGAACCTGCTCCCACACCTTCTTTTTGGGGTTCAGCTCCTTGTCTGGCTTACCTGCAATCAAAAGGTCAGTTTAATCCATTTAGAAGTTCTTGATTATTTTAAGTAAACCTCAACACATGCAGAAATCACGATTTTAGAATTCCTTCATTTTGCACAGTGTGTCATATTCTTACATACTGAAACATCACAAGGCCCAATCACAGCTATTTCCCTTAGCCTTAACCATCATTTTGCAGTAACAAGTTGCCTCTTTTCTTTTGGATCAAAACCTAGTGATCATCAAACCCTTAAAAACATGACTTTGGAGGTCATTTGGATAGTGAGACGATCACTATGACCTAATTACTGAGAGAAGAACGTGTTACCTCTGCTAAACAAATGCTGTTACTGCTTCCACTGTAACAGGGTTTCCTAAAGATTTCCTTTCATTAGAACACAGCCTACAAACTGTACAAATGCATGCATGTTCTAGATGCGAGGAGTGTAGCAAAGTCTTTGTCACAATCTGTGTCAGGCTGTTTGATATAAATGTTGAGACAATGGGTGATGTGCTTGGTGGACTTCAGTGCTTTAACAGGAGAGAACAGAAGCAAGTTATCAACACAAAGCAGTTGTATGATTTCCTCTGACTCTTTGGTAGCATTTAAGCCAGTGATTAGTTTCTGAGTGATATGTTTCAGTGGTGAGGTTGTACTACCTGGGAATCCCTGGAAAGTAATTATGTCCCCTGGTACAGCTCCACTTGGAGGGTCAAGGAGCTCCACTTTGTCTTGTGAACTAGCGCACATGATCATTGCTTCGTTTACCACTCCTCCAACCACCACTGGCTGCATGTTACACAGCACCACTACCAACCGATTCTGCATCTGCATGCAGGAGCAAATACATTCTTAGAGAACATTTATCTTTCTTCAAGACAACAAAAAGTAAGAAGTTGTTCTAAAATGTATAAAAAGTAAAAACACTTAAACCGATTTTTTTAAGTTTGGGCACAGGACTGAAAATCAAAAAGAATAAAGAAATAAAAGTCGTTATAAATATCTGCTAAACCCCGCCCCCCACCCCAAAAAAACCCCAAACAAAACAATTATAAACAGGGCAAATAAATCTTAACAGCGGAGAAAACAGAAATAAATAAATCTTTGTTGGGCTGATTTACATGATGGCAAGTCATAAGTGCTCTGTGTCGCTCTGCGAGTTCTGCCTTAACGCCACACGTAACGCCACATTGGCGCACACACACACACACACACACACACAGGGGATCCTATTTCTGTCAGCAGACAGAAAGCGCACATCAGCCAGCTGAATGTTAAACAAAGGCGTAAAATACAAAAAAGACGACAAAAAAAAACAAAACTCTCCTGGGAAGGTGAAGATGGAAACTGTTGCGCTCCAGTGAGGAGCAGTCAGAGTTTTTCTCTTATTATTTCAGTCAGTATTTTTATTTTTGTGTGAATGCACTGTGTATTGCCTATGTACAGCACTTTGGCCAGCAGTCCATTTTATATGTGCTTTATAAATAAATTTAACATTGACATTGTAGTAATTTCTAAGTATTATTACAAATTAAAATGCATCCGTTATTCTTTGTTTTATTTACGTCAAAGTGCATGCTGAGATCTGAGCTTGAAGAATATTTAGAGTGACTCCACTGAGTAAAACTACTTTCATCAGGTCGTTTAAAAAGTTTTATTGTTGTCTGTGAAGAATGTTTTTCAATTTTTTTTTTTTTAACATGGTCTTTTGGTAGTGATGGGTGGTATGACTGGTGCATTTGATTTGTACTGGGAAGTCAGATTTTCACGTGCAATTTCCCATTGTAATGCTGTGATTAGTAGGTTAACTGTTACAGGTACAGAGTTCATGAATACATGATTCAGCAAAGCTGAGTTTAAGGTTTAGACCCTGTTTATTGAGCTTGCATCCAAGTTACATGTAAAATGGTAAATTGACTTGTACTTTTATGGTGCTTTTCCAGTCAGTTTGACCCCTCAAAGCACTTAACACTACATATCACATTCACCCATTCACACACACATTCACACCCCGATAGGCACAAAGGGAGGCAATGTGGGGTTAAGTGTCTTGCCCAAGGACACTTCGACATGTAGTCAGTGGAAGCCTGGAATCGATCCACCTACCTTCCGGTTGGAAGACGACTGCTCTTCTTCCTGAGCAACAGCCGCCCCCTAAACTAAAAAATCAAAACAGACTACTTGTTATTTGTTGATGGATGGATGTGGGTCAGTGTGAACCTGAGGGAAACACTGCGTTAGTCAAAACGGTTATCCTTGATCACATCTCACCTGGTCCACAGGTACATGCGTAGCCAGTTCGCTGACCACTGTCCTGGGAATAACCTCTCCCAGTTCGATCTGCATGTACAAGCTGTCAGTGTGTGGGAGCTGCACGGCTGTCAATATACGTCCAACACGCAGGTCCAGACGAGACACGTCCACGTGGGTGTCCTCTTGGCCGAGTGCTGCCTTCTTCTTTCCCGTCCTCTGCCCTGCTGATGTCAAACAAAGACGCCGACATATTAGATAAGAACCCAAATCATTCTTTGCAAGTGATCCAATCAGCATGTATCTGATAACAATGTGACGCTTTCAGCAAAAGAAAATCTGTTCAAAAGTTTGGCTGAACCAACGAAGCACTGTGAAACCACAGACATCTGGGATCATGTTAAACTGGTTATGCTTGGACTGAAGGAGAGGGGTGCCAATATGAGGGTTAAGCAATCAGACAGAAGTTATCATACACAAATATATACTGCTAGTCAAAAATTTGGACTCTCCTACCTATTCCAATTGAATTAGTAGGTGTGTCCAAACTTTTGACTGCTAGTGTATACTCCATGTAGACATTGGTCTGTATGTCAGCAGTGTCACCATACTGGCTATGGGAATTTATCAGAACTCTCAGGAGCACTAAATGAGGACAAGGCCCAGATCTTAAAATGCTTGGGGGCTTTAAAAACGTCTCACTAATTCAAACCAGACTGCAGGGATAACTCCAACTTACCTGACTCAAATTAATGAGTCAACATGAAGAACTTCAGCGCTTGTGGGATCCATTTAATTTGAGTCAGGTGCATTGCAGCTGGGAAACATTGAAAAAAATGCAGGTCAGTGGACCCCAAGGACTGACTTTGGACATCCCTGCTATATAATGTTTTAGCACAACATGCAAATTTCTACTTCTCTTAATACTATAATGTTACACCGGAAAAGTACATTTTTACTAATGTTTGCTTTTTCAAGATTTTCAATTACAGCAAAGTAATGACATCAAACAGTCAAAGTGTGACTGATTTATATTTGCTAACTCATGTTTGATTTCTATTAGTTGATGAATTAGTTGTACTTGGCGACACATTATTCCTTTTTCTTTATTGCGGTCTTAAAATAAATTTATATGTTACATATATTATATGTATTTTTGTATGCATTCACATGTAAATGCTCATAATAATAATGATAGTAATATTTTTTATTTTATTCACCTGTAGAAAATTCGGTTCTGACCCATCTCTAGATGTACTGGAGAGCAAGAGGCTTCCATGTTTCAGGTTAAAGACCTACAATAATTCACCTCTGTTGTCACACCGGGGACTCGAACCCAGGTTCATCAGACCCGAGCCCACCGCTGTAACTACTAGGATACCAACGAACAGTAATATTGTCCATTTTCATTTACCTCTGTAAAAACATTTTGGTAGGTGATACCATTATTACTTCAAAACTATGGTGTCACTGATGGCTAAATATTTTTGATACACCATAAACCCTTGCAGCTAAGAACCTAAAATTGCACACTTATAGTATTTATTAATATCAATTTCTTTCTTTATTTTTTTAATCGCGTAAAAACTTCAGTTCACGTGTTATTTTGCTGGTCTGCCTCCTGGTCAACATGTCGGAGGCGTTGACGTATCGCATTAACTGCTTTATACGTTTGTGCTTTAGTGTAAAGCAAGAGAACTATTTGGACACCCCAACTGGTGCTTCTCATTCCCACAGGTCCTGAACACACCTTTGTGCTTGCCGTTTGAGGACAACGGGGCCTGGATGCCCATTTCATGCAGCTCCCGGCGGACAGTGCTACAGCTGACGTTGGCCCCTGAGGTCGTCTGAAACTCGGCAGCGATAGCTTTGATGGAGGGCAGGCACTTCTCCAGAGCTACTCTCTCCAGCAGCTGACGGTGTTCTTCCTTGAGCTTGTGCGGTCGGCCGCTCCGGGGCAGAGCTGTAGTTATCCCTCCGCGTTTCCACCTGAGAATCACGGCGCTCACTGTGGAGCGAGGCAGGTTTAACAGAGCAGAAATCTCACGGACAGACTTCTTACACAGGTGACATCCCACGACGGTGCCGCGCTGAAACTCACTGAGCTCCTCACCTCGACCCATCCTATCTGAAATGTCTGATTACCTGCATTAAAGCGTCTCTAGCTCCTTTTTCTAAAAATCTTTTCCCTTTTTTCTTCTTCTCTTACTTTTTAACATTTTTATGCCAGTTTAAATACCAACATTACTGCCCTCCACAGGATGTAAAATGAATAATAATAAAAAGAAAACATAAATAAACCCTAACATCTGAGTGTATCATGAGTGATATTTTCCATATTAATTTTTAAAAATGAACAAATAATCCCTTCTTTAAAATAAATATAACACTCCTTTACAAAAACACACTGATTAAAAAGAACTTGTATGCATATTTAAACATCATATTCAGCTGGACATAGGCAACAAATAAAAATATATTAATTTTATTATTAGCCTTTTTTTTATTATAAGTAATTTTTCAATTTGTTGGAAGGGGTATTTATTAATTGAAAAGTTTTCTAATTAAATAAAAATTGAAAATCCTGATGGAATATTTCACAAATTAGGTTTATTGGTAACAGGTTTGTTTTGCACAGGCAAACAGTAAAAGGATTTAATGTTTCTCACCATAAAATTCAGCATCATGCTGCATCAGTGGCTACAATACAAGCAAGTTGGTAACAATTTAACGTTAATGTTGTGCTTATTTCCTGAAGCCCCCCCCCAAAAAAACACAAAAAACAAACAAACAAACAAAAAAAAACTAAAACAAAATAAAACAAAATGTTTTTCCCATTTACCTGGCTTAGTTCTCCATTTCTGTTTTCTACTTGTCTTTCAAGCATTTTACTTCCAGATATTTTAAACTCTTATCAGACCATATTCAATATTTGTTTCTTTCATTGCTTACAACTCTACTTTATTTATTATATTATCAATACGGTTTAAGAGCTTTGTCTCTGTCTTTATTGCCAAACCTGAAAAGCCTTTTTACTCCCAGTTGTAAGAAATCTACCAAACCTTTGTTAAAAAGCCACGGGATCATGGTTAAAATTAAATGTTAACATGTAAAAGTGAATGGAAAAAAAAAGGTAGTTATAAATGTAGACTGAGACAGGCACAAATTAGCAAATCAAACATGAAAAGTAATAGACTCACTTTTGAGAAAGACATTTGAAATGGTACACAGCAGAACTTCTACTAAAATATCACATTTGTTGGGCCTCTGTGAAAACTGTGGGACTGAGAAATTTTTGTGATGTTTCTGATCCTGTTTTACTGAAAGATGTTTAGTTTGATGGGAATTCCACTGATTTATTATTTTAACACAATTAAACCATTTTTGAGGATTAAAACTGTGGCCAAAAATTTCCAGCCAATACACCCTTTAATGCACAGAGGAAACATAAATTAACAAGGATCTGACATCAGATGAATATATTCACTTGTTGAGCAATCACTGGTGGTGGATTTAATGAAAGCCTTATGGCACAGATGTATATGCCAAAAACTCCTTACAGGAGGGGGAGTTAACCATTTTATGTCTGTCAAAACAGCAGGAAATGATAAATTTTGTTAGAAACCAAATGTAAAGATTTATAACAAAGAAGCACTCTTACAATTAAAAAAAATGTAATTAACCAAACACAAATTTTATCCCATAAAAAGTTTAATTTTAAATGAGTCACACTGTTCATTACTAACGCTCTTGAGGTTAGGGATTAGATAAGCTAAAACATGATTTATGTTCTTACAACGTTATGCGTTTACAACTAGACCTCCACCAAGCCATAGGTTCACTGAGAAAATCCCAAAAGACCCAACAGCCCATTCAGTATGCCCTATATTTCTAACCTTTTGTTTTACCAGCTCCTCCCTGAGCCGCCACCTTACCGTGGTGGAGGAGTTTGCGCGTCTTGACGATCCTAGTGGCTATGTTGTCGGGAGCTTTATGCCCCAGGTAGGGTAACCCATGGCAAACAGATGTCTAAGGGAGTGACCAGACGAAGCACGACTCAAAACACCCCTATGATGACAACAAACCATGGATCCAGGTTTCCCTTGCCCAGACGTGGATTACCAAGGCCCCCCTCTGGAGCCAGGCCTGGAGGTGGGGCACAGAGGCGAGCGCTTGGTGGCCGGGCCTCTGCCCATGGGGCTCGGTTGGGCTCAGCCCGAAAGGGTGACATGGGCCCCCCCCCTCCTGTGGGCTCACCACATGCAGGAGGGGCCACAGGGGTCAGGTGCAGTGTGAGCTGGGGGGTTGCCAAATGCGGGGATCCTGGCGGTCTGATCCTCGGCTGCAGAAGCTAGCTCTAGGGACATGGAATGTCCCCTCTCTAGCGGGGAAGGAGCCTGAGCTGGAGCACGAGGTTGAGGGGTTCTGGCTAGATGTAGTTGGACTTTTCTCAACGCACGGCTTGGGTTCTGGAACCACTGTCCTTAAGAGGGGCTGGACCCTCCTCCATTCTGGAGTTGCTCCCGGTGAGAAGTGCTGAGCTTGTGTGGGCATGCTCATTGCCCCCCAACTTGGCGCCTGTACGTTGAGGTTTACCCCGGTGGATGAAAGGTAGCCTCCCTCCGCCTTCAGGTGGGGGGACGGGCCCTGACTGTTGTTTGTGCTTATGCACCGAGCAGCAGTTCAGAGTACCCACCCTTTTTGGAGTCCTTGAAGGGGGTGTTGGAGGGCACTCCTTCCGGGGACTCCCTCGTTCTGCTGGGACATTTCGATGCTAACGTGGGCAATGACAGTGAGACCTGGAGAGGCGTGATTGGGGGGAATGGCCCCCTGATCTAAATCCGAGTGGTGTTTTGTTGCTGGACTTCTGTGCTCGTCAGAAAGAGTTTGAACTCCCATCTCCGGCAAAGCTTCAGCCATGTCCAGGGTGAGGCGGGTGACATTGAGTCCGAGTGGGCTGTGTTTTGTGCCTCTATTGTCGAGGCGGCCAGCCGCAAAGTCGTTGTTGCCTGTCGTGGCGGTTACCCCCAAACTCGTTGGTGGACAACAGCAGTGAGGGATGCTGTAAAGCTTAAGAAGGAGTCCTATCGGGCATTTTTGGTCTGTGGGACTCCAGAGGCAGCTTATGGGTATCGGCAGGCTAAGCAGAATGTAGCTTTGACGGTCACTGACTTGACTCGGGACGTTGTAAGGCGGTGGAGGGAATACTTTGAAGACCTTCTCAATCCCACCAACACTTCTCATCTTCTGATGAGGAAGCAGAGTCTGGGGACTCTGGTGTTGGCTCTCCCATCTCTGGACCCGAGGTCGCTGAGGTGGTTAAAAAGCTCCTCAGTGGCAGGGCCCTGGGGGTGGAAGAGGTCTGCCTAGAGTTCTTTAGGGCTCTGGATGCTGTAGGGCTGTTTTGGCTGACACGGCTCAGCAGCATCGCGTGGACATCGGGGACAGTTCCCCTGGACAATCAGACTGGGATGGTGGTCCCCTCTTCAAAAAGGGGGACCGGAGGGTGTGCTCCAACTACAGGGGGATCACACTCGTCAGCCTCCCTATTAAAGTCCAATCAGGGATGCTGGAGAGGAGGGTCCATTGAATAGTCAAACCTCGGATAAAGGAGGAGCAGTGCGGTTTTCATCCCGGTCGTGGAACAGGACCAGCTCTATACCCTCTTCAGGGTCTTGCAGGGGGCATGGGAGTTTGCTCAACCAGTCTACATGTGCTTTGTGGACTTAGAGAAGGCGTTCGATTGTGTCCCCCAGGGACTCTTGTGGGGGGTACTCCGGGAGTATGGAGTGCCGGGCCCCCTTCTTCAAGCTGTCCGGTCCCTGTACGACCGGTGTCAGAGCTTGATCCGCATTGCCGGCAGTAAATCTGAATCATTTCCAGTGAGGATTGGACTCAGCCAGGGCTGCCCTTTGTCACAGATTCTGTTCATAACTTGGATGGGTCTCTGCTCTTTGCGGATGATGTGGTTCTGTTGGCTTCTTTGGGCTGTGATCTTCAGCTCTCACTGGAGCGATTTGCAGTAGAGTGTGAAGCGGCTGGGATGAAAATCAGCTCCTCCAAATCAGAGACCATGGTCCTCAGCCAGAAAAGGGTGGAGTGCCTTCTCCGGGTCGGCAATGGGGTCCTGCCCCAAGTGGAGGAATTCAAGTATCTCGGGGTCTTGTTCACGAGTGAGGGAAGGATGGAGTGGGAGATCGACAGGCGGATCGGTGCGGCGTCTGCAGTGATGCGGACCCTGCATCGGTCTGTCATGGTGAAGAGGAAGCTGAGCCAAAAGGGAAAGCTCTCGATTTACTGGTCCATCTACACTCCTACCCTCACCTATGGTCACGAGCTATTGGTAGTGACCAAAAGAAGAAGATTGCGAATACAAGCGGCTGAAATGAGTTTTCTCCGCAGGGTGGCTGGGCTCTCCCTTAGGGATAGGGTGAGAAGCTCGGTGATCCAGGAGGGGCTCAGAGTAGAGTCACTGCCCCTCCGCATCGAGAGGAACCAGATGAGGTGGCTCGGGCATTCTGGTCAGGATGCCTCATGGACGTATCCCTGGTGAGGTGTTCTGGGCATGTCCCACCGAAAAGAAGCCCCGGGGAAGACCCAGGACACGCTGGATGAACTACATCTCTCAACTGGCCTGGGAACGCCTCGGGATCCCCCCATGAGCTGGTAAATGTGGCCGGGAAGAAGGAATTCTAGGTTTCCCTGCTTAGGTGGCTGTCACCGCAACCCGACTCCGGATAAGCGGCATACAATGGAAGGATAGATGTTTCCCAAGCTCCAGAATATCAACATGATCTGGGATAAATAATGTTAGATTAAAACATATACCATGATGTAATCTTGCATATTGTATTTACTTTTTTATTTTCCAATTATTCTAGGCATTATCAGTTGAGTTAGAAGCTTTAATGGCAAAATTAGCTTTAATGGGTGGTTGTATTTACACTCACACCTTTTTTAACCAGTTAGAGCAAAATGGGCCTTTCAGGAAGGATGCTGTAGAGACGAGATACGGCAATGATGTGGGTACAGCATGCACAGTAGTATAAAAGAAATGTAAACTTCTAAAGGAGCATAGCATGTTTGTTTGTTTTTTATATTTCCCCCCAAATTAGTAGCAGTTACATTTCTTTTTCCTTTGCATGAATAAAGGATTTATTACTGAAACGGTGTAACCAGACAAAAGTAACAGACCTGATACCTTGAAGAATATTTAATTAGGTCCACCATGTGCTGTTTTACTCTGTCTCTATTCCAACCAAACAAATGATCAAATTGTGACAGACAACAAAGATGAGGAGATACTGACGGGTAATGTAATGCCTCATTTTCCAAGTGGGGTGGTGGAGCATGTGGAGGCTTAAAAGTTCCGGCTGATTATCGGCATCACTATTGAGCTGGCAAGGATCACATTCACATTTTCCCATGTAAAAATAGACACTGATGAAGTCTTTAATATTGTACCTAAACATCTCAGTGATGCCACAATTGTCTGCTACATGTAGACATGTTGGTTACATAGTAATAGTAAAATCTTCTATTGTGAGTGAAACACTGCTGCTGCAATCAGAAAATCTATGTTTTCACCATATGGACCTCAGCTGTCAAGCTGCTACATTTATTACCATGCATACAATCACACATTAAAATTAACCCCAATGAGGGGTTGTGTGAGCATTGTGTGCTACAGAAGAGAATATCTGGTTGATTTCATAGACACAATGAGTGAAACAGAAAACCACCACTTGAATTATAGTGGCTCCACTGATTAAATGTGAGAGGAAACGGCTGCAATTCAATACTGGATCATACTGCAAGAAATACGACTTTAAAAATATCATTTAGCAGGTGATAAACAGGCCAAGATACAAAGATGATAAATAAAACAAAAAGAAAGTAATGTCTACCACATACTAGAATATGCATTAACAGTCATTAATCATCAGCAAGAATTCAGCATAATCAGTTTTTATACGTCCACGCTAAGCTGAGTACAACTTTTCAACATAATACAGAGTACATTCTCAGCGTGTAAAAATAACCTTACTCATGTGTGCAGTGGGTAGTCTGGAATAATAAAAACCTTGATGTTATTTACCCTGCGATAGTCATGTAAATATACCAAAAATAATCATTACAATCTCCCTCTTATTTTAGCTGTGTTTGGTCTCAGCCAGCATCTCAGCATCTTTGGCTGTAAAAAGCAGCTGACTGTGCTTGTCTGGCATTTGGTCCTGGTTAGATCAATGATGTGCTGAACACAAAAGTTAAAAGTAATTTACCTTCAAGAACAAACATCACACTGTTCTAACAAAAATGTCAATTAAAGCTGTTTTACAATTTAGCAACGTTTAAAATTTCATTTAAAATATCTTATAACTTTTCAATAATAAAAAACAATAAAATATATGAACAGAAAAAGTTATTAAAATATTTGGTTGTTTCCAAACAAGTGTAAATGTATGCAAGGTGGACTGCAAGAAGACATAACAGAGGATCAACCATCTGATTCTCACCAGCATAACCAATTTACATCTGCTGCTGTGATACAACTTAGGTATTTGCATTTTATTGTCCAAGTCTTCATCTATGCTTTTTATCTCCAAAGTTTGCCAGCTTAGTGTGGATGTGCTCCACAACTGTAAATATATTCTGTCAATGATAATGTCATTTTTATAAAAGATGTGCTTAGGGCAGCAATTTTCCAAATAGAACCCCAGTAATGCATAGTTCCCTATCTTTTTCAACTTGTGTCCTCCTGATATTCACAAAAAGATTTTGTTTAATTTCCTCATGATAACCAGGGAACAATTGAACACAATAAATAACAATCTTTCACATACAGTAGATAAGCTTGGCACAAACACTTGTGGTCATATTTCTACTGGCTGTCTTGACAAGTGTAGCTCTGTAAACAACCACTATATCCAGCTGTACTTAGCAGTGTGAACATGAGAATTGTCCTTCTGACAAACAAAAGTGAGGTCTTGCATCATGTCTTAATAGGGCAAAGGTGACATCACTACAAACTGCTCAAGACAAGCTACGATTGTCAAACGTGAGGACGGAGATATCTACCTTGTGTTTGGTTATTTCCACAACAGTCATATGCAGCTGGGTAAGTTTACAGTTAAAACTAAGATCTACAAAAATGTAACGTATATATTCAGAGATTACATTATAATGTGTGCATAGATACAATAACTCCTTAATGTCCTGTGACTGCCTGTCATTGATGAATTACTGGTATAAATGTACACCAGCTGTTTCAGATTCAGCTGGTAAAAATTCTGATAAACTCACTGTACGTGCTAGATATTTTTCCATTATATCAGTAAAACCTCTGGATTTTGTTGGCAGTGATTCTGTTTTTTCATGCTAATTAAAGCTGCACACATGCATTAAGAAGTTTTAATCCTCCCGTGCCTATGTTGCGTCCAGCAGCAGGACTAGGTTACCACTCCTAATCGTGCAACGTCCCTCTGAGATGAGTTGCAGCGTCTCCAACTTTGTGCATTTCAGGTTTCAAGGTTGCATGGACAAAAACTGGGCCACCACAATGTGCTAGCTGTGACTGCCAGAGAATAAGCAAGCAACACGTTTACAAATGCAGTGCTGAATCCGTTTATAGTCAATAAAGACAGAGCTTGGGCTTTTGTGCTGCTTTTAGTTGCATTGCCCAGTTTTCCATCTTTTTGAGGTTACTTACTCCAATTAGCCAGAGATATGGCTAATCTTTCTGGGTTCCCTGATCCCTCAGTCCTTCACTTGTCCCTCCTTTTCCAGGCTGCTTTTCTCAGAACGGATTGGTTCTGGACTTGACCTCATCAAATTCTTGCTCCATGTACAGGTCTCCCTCAGACATACCTATTTCCACACTCATGATGGCAGAAGTGTCTGAATCACTGCTGAGTGGAGGCTGGTGCTCACCTGAGGGATGAGAGGTAGATGTAATTCAGTCCTGCCAAAGCTCTTCTTAAATTCTTACTGTCACCATTTACATGTAAAGAAATAGTAATAAGCCTGCAATAAACCTTGTTGGCCACTTAGAGGCAGTGAAAACAAACTAAGCCCATCACATTTTGAGTTGATTTGGAAAACCTTCAGTCACTTACTAGATTATTCAGAGATGTTATAATGGTACCTAATAAATTCAAGTCCAACATTGTTAATTATTAAATATCTGGCTCTAAAGATGCTAAATGTTGTTCCGCTCTAATCAGTTTGCAGATGACACCACAGTGATTGGCCTCATCAAGAACAACGATGAGTCGGCCTATAGGGAGGAGGTGGATCGCCTGGCTGCGTGGTGTGGCGACAACAAC
>JBAMHW010000004.1:15192546-15202803 GCA_037177495.1 Rhadinocentrus ornatus
CTCTTTCTGTAAAGTCCTCTGAGACAACTTTGTTGTGATATAGGGCTATACAAATAAACTTGATTTGATTTGAAGACACACAGTTTAGCTTCATACGGCAGGACTCACACCCATGTTGTGTCTGACCTCTTGCTGGATGCAACTGTAGGTGAGTTCTACGTCATCCCCCGTGACCCTGAAATGGGATAAAGCAGGAATAGAAAACAAATGGCTGGGTGATCGATTTTCAGTCTTTGATTGAGTCAAGGGAGACATGTTTTTGATTGTTCTCAAAATTTCATTAGTAATATTACTTATAACTGGCAAACCGAGACTCGTGTGCAATTTAAGGTATTGTGACTTGAATAAAAATATATATTGTAATGTGGTGCTCCTGAGTAGTAGCATACAGCACTCGGTGGCAATTAGCCTCAAAATATGTCTAGACCTTTGCCTTACCTTTTTTAGAACATGAATTCAGTAGTTTTAATCTTTTCATACTCTTTATTAATCTCTTAACTGTGCTTTTTTTTTCCTCCATCTCTTTCTTCTTTTCTTTTAAACGTTCTTAGGCAAAACCAAGTGTATGAAAACCTCAGACTGTGTTATCAAGCATCCAGGTGTCCACAGCACTGGAATGGCCATGGTGGTGAGTTCATTGCAACATTTTTGGATTATAAACTTGCATGGCACAAATAAGTTTTCTTTTCTGATTTAGTCCTGTTTCATAACCCTGATGAGGATGTTTCTCCATTTTCTTAGTACATATGCTGCAGTAAATATTTGGTGTTTTTAAAGAACTGTGATGCTCCAGTTTTATGTTTTATGTACATGTATCCAGTACTCTATAATCTCAAGCTAATTTCTCTTGTAAGAAAAAGTCAAAGTAAGCTTAAGCTAAAAAAAACTACCTGCAGTTATTTTGTTTAAGCAGTTGTATGTAATTGCAGACTAAATGAGTAATGCCCATCACTGTATACAAATAACATACTGTATGATAATGCTAAAGATATATTCATGAGTGAAAGGTTGACAGTCCAGTTGCTCAGTGATCAGTCTAGTTGTCTCAGTTTCTCATTTTTGCTTTTATTATTCGGCTCACATTAAAAAAGATGTTCACTGGTTTAATTAAAATGAATCATGAAATACATTTACTATATGTTTAGAAAGAAAATGCATAAGAAAATTCTTCTGGTTTGATCTTGTAATTTCTTTTTTGAACCTCAAGGGGGCGGTGTGTGACTTCTGTGAAGCCTGGGTATGCCATGGTAGAAAATGTTTGAGTACTCATGCCTGTATGTGTCCCCTGACTGATGCAGACTGCATTGAGTGCGAGCGGGGAGTCTGGGATCATGGTGAGACACCCCACCCCACCCCAACTGCTGTTGAATTTCATCTTTCTTATATCAACGTGACCCTAAAAAAATCACCCCATTTTTTTTTTTTTTTTTTTTTTTTAACTTCTGAACAGGAGGTCGCATTTTCCGGTGCTCTTTCTGTCACAACTTCCTCTGTGAAGATGATCAGTTTGAGCACCAGGCAAGCTGCCAAATTCTTCAGGCAGAAACATTCAAATGTGAGTCATTCTCTTCCACTTTGGTTTCATTTTGCAAATATTTGTGGTTAAGGGTAAAAGTAAGGTGTATCTTTTTATTACGTGGGCAATATCCTGAAGATGTGTGCAGCGAAGAGAATGTGAATGAGTTTGTAGTTTTCTTCATTCTCATGTTGTGTTTTAGGTATTTCCTGTAATAGACTGGGACAGCACTCCTGCCTGCGCTGTAAGGTAAGAAAAAAATCTGCATCCTAAAATAGTCCAACATTGGAACGTTTCATTACATGTTTAGCTGCTCTGTTGGCAGCAGTAAGAACTTTGCTCTAAATAAAACAAGCAAACCAAAAAAGTTACACCCATCTTATCAACTCACATCACAAGTTGTTTCTACAGCAATGAGCAACAACCCGCATGCCCTGTCTGATAAAACCCAATTATTTCTGGCATATAGCAAATACGTATTTGAAACAAAAGACAAGGACCCTCTCTCCTAAACAGTAGCTAAGAATAATGCATCCCCTGCTTTGTGTTGAAATACATACGCTTACAGGTAAAATTGTGTTTCCTAGATTATTCTGGTTTAATTTGACTCATCGTTGAGTATTATACATGTAATTTACATTTAGGCTTAATAAACAGGGGATGTAAATCTCAGCAACTTTAAAATTAGCACTGCTGATTTATGTATTCACAAAGAACTCTGTAGCTGTAACACACTGCCTACCCAATACAGTGGGAATATTGACACCTGTGAAAATGACAATTATTTAAACATCTGACTGCTACACTCAGCTGTGTAGTCGCTTCACATTTTCAAACCGCATTGTGAATTTATTTTCCATAAATGTCTGAAATGTGCCAAATAAACCCCACAGAAGACTGAAAAAAGTTACAAATTTTAAATCTTCTGATGAAATGAATAAAGATTGTTTTATTCACCGGAGTTGCTCTATTGTTCTAAAGTACAGATCTAAGATTATGTATTGATATGAATAAAACTTACAAAGAAACCTTTTTTAAACATAATACAACTCTCAGATGGCTAAAATAGATTCTTTTTGTTTAGCTGTGCACATCCCTGCAATGGGCATACAATTCTTAGCCTAACACCAGAGCAGAACTACTCATACAGTGTTTACATCTTAATCCTCCTGGGAGTATTTAGGAAAATTATTTATTTTAGTCGGAATTTCAGGTGGTTGACACAACACATCTCCAACATGTACCCGCACACATCGGGCAGGACTCGGCCGTGTGCAACATAGAGCATGTAGCAACAGTAATGACATGCAGTCCTGTAAATAAGATAAACACAGTCAGGCTGTTTTCCCTGCCCTCCAATATAATGGCAGAGGAAACACTGCAGTAACTATGTCTGTCAACAAATAGACAGTAGACCACCCATTGATTCTATTAATGCAAGTTTATTTGGATCACACATTTAATGTACAATACAATTTAAGGTTACATAAAACATTAAAAGCGGGATGCACGAAGCATTAAAGTTTTTCCTTTTTTTTAAAACAAGCTTAAAAAAAGAAATAAAATTACAGAAAAAGCTACAATAAAATTCATAAAAGAATTTAAAGTCCCAGTGTGAGGAATTAACAGTTGTTTTTAATAAAAGGCGGCAAATAGTTTTTAACCCTGGTTTTAAACTGCTGAGAGTTTCAGTTTTCCGGGAGTTTGTTCCACAGGTGATGTGCAAAAGCTGAACGCTGCCTCGCCATGTTCAGTTCTGACTCTGGGAACAGAATGTAGATTTGACCCTGATGACCTGAGGAATCTGGTTGGTTCATAACGAACCAGAAGATCCTGAATGTATTTTGGCCCTAAACCATTTAGAGCTTTGTTAACTAACAGCAGGATTTTTTAAGTCAATTTTTTTGACAGACAGGAAGCCAGTGTAAAGATCTGAGGACTGGAGTTATATGATCTACTTTCTTGGTCTTAGTGAGGACTCCAGCAGCAGCGTTCTAGACTAAGTGCAGCTGTCTGAACTTTTTAGGGAGACCTGCGAGGACAGCATTACAGTAGTCCAGTTTACTAAAGATAAATGCATTTTTATTGAAGATTGCTGTCATCAGTACTTTAATCTTGATTATGTTCTTGGCACATCCAATCTTCAATTAGAGTGATGTAGTGGATTAGTGTTTGGACCGACTATAGTCTCCTGGTAAACGGGTTATGTAGATTTGTACGTCATTAGCACAACTGTGGTGACATATTTAGTGGTTTTTCATAATTTGAGCAAGTGGCAGCGTGTAGATGTTGCCTTTAGGGAACCCTACAGTTTGTTTTAGTTTGCTTAGAGTTATAGTTACCTATAGACACAAAGTAGTCCCTGTCTTTTAAATAGGGAATTGCAGTGCCAGAAAGTCCGACCTCAGCCGGTCAGAAATTCTGGTCAACCATGTTAAATGCAGCAGCAGCAGCGGCGTTGTACTCTTCGGTTTCCAGTGCCAGTGTATAGAATGTAATGGGACCTAAAGGTAAAAATTGTAGCCAACTAAAAACCCCACTTCAACCACCGCTCATGAAAAATTATTCAAAAGGTCCAGTCTCGAGCTGGTGTTTGACTTGTCCTTTCTGGGTTACTGCAGATAGGTGGTAGTGCAACATTGTTGTTTTTTCTGTTGGATATTACACAGAATAAAATACAGTTACATGATATTGCATCTGTGCCAGTAGACCACGTGTAGTGCTTTAACTGTTTTAAAAGTGCAGTGGTTGGTTGGTGTAAACATCCCCTTTACTCACCCTGGCTGAGAGGAATCCTTTCTCGGCTTTTAAGTGATTAGGAATAAAATTATTCCCCTGCTGAGGGTTAATCTAAATTTAGGCTGAGTAGGACAAATTAAGCTGGTGTCATCATACTGACATACTGGCTACTGCTGCTATGGTAGTGTTGCAGAAAGAGATTATGACAAATTAGCTAATTGAAATGGCAAATTAAAAGCCTGCACAGCCTGTAAAAGAAAAGCCATTTCATAAACTTATATAATCTGCATGTAAAAGGGAAAAGAATATGTAGAAAAGGAAGATAAAGAAAGTATGTTTCTGTTTCTTATGTGGCCTTGGCAGCCAACTTGCACATAAACAAGCAGAACATTTTCCATTCAAGGCTGCATTCCAGAAAATCGTGCCGTTTCCTGCACATACACACGCTCACACTCAGCAGCTCTGGTCTGTATGCAGGTGGTGAAATCAGTAGTTCCTTGAATGTTCTGTTGATGCATAACTTTCTCACTGCAGTTGTCATCAAATGGATTAAACAGGAAATGTGAACACAACTATTTTTGTGATGTTTACTTTGCAAGTGATGTTTTAAATAAAAGTCATGATATTGTGTCAACATTCAACAGAGTTAAAATGCATAGTTTTATGAATTTATATATTACACAAGGTCTGGAGAGTTGTTGCATAGACCGTGTGACATCGCTTAAAATACAAAGCTTACAAATTGCATTGCCATTCAGCTTTTAGGCCTGAACAGCTATTTGACTTTATTCCTATATTGTTAGAAAGCGTTGCAACCGTGGATCAAATGTGTGTGCTGTTCTGAAACATTTCACTGTGATTGGTGGTTTGATTGAAATAGTAACTTTGCTGTGTCCCTGCAGGCTTGTTACTGTGATGACCATGCTAAGAGTAAGGTCTTCAAACAGGAGAAGGGCAAAGCTCCACCATGTCCAAAGTGTGGCCATGAAACACAGGAAACCAAAGACCTCAGCATGTCCAGTGAGTCTCACAGCAACTTGGCTTGTTTTTCTTCCTGTAAAGCTGCTCTTTCAAAGAAGTTGGAGCATGCTTGACATCTGGAAAAGAAACTGAAAGAGTACAGAGAAGTTATTGGCAGATTAACTTATTACTTGATGTTTCCTGCATGCATGTACACCTTATCCACAGCGGAAGTCTTTTTGCCTTGATGACATGGTTTTTATTGATATTCATATATTCTTTTGGGGCAGGGGCGGGGCCTAATGCGTGGCAGCATCATATATATAGATATCGTCTCTACTGTGAATTGTAAATCAAAAATGACCCAGTTCAGAGAGATGTAATCGCATCTGTTCTTTTTATTATTGTGATTTTTCATTATATGACTGTAATGGCAGTTCAATGAAGAGAAGTTCTTTGGAACATGTTTGGTGATTAGACTCTGATGAACAGTGTCATCATGTGAGCGGCAAATTCATGCATGAGGTTAGGAGATGGGGCCAGGACCCCTCACAGTCTAAACACTGATGGTAGAGGAGTTCAGGCGGATTTATGCTTGCGTGGCGTCTGCGTGCAGCCGGCTACGGCGTAGCTGAAGCTGGTGAGTTTGCTTTCGCACTCGAACGTTTTGGTGTCTGTTGCAGTTTCTCCTCCTAATCTGAAGGTGGCAGCAGGGGTGGTATCAGCTGGTAGCCTCACCAGGTCGGAGTTATTTTGATGGTTAACTTCAGTTCGGTAGGTATTCTCGGTTTTAAAACAACAATGGCGTCCAGTATGGTTTAGTGTCTTCATTAGTTTGTGGAAGCAGCAGGGGTGCACGTCAGGTCTGGAAGAGGTTCACGTCGAGCCTCTGCGGAGCTACGCCGAGCCTAGGGCAATTACATGGACGCCGCGCAAGCATAAATCCGCCTTTAGGAGATGCCTGAAAGGTCTGAGATGCCTTGGGGAAGCTAAACGAGAAAGGTAGTGATGAAATTGCAATGAGATTTAAAGAAGAATATGGGCTGATTGATTAATAAAATAAGGCGAAAGGATTATTGGATAAGACGGAATGTGCAAAGTGAGGATGGAATTACTATGTTTTTTTCTCTCTAAGGACTTAAACTTTATGAGGCCCAAATTGACGCATGAGGATGTAAATTAAACGACAGTTAATATGAAATAGACTAACATGATTTCTCAGACGTTTTCCCAGTTAATGCAGCGCTAACTTCACACTCGTGTGTCCTCCGCAGCTCGCACCCTGAAGTTTGGACGGCAGACCGGTGGTGACGATGATGACGATGACTATGACGGAGCGTCAGGGTATGATGCCTACTGGAAGAATCTGGCATCTGGAGGAGGTGGTCAACAGGACAACTATGGAGAGGATGACGACTACGAGGAAGATGAGTATGAAGAGGAGGAGGAGGAGGAGGAAGATGAGGAGGAAGAGGAAGAAGAGGAAACCGCTTCAGAATCCCTGACTGAGCTAAAGTTAGACGAGACTGTTGCCTAAACTACGACAGACTGGAGAGTCTGTGAAAGGGGAGAACAAATGTGAGGCTGTGTTGATCCTCGAGGTTCACTTCTATAATTAAAGAGATGTTTCTTTGTTTTTATTGTTTTTTTTCCCCTTTTGCAGTAGAGCGGCTGTGTGTAGTATTTATTAGTCACTGCCTTACCTGGGTTAGACAGTAATCAGAGGCAGTTTATTTTGAATTGGAAGAAACGTCTACTGACTGGCAAGCTAGACTAAAAGCTACTCTAAGGAGCCATGAAGAGTCAATTTTATCAACTTTAAAAAAAAAAATTAAAAACAAATCTAAGCATTTTTCGTAGTAATTTCAGTAAGAATTCTGTTGTGGATTTTTTTTCGTCATGTCTGCATTAGATAGTGGTTGAGTTTGTCTACATTCTTAATATCCTGGTTACAACATGGGTTGCATTATGTAAATCCTGTCTGTGTAACTATATTATGTAAAAGTGACACTGTAAAAATCTACAATGTAAAATTTTCTCAAACCACTAAAAACTTCTGAGGTTTGAGTTGGTTTAAATGGCTAAATTTCTTATCCTACTATGCCCCTCCTTTAAGTAGCTCTCAACTTTCGTGTCAGGCAACCTTTTAATTATATAGTCCTCTGGCTGCTACTGCAGGTCAGACTGACAACTCATGAGGACTACACCTAAAAAAACAGAGTAGGCTCCTGGCAAAATACAATGAAGTGATTTGTGAAATTGCTGCCAACCATTTAAACTGTAATAAATAAAGAGCTCGGGGACCGTTTGATAAGTTATAACTAAAAGCAACTTAGAGACATATTGAGATAATTTCTGAGATGTTTTAAACAATTTGAGCAGAAAACCTGTCTTTGCTGGAGGACTTACTGCTATAAATGTTTTTTACAAAAATAAGTAAATAAAAAATTAACTTGAGCAACTGCTGTCACCGGCCTGCAAGAAGGCCAAAAAAAGAAAAAAGTATCTAGTGAAGGAGGAGTGATTGTGAACGTGACAGGAGCTGGGCGTGTATGAAAAAGCAATTTGCGAAATCTGACCAGCGCTCGCGCTCCCCACATGAGGTTAATAGCGGATTCAAACCAAGGAGACAAACCAGCTTCAGGGCGACGCGTGAAATGCAAAAATGTGATCTTTGCCTGCTGCTATGCTGGGTAAAAGAGCACCCGCTGGCGCTACGCAGATAATAGGCTTAATGACGGCGCTCCTGTTCATCCTGTTCCAACTGTCGTGCCCCAGAGATCAGCGAGCGGTAAGTTTTCAGTGTGTGTGAGAAAGGTATAAACACAAACTTGTTGACCGATCACAGTTCAGCTTTGGGACCGTACTAAGTATAACAAGTTGGCGCTGTCGGCTAAGAATGAGAACAGCAGGACATGTAAATATCAGAGGGGAGTTAACGTGGTGATGCACGTGGGTCGAGATTTCAGAGCAGCTGTCGTTTATCTGTGGGTCCTGATGATTTTTTTGGTTAAAAAACTTGTCCGTCTTGCTGTCACCAGTTAGTTTTACTTTCATTTGGTCAACGAGATCTGGGCGAGCAAGCTCCACCCTCTGGCTGTAAGTTGTAAATGACCCCGACCTGATGTTTATGTAAGCGGAGGACAAACCGCTCAAGTATCTTGGACCAAAAGTCACCCTGTGTAAATCGGACTTTGCATGCTGTTATTGCTATATATATCAAAAACTCCCAAGCACTAATACTGCACGCAAATAATTATAACAATAATAATAATCAGCAGATGTGTGTTTCTCTTAAGAACAAGACTGGATCGCCCAATAAAGCTCTACTAAGTCTTTGCTTTCTGAATCAGAAATACTTTAACCACCAAGAGATTATTTATTTATTTATTTATTGTAACAGCGCTGCATTGGAGAAAAACGAGTTGACACTACACTAGTGGACCCAAAACTGGACTGACAAGGCAGACGGGAGATGAATACAAGTATCCAGAGTTTATTCCACGAACAAGGTTAACTTACATAAACAAGAAACGAGGGAAAACAACAACAATTGGTATTGAGTCACAGAAACCAAGGGGTATATATACAGAAGACAACTAACAGGGGAACAGGTGAAGCGAATGAAATCATTGAACCAGGTAAGCTTTATCAGGAGCAATGACTACAGGACAAACAAGGGTGTGACCTCAATTAGACAAGAAACCAAAACACAGAAGACTGAAGGACAAAAGAAACTAAGGAACATTACACTGAGACAAGGACCATTAATTAATAATACAAGAAATACCTTCAGGTTGAAGCTTGATTAGATAAAATAAATAGGCGACTTCGGCCTTTCCTGTAGATGGCATTGATTTTCCCGGTCTATATTACCTATACCAAGGCAGAGGTCATGTATTCGATGGTGTTTGTTGGTCTGTCCGTCTGTCTGTTTGTTTGCAACATAACTCAAAATGCTATGGATAGATTTGGATGACATTTTTAGGAAATAGAGAACAAGTGATTTCATTTTGGGGTGATCCAGATCATTGCCTGGAAACAGAAACGTTTTAAAGGATTCTTCAATATGAGGAAACAGGGATAATTTTGCCATTAGAGCTTATAAATAAAAAAATTATGACCACAATCGTTGGCAATTTTTTTTTTTTATTACAATGGCTTGGCAGAGGTTTGCACTCTCTGAGTGCTTCTAGTTTTATTATATTTTTATCTTCATAATAGGGCTCAAGGAGGACCTTTGAAAAAGAAGGCACTCTCCGTTTGGTCATTTTCATTGTGATTTCGAGGCCCAATGGGAGGTAACTTTTGTAGGTTTGCCATGAACGTGCACATACCCATAACATGGGTTTTGAAAGCTAATTCATACCACGTGGAAAGTGCGTCAAGATGTTAGAGGATTTAGATCATCATCATGAAAAATTGCCATAGTAAGTCAAGTGAACACTTGGTGGCAGTTTTATCATTGGGACAAAATATTTTACCAACATAAAATATGTTGTCTGGAAAATAAATATTTTTCCATGTTGACACTATTTACTTGCATTTCCTTTGTACAATTCTTAGAAAGACACCCAGTTCCAGTTGACCTGCATCCTGTGTCGTGACAGCCACAAAACTCAGGTGTGGTTTTGTTTCTTAATTCTGAGGTAAGCATACAGTTAATATTGATTGTCATGTCTAAATCCCAAATAACTAATTTCTAAAACAAAAAAAGCCTATCAAACAGATATACAAATATTTACACATACTGAAAAGAAAAGAACACCACTTTCAGTGCATCCATCCATCCATTTTCTGCCGCTTATCCCGAGTCGGGTCGCGGGGGCAACTGCCTAAGCAGGGAAACCCAGACTTCCCTCTCCCCAGCCACATTCACCAGCTCATACGGAGGGATCCCTAGGCGTTCCCATGCCAGCCGATAGATGTAGTCCATCCAGCGTGTCCTGGGTCTTCCCCAGGGCGTCTTTCCGGTGGGACGTGCTTGGAACACCTCACCAGGGAGGCGTCCAGGAGGCATCCTGACCAGATGCCCGAGCCAC
>JBAMHW010000004.1:15215353-15226824 GCA_037177495.1 Rhadinocentrus ornatus
TTCTGACCGTTTGAGCAGACACATTCACATTTGTGGCCTGCTGGAGGTCATTTTGCAGGGCTCTGGCAGTGCTCCTCTTGTTCCCCCTTGCACAAAGGCGGAGGTAGCGGTCCTGCACCTGCTGGGTTGTTGCCCTCCTTCCACGTCTCCTGATGTACTGACCTGTGTCCTGGTAGTGCCTCCATGCTCTGGACACTACGCTGACAGACATATATATATATACACTCACACAATCTAATTATATAAAGCTTGTAGCTCTGTGCAATGCTACCTGGACCATGAAAAAAAAGTGAAAAGTGCATTTAAAAAAACCCGCAACAAACAATAGTAAGATAAGTTTAAAGTCAAATAGTTTATTATAAGCCTAAACATATACCCGCCTTGCATGAAACACAGCAAAAAAGGCAATACAGCAAATGTTTTTGTTTTTAACTATGAAAAATTTCACATATTTGCTTTCATTCATAAGCTTTCAAATTTGCTTCTTTTATATCACCAAAAGAGTTTTTAGACTCTGCATGGTGTTTGTCCTTAAGAGTCAACTTTGCCATAAGTCCCCTCTGGTGGTCGGTAGCTCTTGGGGAAGGCCATCAGCTGCCACATGTTGAAGGCGTATTTCCTGCCTCTAATATTCTTTTGAACATTCTCAATCCGACACCCATCTCTAATGATCAAATAAAGAAGAAATAAGGGAAAGAAAGGAGAACAAAAAATAAACGTGAGTGAAGTTTCAAATTAGGTTTGAAATGAAAATGAAAGGCACAGGCCTTGAAAAGACATCCATTTTGTCAGTAAACAAAACAATAGTAGTGTGTTCTTAGTGAATTTGATTCGTTGCTACAATACTTATTGAAAGAAATGGGGCATTTGTGTCTCTCTGATTATTCTGTAAATAAAAAAAAAAAGTTTTTGTGGCCACATAGACCAGCCTTCAAGACAAATCCTTAAAAACGATCATGCAAGTGTAATTTGGTTAATTTGCTCTGCTTTAAGTAATTTCAAGTACATCAACATGCTTCATTCTTCCCTGCAAAGCCTTCAGTGATCATCACATATTACTTGCTGTACTTAATGTTAAGACACATGTAATATGAACATAAAAACATTCTCTGTGAAACTCAAGAAAACAACAAGAAAAAAATTCGATATTTTAAGCTCCATAGATTTTTTTTTCTTTTTGTTATTGCAATTTTAGGTAACAATCTCCATGTTTGTGATGTTTTTTTCCCTGATTAGTTTGGCTGTTGAGCCATGCCAGGTTATTCTAAACTAGGGATCTCAAACGCTGGTTTTCTGTCCAGCAGGTTTTAGATGTTTCCTTGCTTCATCACACCTGGCTCAAATAAAGGTTCCATTGTTTGAGACCACGCTGTCCATGTGTGGATCCATTTTGTTTGAATCAAGAAAAATTTGAAACAAGCAACATAAAGAGTGCTGCCATCTGAGACGTTTCTTCTAGTATTGTAATTTTTTTCCCTTGCTGCTGTATGACTTAAATTTTTTGGCATAAAGGATAAATAAATCATGTTATTTTCTCTCTGCAAAAACACTGCAAATTCACTTCAGTTGTATGAATCGTACATAACATGCAGTTTGTTGAAGTTGGTCACTTGCCACAACTATAAACCTGTTTAAAATAACACTTTGGTTGCATTTGACTTTTTTTTAAGAGCGCACATCTTCATGCTTATTGTTAAATATTCTTTAAAAACCTTCTCATGCTTTGGTAGCTTTGTCTTTTCTTTTCTTTATTTGTGGTCAGTTGAAAGTTCTCTGACTCTGCAAGATTGTGAAAATCCAGTAGTTGTTAAAACCGGTAAAGACAATAATAGAGAAATCACCTGCATGCAAACAAAGTTTATTGTGTGGACAAAACATTTGATTCCAAATGTGCATCCTCCACAGACTGGTGGTCAACAAAACCCTGAAGTTTTTCAGGCACCGCAGAAGATGTAATGTGTTAAATTCAGACAACTCTGTCAACTTTCTCTCCCTCACATAGCTTCTTTTATCTGCTGGTTCTTCCAAAGTAAAATGAAAGGAAGATTAGTGGTATTTTTCATATAAACAAATCCAAGAAAAAATGTTTACAGCCAACATGCAAAAAAATCTCACTAAGAAAGTATTTTTATCTGCACCATGTGTATGCTTTTATCCGGGTTACCTGCGATATCGGTTACCATACTTTTTATGTTTTCAGAAGAAAAGAATGAGCTGGTGAGTGAGCGATACAATGTAAGTAAATGAGCCCTGACACGTCTTTATCCATGGTGTTGAGAAAAGAAGAATCCAGAATAATACCTAGCTCATCCATATGTGTGGGTCCATTATCAATGCACTTATTATTCAGTTGCTGAGAGTTTTATTACGTTTTAGTCTAGTTAGGAATAACTAGCTGAAAAAAAGAAAGATGTGACTAATTATTTAACATAAAACTATATTGCACTGGTTGATTAACAACCTACAGCTTGATAAGAGCCCATAGTTAATTCGTAAGAGTGATGCTCTTATGAATGAATGATGCTCTAATTCATAAGAGCATCACTCATGAAAGAATAAGCAGCAGACAAAGAAAAAAGGAGTGAATAGAGATGGCGTAGAGTTTAGCATTTTATTGATATTTTGCAAGCAGAAAAACAAGACTTAAAATGAGCCACACAACCAGTAAGTGGGAGCTAACGAGCAGCAGAGCAATGGGATAAAAGTGTCGCGACGCCGGTTTGTTCTCTGTCACGGCACCAGCCTCGGGGTCCTCCCACTGCCCAATGTCTCCCTGGGTCAGCCGACTGCCGGTGTGCCCATCAGAGTGAAACAAAACGAACAGAGACAGATCAAAACAAACACCGTTGTGTTAGTACAGAAGAGATTGTGTCTTAGTGGACTTGATGGGAATGCCCACTAAGACACATTAGTTTGTACTGAATGCTCCTAAAAGTAGCAACAAATAAGCAGGCAGAGACAGACTGAGAGGAAACGGGAGAAACATGCTCACTGAGAACAGCAGTCTGAGCCACACTATGACTGAACAGGACACAGAGGTGAATGAAGCTGCATGCTTAAAATTAGCTCTCATTTAGTGGGATTAAATTTCTTTGCATTACGTTTTTATTAAAAATTATGTCTTAATTTTTGGTAATGCCAGTGGTACTGAAACTCTTTTTCTAAGTCAAAATAATGATAGATAATAATGATGATAATAATCAGCACCTTTTGACCAATGCTGACATTTGTTCATGTCTCAGCTAAATATCAGAGTTTTCAATAGGAATTTCATCACAGCTTTTGGACTTCCTAACTTTTTAATGTAATGACACTAAGGAGAAGAAAACACACACATACATGCCTCATTGTTTCAGCCAGCTAAAAGAAAGTACATACCTAACACACCCAACTCTGCAGACAAGAGAGATAAACTAGTATGCATGATAAATCTGAATGACTCGTTTCATGTACAGACCGGTGAGCTGTAAATAACAGACTTTTTGACTTTCACGTCCTGTGCAGTAGGATAGCTGTTAAAATTCTATGCAGAAGTTGTTTCAATACAATGGATTTTAACATCTCTTTTAAGACTGCCTGTACACTGCCTGGCCCCCCAAAAGTTGCCATCTGGATTTAAGCAAAGAAGTATGAGCCTCCTATTGAATAATTACTGCATGGGGGACAATTTTTTTTTAGCTGGCAACAAGTAATTTAACTCCAACTGATGCAATGAGTAGCTTCTCATTTATTAAACAACCATGTGGAAAGACACATTCTGTGGTCGTGGAAAAGAAGTGTCTAATGGCGTGCAATAAGCAGAGAATGCGATAGCAGAAACTACTAAAACTGGGCTAAGAACGGTTCAAAAACTGTCCAAAAGAAATAAATTAAATAACAGTGGGGAACCATCACACTTCCAGGAGGAAATGTGGTTGGAAAAAATACTGGATGATCGTGATCATCGATCACTTGAACATTTGGTGAAAACTAATCAAAGAAAAACAACATTAGAATCAGGGCTATGTTTAATAATGGAAGTAAGAGCATTTCCACATGCACAATATGATAGGAATTCAAGGGATTGGGACTGAGCAGCTGTGTAGCCATAAGAAAGCTAACTGGAAAAAAAGACTTCAATTTGCTAGGAAGCTAAAGATTGAACTCTGGAGCAATGGAGAAGGTCATGTGGTCTATGAGTCCAGATTTACCCTGTTCCAAAGTGATGGGAGCATCAGGACATAAAGAAAGGCAGATGAAGTGATGCAGACATTATACCTGGTGCTTGCTGTACAAGCCTGTGGGGACTGTGCTGTCATCTGGGGTTGCTGCAGTTGGTCAGGTCTAGGTTCAGCAACATTATGTATCCAAAGAATGAGGTCAGCTGACAACCTGAATTTACTGAATCACCAGATTATTCCATCAATGGAACATGTGAACTCCACACAGAAAGGCCCCCCTAGCCATGGCTCAAACCAGCGATCTTGCTGTGAAGCATAACTACGAACCAGCACAATATGTCTGGAAAATTAGTATTTTTCCATCTTGGCAATCCTGGCCATCAGGACCAATTGCCCTGTACTGTATGGTTTAAGCCCAGTACACACAAAACCAATATATTCTTTCCAAGAATTTGCAACTGCAACACACAAACACATGTGTGGAGCACTGAAACCAAACACTTTTGAAAACATCTTTCAGGGTAAAGAGTTTCATTGACATAGACTAGTGTTTATGTGTGGTTTGGAAAATTGGTTCTTTTTAAATATTTTAATGTTTTTTTAAATGCTTCACCGATCCAAAACACCAGATTCGAATATATAGACCTCCTCAGCAAGTTTCTTTGAAGATCTTTGCAAGCCTGTAAATGAGCCAATAGTTTCAGCCAAGCATGCTGAAGAATAGGAAACTTTAGTGTGTCATGAGGACCAGGAATATGAGTCAAAACATACTATTTGAACACTGTAGTGTTTAAATAGTAATAGGCCATTACCTGAAAGATCACAGCAGTAGTCGTTTAAAATATCTGGCTTCACTTAATTATTATTGTTATTATTATTATTTTGCAAAGCTATGAATAGCATCCTCAATAGGCAATAAGCTTTATAACTATATTGAATATGTTAAGTTACTGAGCTGTAGTCAATATTTCTAGACTGTAACAATTATTTTCTGTCTCTGAGTCAGAGACAGAAATCAGAAAAAGGTAGATCCAGATGTTAACCCCACTGGCACTCACAAACATTAAAGGGAGCAGCCTTTGGATGTGTGAAGGATGGTGCTGATGGTGGAGGGAGCACAACTCATGGCGATAAGCTGAGAGGAGAAGTGTGCCAACAAAATAACCTTGATATGTACAATGGATAGTGGGGGTGCAGGTTATTACTTTAAGCACATTTGCAATATCACATCTATCTAAGATTAATAAATTTTTTTATTCCAATGTGCCACTTGTGATATAAAGAAAGATGATAATATTAGTTTTATGAGCTAAGATTTTTTTTAATGTCTCCCGAGATCATTTGAAAAATCCAACACTACTACAGAATCCTGGTTACTGTGAATAACTCACACATCCTGCAGCTTGTTAAGAAAGAAAAAGTTTTCCAGTTTTTTGGATTGTTATCCGCATAAAATCTTTCTGAGAAAGATCTGTGAACTGCCAAGAATAGATAGAAAACAATAAACAAAGTCTGGGTTTCTGAAAAGACAAGAAGCCTCTCAAAAATGTAAATGTTCTTAATCTTTCTGAGAATCTCTCATATTGGAGAAACAAGATTTTATCTAAGCAAATAAAACCAGAATCATCTTTTTTTATTTTATGAACTGAAACGGATTTAAGTGCAGTATGTTAATTTTGCTGGAACAATAACTTGCACCCGTTGAAGTTTGAAAACATCAATCCTTCCTGTCTCACCTTCGCATACAGTCCAGAGCACGAACGAAGAAGTCCTTGCTGAGCTGGTGTTCATCTCGCAGGAGGCCACACTGCTCTAATGTGACAGACATGGATGTTCGGTCTTTGGCACTTTTACAGCTGGTAAACCTGATACCATTTAACCTTCGGCAGATCTGGAGGGAGATGGAGACAGAATTGCATGCATCTTTGATGCAAACTGTTTCGTTTTAGTTGAAGTAATTCATCTACGAGGGAAACGTAGCCTTGTTTCACATGCTTATATTAGACTTGGACTTTAGGTGAACATAAAAAACTTAAAATGAACATTAAAAGTTAGTTTACACATTTTACAATCAGTGCTTTAATATTAGACATAAAGGTATCTGTTCAGCTCTTATATAACACAAAATTGATTTTTATGATGAAGAACTATATAGTTCATTATAAGCTTATAGAGCAATGTCAGTCTGTACACCATGTAGACTCAAAAAGAAATGTCAATAAAAGAAAAGTACATAAATTTTCATGATAATTCACTAAATCATAATTGATAATTAACCTATGGTCATTTGACTGAAATGTTTCTATTTATTCTGAATAACCTGTTGGTAATGTAAGTGTGAGGGGATGCCATTTTAAAGGTCTTTCAAAGCCAGTTGCAGAAATCACGCTGATCCCATGCATACCAGTGGCCTTATATATTTTCACAAACAAAGAGTTCACCTCGGACATCTTCCCTGAAGCTAACCTAAACTTATGGAGCATTTCCTATGGATGATCAAAGATTGACATTACAGAGTTCGTGTGATACTGTCTTCTCTGAAGGTAGTTGTGTTTGCTTAATCCATGTGAAACTACAGAAACAGCTCCTTATGCCTAAATGTGCTTAGTACATCAAAATGTGATTATACTGTACTACCTACATAATGCTAATAATTAGACACTACAGTAATTCAATGCAATGATGAACAAATCCCTTAAATACTATTTAACTGAGAGTAATGTACTGACAATATACCAAATGCTGAACCTGAGACACTTTGCCGGAAATGCTCAATACGTCTTAAATGAGCTTGTGCAGCGTTTCTGGGTCTTGTTTGTGTTTTTTTCTGTGCATGTATGTTGAATCTGTGGATGCAGTGATGAACTATGTTAACTGACGGTTATTTTCAGAAGTTTTTCAAGGTTTGAAATATTTCAGAGTTCATGCAGAGATTTTCATTAAACAAAGGTATTTAAATTAAATGTGCTGTTGTCTGACGGTCAGAAGATCCCCAATTATTTTGCAAATTTATCATTAAAAAAGAATACTTTAAAATGACACATATTATGGACATTTTTTTCACAAGCTTATAAAATTTTAAACAAGTGTTAATAAAATGTTTGTGACAAATTTCCTAGGGATACACCACAGCAGCTCTATACTTTCAGTCATATATTTTCTCATTGCATTCACTAAAACTGACCATCTATGAACAGAAGCTCAACTCCAATCAACTGCATGGACTGACTGATTTGAAGTTTTTAGTGACAATTTCATTACTTTTTGGATACAAATGACTGCGATTACCTTCGAAGAACATTATATCACATGTGGAGAACACACAACACCAAGCTAACAATCTTATACAGTATGTGCTGTGTGTTATATTTGTGACGTACCAAACCGATAGAGAAATACGTAACTGGGCTGTGTAAAATGTAAATTAAAACAGAATGCAATTATCTGCTAATCTCATGAAACTATATTTAGTTCCCAATACAATTTAAACAACATATCAGATGTTGAAAGCTAGATATTTTACCATTTTATGGAAAATATTAGCTGATTATAAATTTAATGGCAGCAGCACATCTAAAAAAAGTTAGAAGAGGGTGATGTTTATCATTGTGTAGCCTTCTCTCTTCTGTGAACATTTGAGAAGTGAGGAGACCAGTTGCTGCAGTTTGGGGAGAGGAATGTTGTCCCACTCTTTTCTGATGCAGGATCGTAACTGCTCATCTGTCCTGACAGTACTTCTCTCCTGTGGAGCCATGCTGTTGTAATGGATGCAGTATGTGGTTTAGCATTGTATTACTGAAATATGTAAGGCATTCCCTTAAAGAGATGTTGTCTAGATAGGAGCAGTCATTCTAAAACCTCTATTTACGTTCCTGCATTGATGGAGCATTCACAGATGTATAAGCTTCCCACATCTCCCATATGCACTAATGCAGCCCCATACCATCAGAGATGCAGGCTTTTGAACTGTCCACCAGGGGCGTTGCTAGGCATAAAACTCTACTGGGGCACAGGCCCCCTACCACATATCCCCCATTTCTCATACACACACTGTAGCTGATGAGAAGGAGCAGTCCTCCTCGACCTTTCAACTGGAAGGTGGGTAAATTGATTCCAGGCTTTCACTAACTACATGTCGAAGTATCCTTGGGCAAGACACCTAACCCTATGTTGCCTCCGAATTTGCCTATAGGGGTATGAGTGTGTGTGTGAATGTGACAAGTAGTGTAAAGCGCCTTGAGTGGTCAAGCTGACTGGAAAAGTGCTATATAAGCACAAATCCATTTACACACACACACAACCCCGTGCCACTGCCACATTCCTACCAAAAATACTAATTGAGATATTAATGAGTGTAAGAATATATTTATGTTAACAAACATGAACACTTTCAACATGGCAGCAAAAGCATAAATGCCATAAGAAAGAATGGCAAGTCAGAACTCTCTTCACTTCTCTCCCAAAACGAGACGCTGATAGCTCCAATGCAAATATCTGTCGAATATCTAACCTAACTGATTTCACCGCGGTCTTACCTCGCTCTTTCTCATCTATCCTTACTGCTTCCCTGTCTCTGCGTCAGGTGAAGAATTTCCTATCTACAGAAGTCGCGCAATATTATGTTTCAGTTAAGGTCATTTGGTTTCCTTTATAAAAAACAACATTAAATTGTCTGTTTTGTGACACTTTACAAGACCAAACTGCGCTTTGCGCTCACCGACACAAGGGAGAGCTGCGTGACGTGTGTGTAGTTCACCTGCTGCTCATGCATGGTGTCATGCAGTGAGTCCCTGAACTGTATCCTCTATTTGAAGTTAAAGATCTTGCTACGCGTTTGAGTTGAAATATATATCTTCTCCCGTCTAAATGATCTGAATTAATGTATGATAAATATTTATTGTGGAAAATTAATCGCAGCATTTATACTGGGGCACGTGCCCCAGTAAATGGGGTTTGGCGACGTCTCAGCTGTCCACTAACAAACTGGATGGTCCTTCTCCTTTTTAGTCAACAGGACATGGCCAGAAGATGGAGTCCATAGGTTCCTGAAGAATTTCACTATTTGATCCATCTGACCACTTTCCCTTAGACAAGCATTGGTCCAAAGAAGACAGTGCTGTTTCCTAATTGCGGACACATATTCTTTGCATGATAGAGCTTTAACGTGCATTTGTAAATTATTTGGTAAACCGTGTTCACAGGCAATAATTTCTGGAAGTATTCTTGTGGTTTCCAGTAGAGAATCATGCCCGTTTTTAATGCAGTGCTGCCTGAGGGCCCAAAGATCACTAGCATACAGTTTTAACCTTAGGACCTTTTCCCTGTTCACAGAGATTCTTCCTGATTCTCTGAATCTTTTTATTATATTCCACACTGTAGATAGTGGATTCTTCAAAACCTTCCAAATTTTACCTTAAGGAACTGTTTTCTAAATTTATTTTACAATTTTTAGATTAAGTTTGTCACAGATTAGTAAACCTCTGCCCATCTTTACATCTGAGAGACTCTGCCTCTCTGAAATGCTCCCTATATACTCATTCATGTTAATAACCTAGTACCAATTAACATAATAAGGTATTAAACGCTCCTCAAATTGTTTTTCCATTTGTGCCAATGACTTTTCGTGCCTTTTGTTGATCCCGTTCTAACTTTTCTAAGATACTAATAAGACCTCATATTTTTCATGAAAAGATAAAATGTCTCAGTTTCAGCATCTGATATGTTGTTTTTGTTCTATTGGGAATAAAATATGTGTTTGTGAGATTTACCTACTGTACAACAGATAAGATCTTCATAACAGGCTGAAGCCTGTGCATTTGACTCATAGTGTGAAGTTTTATATGAAAATAAGTTTAACAGTTCGCTAACAGAAATGAAATACAATAATAAATTATGGTGTATAGATAGTGTGGCCCTTCAAAGCCAATCATTCACACACTGACAGTTTTTTTTTTGTTTGAAGTTCAGTGCCCCCATTATAGCCCACACAGAAAAAGGAAAAACCAGATTACATCCAGTGTATCGAGATAAGACTCATATTTGACATGCATGAGAGAGTTTGTTATGTAGCTGAAAGAAAACCTCTTTGATGGGAACAGAGAGTTAAGAGAAATAAGACAACTCACGGTTCCAGCAGTCCATAGTATTTCCACATTCTTTTTCTTCTTTGTTATTACATTTTGGCCCAGCGTTTCAAGTAATTCCTTTATGTCAGTCTGTGTCTGAAAACACGGTAGACCTGTTTGCAGAAAAAACAAAACTGTCAGTCACAATTTCAGCTACATGTTGTTGACTGAGGACAGGGTTTATGTCAGGAGTGCATCAAGCGCAATATTTATTTAACTACTTCGAATAAAAAATAAATAAATAAAACCTAAATTAACCAATTACATTGTAGGTACAAAAAAAATATATGCTTACATTCTGGTGGCACCTTTTCACTTAACAACTTATAATAGGCTTCTAACATCTTAAAGTTCTTCAGGTTTATTCTTTCTTGTAGAGAGATATCCCCAAACCTGTAAGGACGGCAGGAAGAATGATCACAGTTACAATAGTTATCCAACTTTTATGCAATATAACAGCACTGCTGGCAGGTAAAGGCAGAATTCAGATTTTATTAATCAAATAATATATACTGAGTATGATTTTTTAAGGAATATGTGTCTTCCATTAACACATAGAAGGATAAGGAATTCTCTATAAATGTACTCTCTTCAGGGAAAAAAAAGAAGTAAGCTGTGTACAACACACAGAGTTTCTGTCTTTTAATAAGAGGAAGATCTTTAGTGACCAAGGAGTGCCTTCAGTACCTCTCTGCTATAGTTTGTTGTTCATTGATGCCCACGTTAAACAGCACAGGGAAAACTTGCAGAGGCTTGCCCTCTTTGATCTCCTCAGGCAAAGTCTGGAAAACCAGTTGTGGTAATGGCACTTCTACAGTGAAGTAGTCTCTAAATGCAAAGAGAGTAAAAAGCAATTTAAAAAAAAAAATCCAATACATTTCACAATGCAGTAGAATCTGATGCCTTCAGGAAGTTGTGTAATATGGCTCCTGAGAAAGCTTTTAAAAGAGAAATTGATGGTGTGCATGAGTGACTGGGAAAGTAACAGTGTAAGACTGCCTGACAGACTGACATGATAGTAGAAGGACTGTGCATCTTATCGTGCTTGGTACAAGGCCAGCTCAATAATATATAACAGTATACTGTATACAGTAACCAACTTAATAAAAAGTGTGTCGGCCTGAATGTGATAATGTGTGCTAGAGTACGATCCCATGTGTATCAAGGTATATATATATATATGTAT
>JBAMHW010000004.1:15233058-15243659 GCA_037177495.1 Rhadinocentrus ornatus
TTATATTAGCATGTGTCCAAGTGAAAGCAAACAATAAAAACATTATTCAGACTGGTAACAATTTCTCATCTGCACCTTAGAAAGGTTTCCTTCAGTAGCCAATAATTTCCGTAGGCTCAGCGCAAAAGGGTATACCTATTTTACAGCCAATAAGAAGACGTTGGAGGAATGGAAGACAGGTTCGGGGCGACCACAACAACCCCTCACCCCTGTGGAGGAGTCAACCGGGACCCCCTGATGACAAGTGGCATTCCCGAGGGTTGCATCATCAGAACTGAGCCCAGATGGCTACAAAGTAACTATAACGTCCACCTACAGTGCCAGATTACAAAAGCAGATGTGGAACTGAACATAAGAAATCCATGGAGACATACGCCAAAATGTCAGTGAAAGATGACATTGCATGACAAAGCGTTTCTCTTTTCAGGTAATGGAGCACCCAATGGCGAAATTGTCAGACAAAAATTGTAAAAAAAAAATAAAAAAAAATGGACTTGTTTGTTCATTTCTTTAAATCGAAGTGGTTTTGACAGATTTCATCATGCCTTTCCACAGTGACCTTCCCACAATTCATTATGCTGGAGAAATGTAAGGCATAGCCTGGACAAAACCTACTCCCTAGGCTAAATTTACAGCATTTGTTTCCATATTAACTTATCTAGATTTACCGTTTAGTCTCGGTTAACATAGCCAGCTAAACCAGTCAACCCACTTTTTGGAATACCCCCCAGAACTGGCTTCTAAACTATTTGCGATATTCCAAAACCAAAGTTTTAGGCTCACATCTTACGTAATAGCGAGAAACGATTTTTCTTTCAGCAGATAAATTTGAGATCAACTTTCAACTTTTTAAAAACTTTGAACAGATGCCATTCTGTACAAAGCTTGTCCAACACTGATTGCTTTTAGTAAGGTGGGATGGACCGGCTCTTTTTGAAATAGGATGTTTGATGTGAACACAAAGCAGATGAAGGTCACTTTGATGTGAAAGTTTGTTCACTAATCCACTGCAATGTCTGTCATTAAATTCTCACATAAGCAATTAAAACATGGTGCTGATGTGTTGCAGCCTACTGTAAATGATTAAAAAGGAAAACAGGATTACAGCATCCTTTAATCCTATACGAATATACCATCACTTAAAATGCAATAGCTAAGGTGGTGATCATCTTCTAATGTTCTTACACAGAATCCTTCAGAAGGACCCTAAACCACACATCGTCCCTGATATTTTCATCATTGTGTGACTGCAGAGTCAGAGTCCTGCCAGAGTACTGTATAAAATATATAAAGTGGATATATAAATAAATAAACAATGAATTTCTGTTTGTATGCATGAGTGAATGAGAAACATCATCTAAAGCACTTGAACCAAAATCAGCTTAACACGTGCAAGTTCATACTTTACCATTTATACACCTGGGGTCTGGTTCAAACACTGTTTTGTGCACATGAAGGTTCCCAACTAAGTGAAATGACCTTGCAGTATTTAAGTTAGAGCTGGAAGGAGCTTTAGAAATTTATTTATAATTGGACGGAGCTTGTCTATACCATCTGGGGAACACGTCCTTTCCTTTGGTAAGGAAACACAGCTATGGAAGATTTACTGTACAATTAATGCCATAATTCAAAATTCAACTTGCTTTCTAGTTTCTTTCAAGTTGCTCCAAACCTGGTTAGAAACATGATGTAGGAATTGGGACACAGTTGAACTGGACAACCGTTGCATCTAATCCCTTTAAAACTGGTCTTTATTGATAATTGTATACAGTAACCATCAGGGGGCAGTGTTGGATAAGTATTGTCCAGGACGAGATTTCTTACCGTAGGCTTTGTTTGATCTTCACATATTGAAAACTTCTTGGACAACAAGACCAAATCAGGGGTGGACAAACATATATGCACAGTAGGATTCCCAGAAAGTGGAGAAATCCTTGTCAGAGAAATCATGCCTTATCTCATCCTGCAAATACTGCCTCAGCGTAGAGGCGGAGGGTAGAAGGGAAGACTCAAAACTCAAGCTGTCACCTCCTCACCAACACACCTGTCCAAACATCCAAACCCCCACAATGTGTTGTCATCCGATGCCCAAGAATTACTGGTGTCCAAAAAGAGATAAAGCCTCTGTCATTATTCCATCCATGTTTCTGTTTAGGTAAGCAGATGACCACATGCTCTGAGGCTGTTCAGCATCTTATTAAAGGTGCTCTGGGGACTGAGCTTATCGTTCAGACTGAACATCGGATGGCTGGCCTTGTTCAAAGCTGCTAGCTCACACTAACACATGAGACACACACATTTTACTGTAGACACACTGGCACAAAATGATAAAAAAACACCAACACTTCCACAAATGCCTGAGTGTGACACAAACACACCCGAACAGATAAAGCCTCTCCTTGTAGCCCGGTCAGACTAATGGTGCTGCTCTGTGTGCCAGATGGCAGCTATAGCAGCCTGGACTCTTCTCTAAACACAAGCTTTAGGCAGGATTTTATTGGACGCAAGATAAAACCGGGCAGCTTGTGGTCAGCAGTGAACAGCTCTGCATTTTAAACACAGCTTTCAGTTACTCTGGCAACATTTTAAGTTTTGCATTTTGAAGTACTTGAACGCTGTTGCAATTGAACGTGTCACCATTTTCAATGCAAGTGTGCGATTCTTTGTGCAATATGAGCTAATTGTTGCTACCACGAGGGGACTTCCTTATGGTGCAGCCTAATTGCAGCTTACAACACAAATACGGTCAATTGTGTCCTTTTCTGGTTACATACAGGGGTAGCAATTTAAGAAATGAATGCATGAATTATAGTCAAAATATTGCAAAGTATATCAAAACCTTCAGTTATTGAGCTATAATCACAGCAGTGAGCAATCTTACTGTCCTCTGGCGTGCAAATTTAAATTCTGATCAGTTAACAGTAATGTTATTCAGCCCTGCTATAACAAAATCTGGCTTCAAAACTAAAAATGAAGCTAAGATAAGTAAAAAGTAATTTACCAGGATCGTGTGAGGTGATGACATCAGCAAGCTGCTGCTCAGGGTCTGGTTCCTGCTTGTTGTTGTCTTCCTCTTGGAGTTTATCCGCCATGGCAATCACGCAGTTGAGGCATTTGGCCACATTAGCCCATAACCTGTCCTGAAAGAGACACACAACCAGCAGTCAGGCCAGATCTGCCTCATTGATTTGATCTATCTTCTTTATTCACTCTCTGTGTGAGGTAGTAAGATAGAGAGAAACAAACAAACTAAAAATTAACAAGAAAGCTTAAAAGCTAAAAAATACAGCTCAAAGGTATTTTTCTGCACTGTTAAAACTGGCTTCATATCAAAAAGATCAAAAGGAACTTGCTGTATGGATTACTCTCAAAGCATTTCCATTGTTTCTTGCTTGCTTTTTCTTTTGTGGAGCTCCTGCTGCTCACTGATGAATAGAGACTTATTTCTGTGCGTGCACGTGTTGTGTATTGGTTTTTGTTGGTTTGAAAATGTGGTTTGAACCTGTTATAATGCTAAGGAATGTTTTGAGTGATAGTTCCACATTGGTGTGCGAAAAAAGAAAAAAAAAAGAACTCCCGCTGTCAGCGTGGCAGATTCTGTTTTCACATTCACAAGCAAACAATCATACACACTCACATGAAAAGAAGCAGGCTGGCTTAGGTTTAATGGCAAGGATACCATAAAATAATCCTCTGCAGTTGGTTTGTCAGGATGAAATATTTAAAATCCTTAAAAAAACTCATAATAAAATCCCCTAAAATGAAAGCGTGATGCATAGCATGCAATCTAATTTTCCAGGTAAATGAAACAGTTTGCCAAAACAAACAGTGGATCAGTAAAAATGACCATATTTCATCACCAAATATAGAAAATACATGATATAAGTACTTAGAAGTGAATGACATAAATTTACCCATTCCTCCTCATCATATTCTTTATGGTGCGGTATAGAGTCTTGGTGTTTTTGTGACACAGGCTCAGCTTGTCCTCCAGTCATGGTTTGCAACCCTTCCACATTATTACACACCACTGTGCTCTCGGTTACTGGTGTGGCTGGACTGTGGCCTGTAGGTCCCTGGGCCGGGCTCTTATTCTGGTCACTGCCCTTACTGATGTGGTCTTGATGATGGCCCTGCGCCGAAGTTTGCTTCTGGTTTTTGGAAATGCACCCCAGCCGTGCTGCATGTAGTGCTAGCAACGCGCTCTTGACCAATTCATCCTTAAGTGTGTGAACAAATATTTCCGTCTGCAACAAAACAAGAGAGGTATAGATTAAAAAAGAGAAAGACAATGAAAGTTACTGTGTATGTAAAAAGTGAAGTGCTTAAAAAGCAAAAGAGACGAGTGTGACAGACAATGATGCAGAACAAGTCGAAGAAAACACGGAACAATTTACAGGGGGAGCAAAAAAAATAAAAAAAGTAAAATGAACACTCCTTCACCATAAAGAAGCTGCTCTAACTTACTGCAGCCCAGTCAGTGAGGAGAATAACAGCAACAAACAACAAACAATTCAATTACTCCTCCGCCTGCCTTCCTCTCCAAGGAGCCTACCTCCTTTTGATCTTAAATTTACCAGCTACTGTAAGTTGATGATGATCCTGGTACTACGGAGCCTTATGTTTGCTGCCGCCACTGTGTAACAAATGATAACGGCTCTCCAGAGTAATTGAGTTACCAATGAAATAAGCAACTCTATCACCACAGAAAATGCAGCCAAACAAAACACATAAGCTGCTCCATTAAAAAAACAAAAACTGCAAGGTCATCATATCCATAGATTTACTATACAAACACTGTTTTCCTGCTTCTACAACTCAGATGTAGACCCAACCCACTCTGCAGTGTCCATGTGGAAGTAACATGTGAAGAACTCCTGGCACTTTGTGTATCTGTCATTATGAAGTAAACTGAAACTTTATTTGAATGAAGCAATGTACAGTTATTTTCCTCGGTTATAAGGCCTTTCAGTTTTGACATGAATTCATTCTGAGTAAATGAGATATTTATACTTGCTTTAACCAGTTCTATTGCTACCATTTTCCCATTCGAAAGCTATCTATTTCTACAATTTCACAACTTTTTTATCTGCTTTGTGAGGCAAACAAGGGTAGCGGGAATTAGAGTTTACCTTACCAATCAGATTTTCTATTTAACTTTATCTGAAAGATTCATACTGAGTGCTTAGTTTATGCACATTTCTGAAATTTTGTATTAACCTTTAATCAAAATTCAGTACACTTAGGAGTGAATAACTTCCCAACCCTGTGCAGAATAATGATCATTACACTGTTTTATAAGCTTTTCATCTGTAAACTTAAAGCAGCCAAGTCAGTTTCAGGAGAGTCATAAGTGAGTCTCAAGTCACTTTATTTAGGTGTAGAGTCCAGACCAAAACTGTAATTAGTTTGAAAGACCAGCTCATAGTTTTTGCTCATTCGTTTTATCCTTGTGTCATTTAATTTCAAAACTAACTAATAACTATAACTAATAACTATAATAACGAACAACTTTAAATGATTTAAATAATAAACTGCAGCACATATTTTAAAAGCATGGTTTGAGGTATTGAAGTATTAAGTCATTAGTTATAAAGCCACATTTTTCAACTTCAGTAAGTTTTTCTTCATGATGACTCTTGTTCTGTTTCTCACACTTTATTAATTAGATTTCTGGCTTTTGTTAGTTGATTAAAAGTTACCGTTTTCTTCATCTGCCAGCAAAGCTAACTAACTAATGAACTCTTCTCATGCACTACACCATACTATAAATTTGGTCTTTTAATCAAACTCATCAAATATTTCTGTTACTTTGACCAGATTTACTGCTTAAAAACAAAACTGTTGAGATAAAAGAGTGTATTGTGAGCACCATTCCTGTTATGATTGAGCTACAGTCTGTTTTAGTCATTAGTAAAACACATATCCATCTGGGCCTGGTTTAAATGTTCTGCCACTGATTACAAAAATGATGACTTTTCTCCAAAAGTGAATGGGCCATTTGTAGCGCTTTAAAGCAGAGAAACAGACTATACTTCACCATTGCATGTAACTCATTAGCTTTTTAATTACCTTCTACGGATCTCAATGAGTTTCATATCTGTAAGTCAATGATGTGACATGTATAATCTCTAGATAGAACAGCTTGTGAAATTGTCTGACGACAAGCATTTCTGCTGGACTACTGCTGTGGAGTCTTACAAAAATGAGTAAAAAACAATTTCAAAAACAAAAATACACAAAATGACTAAAATTGGCCACACTTGATGAAGTAACCCAAACATTTAGCAACAGTTCAAAATGTAAATTAAATCAGGTTTGAACTCTGCTTATCTGACCTCAGTGCTAATTTGCAATCTATAAGACCATGTTTTATTCACTTTCTGAGATGAGCGAACAACGTCCAACACTGTATTTAAAATCTGCTCAGTCTTATTTGCATTTCTTGCCTACAGGGTCAGAGGATTTGTTTGACTTTGATTTTCCAAAGAAGGCAACCCATGAATCTTTTGTGGAAGTAAAATGATTGCATTAAATAAAAAGCACACTGATCAACTGAACAATCACTGAGACACATTCCCAGAAAGAAGAAAAAGATCCTAAATATAGGCTATGCTTGATTAGAAAAGGACCCAAATTGACAACATGTTGATGATGTGCTCAGGATCCAAATGGATAAAAAATGTTTGCAGCTTCTGTTAAGCAAATCCTTCATGGCTCTTTTGTATCATTCTCAACACTCATTTTAAAAGATTTGAAATGCTCAAAATCCCCTGAGGTGAACTGTGTTGGCTGTCTTTCCTTAGTGTGCAGTATCTGCTGATGTGATCTTTACTGAGCAGGAGTGCAAGTCTGAAAATGCCTCTCTGCACTACAGCTGTGAGAAAAAGAGAGTAAGCTTGATGTAAAAGGTGGCAAAACTGTAGACTTCTATTCACCATGAACGGTTTCACCCTGAAGCAGGAACAGGTTTTGGTTTTTAAAAATAGAACTTTTTTCACTCTTTCCCCCTTTACTTGGGAGATGGAGGGCTACTGAATGAATGAAGCTGGTCAGGTTCTGACAAGTATGCGTTTATGACCCTGTACACAGTAAGACTTAACATAATCATACACAAAAGATAACCCCCTTTTTTTTCCCAGGTAACTGTTAAACTGAGGACATATTACTTGTCCAAGGACACAGCTGGAGGGAGGGGAGAGGCGTTGCAATTGCCATTTCACTATGATTATCATCAGAAGGAAATTATTATTATCATCATCAACATAATCATCATCATATAAAGAGAAGAAACTTCACATCTGCCATGTCCAGAACTAATCAGAAAGTATCCAGGCAAAGTGTTGGAGGAAGATATGGAATTAGGCCTGAAGACAGGAGGTTTGAACAATGAGGGAAAAATCAAAGGCAGAACATGGAAACAGAAAAATCTGATAAACGGTTGATTTTTACTGGAGGGTTCAATTCTTTTCCAGTTTCTCTGAAAGTCTAACTTGCTCTAGTTTCTAAAGAAACTTATCTGTCTATCAGTATTTTAGATGAGCTCTTTTTGTGGCTTAAAGGTAGATGCAGAGTTGCAAGTGATGATTATTTACATTATCTATTAGTTAGGTAATCAATTATTTTTTTCTCGTCAGAAATATATAATGGCCCTACAGTGGAAACACAATGAAATTCACAACACAGAAATTAATATGTAAACATGTTTTTAACATTAATTTAACAGTGTATTTAACATTCCAATGCAAAACCTGAAGCCACCTACAGATGCACCGTTGAAGTTCAAGGGTCTGTATGTGCACTAACCAGACCTAACGTCCACCACCATCTCTTTTGGTTTTCCCACATTGAGCAGGAGAATGTGGGACTTGTACTGATATATTAGCTGGTACACCTTAATCCTGTATGCAAAGGATTTGGCTTGGGGCCATTCATTCTGACCAACTTAATCTTGGGCCAGAATTTTGTTTTATCATCAGGCAAAACTCGTTTTTTCTTATTAAACAAAACTTTATTCATATGTATGCTAATGCATCTTGTACAACAATGTAATTATATTTAAAATCAGTTGAATGTTACAGACGTTTATTACTGTGTTACTGCTTTGGCTTCACATTGTGTCTGCATTATGAAACAGACAGTAACCTGGTGATAATAAGGCTTCTGTCTTTAACACCCATTCACACACTTTGTCTATTAAGACATTAAGACAGATTACCATTTTGAATAATAAATACCTCTCTGAGCCTGACTAAGGTTTTAATCATTTTAAGGACATTAGCTGATATGATTTGGCTATCCATTAGCAATATGGCCTATTCTTGTGTGGCGTTTTGATGCTGTTGTTTTATTGTGTGAGACTACCACAACCTGCTGCTTTAATCTATTTTATTTATTTGATCTTTGACCTGAGTGTGTAAGCGCAACATTTCATTGATGATGTAGTAACTGTGCTTGCTCTGGTCTATTGGTTCTACTATCAATGAAAACTTTCCTGCTTTTACCTCCAAACCAAGCTCGGGAGGCGGAGGTGAAAAGATTACTTCTGGATGATAGGGTTAGCTCCGTTCACTTTACCCAGCAGTGCTGAAGCAGATGTGGGACTCTACTGTAACTAGAAGAGCCATGCAGTGTTTATTACTAAAGCTTGTAGAAAAAATATTCACTGTTAAACAGGCAGTTTCTTAGATCTAGCTTTCTCTGCTCCAGACGCAGCTGACGTGCTGTGTATTCTTCTCTCTCTTTCTCTAACTCGACCTTAAAGGGGGCCACACTGTTCCTTAACACAGCGCTATAACCAGAACTGTCTCTATGCAAACTGTTGTAATCTACTTTTCTTTTTTTTTAAAAACAATATAATCTGGTAGGCCAGGTATTATTGACAAAGGGCCAGTTTTGGCCCATGGGCCACCTGTTGCCAAACACTCCTGTATGCGGACCCCTCAGCGCTCTTATGGAGACCTATCACAGTTGTATTGTCCGCATATTTAATAATGTGGTTTAATGATGTTTGATAGTGTTAAAGCTGAGCTAAAGTCTAGGAAGAGTACTCTGGCGTAGTTAACCTTTTCCAGGTGAGACAGGAGGAGGTAGAGCGTGGTGGAGATGCCGTCAATGCGGTCATTGGTTGAGCAGTTAGCCCCGTACGCAAACTGGAGAGGGTCCAAATGATGTGTCGTTGTGACAGACTACATTGAGCAAAGTGCCTGATTGATTATTTGCCAAATCTGTAAGATGGACATAATACTGGTTCATACCTAGAGTTAGGTCTCTAGCAAGAATGATTAATGGGTCAATATTAATTGTAAAAACTTCTCTGAAAAAAGTACAAGGACTGGGCAAAGAAGTCAATGTCCAATAACATTTTTTGACTACACCTTCAGAGAACCTGGAGAACTATTGCTTAATACCTCTTTAAAAGATTTAAATACTACTGGATGTTTGCAAGCTTAAAATATAAAGAAATAAGGCAGGTATGGCTAGTTGCATTATTTCCCCAAACATATTTCCCCTCAAACTCAACAGGTTTGCTGCAAAGCTACAGTAGTATCTAGTCCCACCTGAGAAAACAAAAACTCTTCTAATTTTCATGGTTTTTAATGACATAATGAAAACACAGTTATGAACACCATAATATAATTTGGCCAATAGTTTTTATATGGATGCAACCAAAAACAAAGAGTAACAATTGTGTTTATACGCGTCCAGTATTTAAGCTAAGCTCAACTGGCCATCTCCTGGCTGAAGCTTTATATTCTTTTTTTTTTGCCTCTTATTTTTTCTATTTAAGAGGAACACACTTGATATGTTTGAGACTTGATATGTTTATATAGATGCATGACTACTGGTCTCGACAAACACAATGATGCATGCCTCTTCAAAAAATATGTATTATTCATGATCTGAGACATTGAATTGAAAAGAAAGATGTCACTTCATCAGGCACGCATGCACATTTCAATGTCTCTTACACACAAACATAGATCTTAATCAGAGTTTAGCCATGTTTGTGCTGACCAGGCCAGGGGTTTACTTGGCCTACGTGTGTGTGTCTAATCAAGGATGAGAGGAAGTGGTGACAGAGCGAATGTACCAATTAAGCTGGCTGATTGGGCTCTATTCCACTGTGGCAGAAACAATCTCTCCCACAACAGATTGCAATCTGACAGCACCAGATGTAATTCATTAATTATACTGATAAAAACGTCTCAAGTCCATAAACCTCCATGCTGCTCTACACGTTTGTTAGTTTGGTGTTTTATGATGAGTTATGGATTTTTCCCGAGTTTTTCTGTTTAGTGTGAATCTGTATGACTGTCTCAAAGCAACTAAAGGATTAATAGTTATTTTGAGAAACTGAGTTTTTGGCGCTTTTGTTTGCAACGAGCAAACTAATGCACAGAAATTACTGAAAAGACCATTTTTAAAGTAAGCATGGTGTGGAAATGTTTAAGGGTTTCAGTGTGATTATTCTTTTAGTGGTTTAGTCAGTCAGTCATTATCTGTACAGCTTATTCCATTACTGGTCGCAGGGTGAGCTGGAGCCTATCCCAGCATTGTTTCAGGTGAGAGGCAGGGTACACCCTGGACAGGTCACCAGT
>JBAMHW010000004.1:15243759-15255924 GCA_037177495.1 Rhadinocentrus ornatus
ATTCATTCATTCATTCATTCATTCATTCATTCATTCATTCATTCATTCATTCATTCATTCATTCATTCATTCAGTTTTTGCCAACATAACTACCAAAGTAATATTTAGATTTGACGTACATACATCACTAAAACTACTTATCATGTGTTTGGAAGCAGAACTTCTGAATAAATAATGGAATCTGGTCTTATGAACTCACAAACACAGGTAAAGACTAATCTAAAGGGCTCTCTTGTCAGCAGTACTACATGTCAATGCTTTGAGTATTGCTGCAGCTTGAGGCAAAGAGGAATTGAGGGATAGTTGAGATGCAAGTGAAGAGAGATGAAAGGTGCAGGTGCTTCCCCACCTTGTCGGAAAGGCTCTTGAGCGCATCCCTCAGTCCAGGGGAGGAGTGCTCATAGGCAGCTTGAAGAAGCTGGTCAGCTAAGCTTGTGATGAGGGGTTGGAGGAGATTCATGGTGCTGAGTACCTCCTGAGCTTTGGATGTGTGCTCTGGGGAGTAGTAGATACACTGGTAGGTAGTGCTGAAGCTGTGGTGGAAGAAAGGGAGAGAGAAAAAAGGAAAAGACACACAAACATCAATTCAGATTTGAATGCTGGAACTGCAGCAGCACAGCCATGAACTGGGAACAGCACATCTGTCTGGAGTAGTGGTACAAATTTAATTTTAAATGAAGCCCAGTGTTTGAATTGTGGGGGAGCTGTTTTAAAAAGAGAAAAGAATAGAGTTAATTTTTACAGCACTGTGTGCTTATTCATTTATTTAATTTAATTAATAAAATCTTCAAAACAATACAGGGGATCTGTTGTGTTTCCTTCAGAACCATAGACAGCAGCATTATTTCTCCATACAACAACCACTAGATATACTTCTTCAGACAAAGTCTGCTGTTGTTAAAACAAATGTGACGACAAACAAAAATGTTAAAATGTTCTCATTTTTTGCAAATCATGATTTGTAATTCTCACTTCAGATATCTTCAGTTCACCTGCAGATATTTACAGCTCAGTTCTAACCAGTTATAATTCACTTCAAGGTTATTATGGTCAAAAGTTAAGCAAAATCTGATTAGATTTTTATAGCTCTTGAATGTAGATGTTTGTTGCTCTTTGTAAAATTGTTTACCCTATATCCTCTAACTATATTTGCTTTTGATCAGATTGTCAGTTTATTACCATAATGATTCAAATGTTTCCCAGTTGCATGCTGTTTTCTGACAAGAGCAAAATAATAACCCTTATCAGAAATGAGTCATTAAAGAAAGCTGGCCACTGTTTTGGGTTAGGGTTAGTAATGTATGGTGCCATTGTTTTTATGTCAATTTCTGTCTAATTTCTGTTTTTCTGCTTTAAGTGTCAAAAGAAACACTTTCAGGGTATTCAGCCTGAACTGTCAAATTGGTCTTGCAGTCCAAATTCAACCCATTTTGGTCTATGAATAATTAATGCATTTTTCATTTCAAAGGAACCACTAAGTGACAGCCAGGAAAAAAAAGAAGAAAAGAAAAGAAAAGGAAACACCTCCTGTCAGGTCCAACATTCAGGTCAAATCAAACCGTCTTCCTGGGTGAAGTTTCTGTGACTTTCAGTGAGTTTCCTGCCAGCAGCTGTGTGGAGCAGCACAGTCATTTGTAGGCCTCCCAGCTAGTTTAAAGTCAGCTCTGCAAGCCTTAATGTCGGCCAGACCCCTGAGCCAGATCATAGCTGACTTGAGAGACAGAACGAGGTATAAGACTGGCAAGATGCAAAAGAGATGGCATCATGCAGCAAGGGAGAGGAAGAGATTCTGTGTAAGTTGCTCTGCATGGAGTGGGACAACCTAATGTGTCAATATGCATGAAATTCTGAAGGCCTCAAGACATCAGCTATAGTGGATACCAGCCACTTACTATGTCTTTGGCTGGCTAATTTTAAAATCTTGGCCTTGTCATTACATCTAATGAGCCCCCTGGAGGAATACCACCCACGCGCTCAAAGCTAATCAAAAGAATCACTAAATGAAAGTGAGACATTGGGGCAAACAGTGTAAAGTACATGGAACACCACCGTTTCTACAAGTTCAATTCCATTTCAACCATACCTTTATATGGTTTTATTTCCACTACATCATTGAATTATCTAGTGCTACAAAATACTGTTAAGTTGGTAAAATTTACCCCCCCGTGAGCATATATTTTCTGATGATATTAGGCAGAACTATGGAGAAAAATGCCCTACACAGTTGAAACAATACAGATACTCTAAAAGCTGCAAAGGAAAAGGCTTCAGGAGGAGGACAACTGCTTCAGAAACTCAGATTCAATAGGAGCTCTGTTGACTCATAAGTACAAATCCAATCTCATTAGGGAACCTGTGCAGGCAATAATGAAAGCTGGGACCTGCCACCTGATGCTGGAGGACAGAATTGATCCCCTCTAAGGCTGGCTATGGCAAGGAACTTTAATTGCTTCATCAGCTTTGTTCTCAGTCCAAACGGGTCTGCATAGATGGCAAACCATGCAAAGGTAAAACAAGACAAATCTATGAATGCAAATTTGATGTGAGTCCAAAGGAGATTCACAAGTGGATCTGATTACCATTTCAAGCCTTGGGTAGGTTTTTCATACCCAGTGCACTTCATGAGTGTTGTGTGCCAAGTTTTCTTTTTTGTTCTTTTTAACATGATGCAGACAATAAAATACAATACAACAACACTCCAAGAAGCTCAACCTTTGCAGGGCTGAAAGTGCTTATTTTTTGTTAAGGATGTGACAGAGACATTGTGATAGAACCCCAGAAAAAAATCATTAGTTTGTGCTGTCATTGGACCGGAGGAGAAGAAAATTCTCCTGACTGTTTAGACCTAAAGTTGAAGGGGTTTAACTTAAAGTTGGATAATAAAGCACCTCAACTAAAAATAAACAAATAAATAACTAAAAACAAAACAACCCTCATTCGACCCAAATCCTTGATTTGCACTTAACAACTTGGCACTGACTGAGTGCTTTACTTCAAAGTAGAATATTTTGGGTTTGCCATTTTAACACCTCATTTAGGATGTTTGATCTTCTGAATTTGCACGTTCACGTCATCTGGAATAATCACAAAAACTGGGAAATGACTTGGAAAGGAATACATAAGGTGAGATGCTCCTTCTAACAGTATGAGGAAATATACTGGAAATTTTTAATTTTTTTTTCTTTAAACCTGGTGGGAATATTAATGTGCTGGATGGAATTCTTAACATGAATGTGAGGCATTTGTCTAGTCACTGTGTTAACTTTCTGGTGCATGCTGTTCATGAATATTTATGAGTATGTCAACAGGCCTGAGCGACTCATTAGTTTCAATTTCCATACAAACTGCATATACCGTCTTAGTTGAACTCTTGTTGTTTATGCCTCTAAAGGGTCAAACTATTACCTATAGTAATTAGTTATTGTAAGTCAAATTGTGAGTTCAAATACATTAAAGCAATGTGACATTTCCACACAAGCATAACATGTGAAAGTAGCAACTACAAACTTTTATGTCTGAAATTCCAGATTGGCAAATGAAATCAGATTGGCAGCTTTGTCATAATCCGTCTGATCAAGAATCTCTTTATTGACATCCACCAACTTGTGCAGTCACAATAAAATGCATGGATGAAATTAATAAATAAAATATTACTTGGACTCATAAACTTTGTTGCTAAATATTTAACAAAACAGATAGTGAGACACTTGCACACTGAAATGCACCTTTATGTCCTGTTTGTTCATTTCCCTGTCACAACAAAATCTATTTATCATGCAAATTTAAGTAATTGATTGATGAGAAGCTGTCAAAAATAACAATCTCTTTATCTACCCAAGTGTCATTTTAAGTCTTTTTCCGTATGTGACTGTCAAATTTTTGTATTATGTGTCAGACCAACAAAAAATCCCAGTTCATGCAGAGCAGTGGGGATTGTGGCATCTGGAAGTAATTGTAATAAACAGCTATAACAGCACTGACTAAGGTGGCAGTGAAAAGATGTTTAGAGGGACCAGCACTGCAAATTATTTTTCACTAAATGCAGCTGTGTGTAACAATGGTTCATGCTATGTATAACTACATAACTACATATCAAAATTTATTTAATCAGTCTGACCACTAGACTCACTGACTGTATGTAAAAGATGGCTGTTCATGGAATTGTTGACTTTCATGCCTCAAGTTTAGCCCGACGTTGTCACTAGTTCTTGGAGGCAGAAGTGACACAATAGGTTTGACTTAGAACTGAAAATTCTTCATCTGCCTGTTTTTTTTACAGCAGCCACAGTACCTGCAAACATAAATATTCATTACTTTTAACCTTAATACAATTTAAACAAGTGAGCGCTATAAAAATCCACCTTGCTATAGTTGCTTTAATGAAAGAAATTAGCTATAACGATACAGGTGATATTTTTGTATAAGGCTGTAAACATGTTTACTGGTGTTGTAAACTTGGGTATTTTAACACAGGAGTTGACGGAGCAGTATCTACTGGAGGAACTCTAGTTTCTAGCACTTTCTTATTGGCTTTAACTTCAGAGGCTGGACAATATTCAAGTTCTCCATTTCCTGTGAGAGAACATTTGGTTTTTCTCAACGGAACATTCTGCAGACTCAACCACATTGCTTAAGAACATTATCCTTGAGAGGAGTGAAGATTTCCGAAAGATTTGCTGTCTGACTTCAACACTAATAATGTATGATAATAGATTCATTTTAATCTCACCTCTCACCACCCTGTGTGCACAGTGTGTCTCCAGTCATTAAAATGCCAAAGGTATGCTGCCACTCCTCCAGCACACCATGCACAGCACGCTCTACACACCTTGCATCCGCACTTTGATTCATTCATGAAATTATCACCATTCATCTTTTTGTAATCCAAGTTTTATACACAAACAACAATGGAAAAAGGATCAAGACAAATGTGGTACAAGCGATGTACAACACTTCATCAGCTAAACCTAAATGATGGAGGAAATTCTGCACAACTAACTAGTAGTGAGTCTGGGGTGAATTTCTCTCTTGATTTTTCTAAATGATCAATAGGTATGAGTTGTATTATGAGAGTAAGTTAAGCGCCCGGCCCAGCAGTTTAATTAAGCGAGCATATCTGGCACATGGCTAATTAATAGTGGAGAGGAAATTAATGAAGAGCTTGTGGCTTGCTGGTGACAGACAGCAGGAGCAAAATGCAGCTACGTCAGCAGAGAGCCCTGCAGCACTTCAGGTGACTGCCAAAGCCTCTTTGTCATTTTGGATGGTATAATCAAGGTTCATATACCAGCCTTCTGACATGCGGCCACAGTAAAAATATACGGGTTGCTTTAGATGGATACTGAAGGAACCGATCTCAAAACAGATATTTTTAACTGCCAATTCCCATCACTTTCTGAATCTTCCACATGGGCCAGATCTCATACCATCTCTCAGAGCAGCAGCCAAAGCTTTCTTCAGTGATTCAGACATATACAGACCCTGATCTGTGACCAGACAAGCCTTAAGGTTGCTGCCAGCATCTTTCTCCTTCATCCACAGAATTGGATGCAGGTTGATTTCAGAGCAGGCAAAGGACTATCAAGCTGATGCCCATCAGCCTGGAGTCCCAGCCACTGCCAATGGTCTGTCCCTTACCCCCCCTCCCTCCCAACACACACACACATACAGACACACACACACACGCACACCCACACACACACGCATACACACACACACAGCTCTCCCAGTGAGTTATTTTGTTGGACAACATGCTGCTAGTCACACTAAATCTGAACATCAGCCCCAAGAGACCCCATTAGGTTTCTGTGATGTAGTTTCAGTCACTCTCTTTGCCCCTGAAATGTGCCATTTGGCATTTCTGCTTGACCAGGAGGCCCAGCAAAATGGCTGGCTGTACTTCCTCTCTATCTGTTACAGAGAAGATTGGATTCAAAGACACATGTTGAAAAAAGCTCAATTGCACAGCTTCTTGACAAACTAACTATAAGTGACCTTCCAAGAAGATGTCTAAAAAATGTATGGTACATTTTCTCCTTTTATACATGAGGAATAAAACACATGCATCACATCAGTCTAGATAAGGAGGAACCAGCAGTGTTTGGGTTTCATAAAACATGTCTCAAAAAATAGTGTGTTGTGCATCATTATTCAGATTAGCTCAATAATTCCAAAAAGAGGGAATTAATGAATGATAAGACCACCTTAGCAAACCCCCGGCTGTGTCTACAGGGTTCGATTAAAAATAAATAAGAACCTGGTGACTTTTAAAACAGACATTTAACAGGGAGTGCATGTCCTAATAAAAGATAAATGCTTCTGCCCTGTGCGTACACGTGCAGGGTTTCTTGAAGAATATTGAGTGTAGCTATTGATTAAACTCATTCTTTGCCCGTCCTAAGAGACAGACCACATTACATACTCTACCTAATGCTAAGTTTGGCCAATGTAGATTTTAAAGGGCTATGTAAAAAAAAATGCCATCTTTTCTCGCTTTCAGGGAACAAAGATAAATAGCTCTTTTATTGCCCTCCTGGTAGCACCTCTATGCTTAGTTTTTCCTTTTTTTTCCACCCACAATCCTTTGCCATCTTTTTCTTTGATAAATCAATATCACACAGAAAAGCCAAGTCTCACATCTCTCCGATTGTTCCCTTTTTAATCAGATGTGATTACAAAGAGCTGCTTCTGAAAGGTGACGGGCTATACTGGGAGAAGTGTAATGACTGTATGTATATAAACCTTTGCTCTGCTGAAACAGGCTTGACTTACAGTGAAGTTAGGAGACTCTTGCCTGGGCATATCTACAGTGCTTCACATTGACAAATACACAGAAAGCCTCACTGGGTTCTTTTTGGCACAATACTTGGTCAGACGTTTGGAGCACGCTTCATCAAAGAGAATTAAACCACGAAACACTGAATGTTCTAAATTTTAAGTAAACATGCACCATCATTGAAATGGAAAAAAAATCCCAGAGGAATTAGGGAGTCAGAGTTTTTTTTCTTCTATTTCTTACTGTCCAACGACAACATTCCAAGTCAAACATGAACTGTACAATGCTCAGCACTGGCCGCAGTCAGGAAGCCAGGCGGAAAATTGGAAAATTTCATCTACAGTGAGTCATTAGCTAAGTCAAATATGAAACAAAAACTGTCTCCCTGGAGAGTTCCTTCAGAAGCCTAATCTCTTATTCAAAGTAAATGAATTCACTTTAGTGGACTCTCAAAAAAATAAAAATAAAATAAATAAAAAACCTAACCTTATCATTGTTCATGTTAGCAGATAAAACTGACCATCTTCAGCAAATTCACATGCGCACTTAAGCATAAAAAGTCCTTTATTTTTTATCATCAGCAGAAGCTCTCCCAACTCTTTTCCAGTCAGGTTTTTCCATTTTATTCTAATTTTATGCCCATACCTCACTCTTTTCCATCTTGCTTCTCCCCCTCTTTCTTGAGCAGCAAACTCTGTAACTAATTAGATCTGGCATGGTCTGTAATGACTTTGCACTCTATGGGGAGCTATGGGGGATAAAAAAAATCACCTTTTAGTTTTTCTGGTGTCACTCAAGTGACTAGATATGAATTCCAGTGACAAACAGTTAAATCCTTCATCCACAGGGCACATATGGCTTTATTTACAGGATGTACTGATCACAGGTCTGAGATAGTCATCGATGCAAAAAAATGCTCTCATTTTATTCCTCTACTTTGTTGTGGTGTTTGAGGAGCTGGCAGTTTTGGTCTGTAATTGTCTACAGTTCACATACTGGTCTAATCAAAGCCTTTTCATCTTTTTGTAGTGAAAATAGGTGAAAAATTCGTAGGCGTTCTTGTAAAAATTTTGAATAATCATGATTGACTACTTACTACTTGTGGAATGATATAATAATTGGGATTGTAGAAACAATGTGATTGTGGCTCATTAATTCAGCTCAGAGAATTCTTCTTAAAACTTCTGAGTTTAACAAGGAGCCCCAGCTGGCAGCAGGGAAAAGCTGCCAGATCTGTGGCTCTTCAGAGAGAAGTGAACATATGAGTTAGGAAGGCAGAAAAATGCTTGCCAGAGAAAAGAACAGGTGTAGAGGAACTTCTGACTCAACAAACCTTTAACCGTGTTAGACCTGGCAAATCAAGGCCAAAGGGCAAGGGCCAGAGACAAATTTATCTTTCACAATTAATTATGAGGTCAACTTCTTTTGTCAGAACAAGCGTGTTTCCTCTGCATGTGTCTGTTACAATCTACATGTTCTATATGTCTTCATGATGAAAATGTATGTTTTGTACCTTTTCTTCTCTGCTTCGTATCTGCTCAGGAGCCGCTGCAGACCGCCACACTTGAAGCCCTGAAAGTGGGCTGCTGGAGCACCAACAGTGATAATGTCATAAAATGCATCTGTGAAGAGCAACAGAGAGAGAGAGAATGAGAGAAGGGGAGAGAGAGAGAGAGAGAGAGAGAGAGAGAGTGAGGGGGAGGAAGAAACAACAATAAATAAACAAAAATGTGGTTTGTAATGTTCAAAGTACTACAACAACTCATCAAAATCAGAAGGCACTGCAAGACCTTGAGATGGGAAAGATGTAGCTTAGGAAAAAAAATGATCACAAAAAATAGTTTTTCATTGGCAGTGCACACTGTTTCAAGTGAAAATCGTGTAGACATTTCGGACAGAAACACCTCAAAGAAGAGTAATACTGACAGTTAATGACACAGGACACCAGGATTTAAAAAGAAGACATCCAGGCTCATCGCAGCTTTTGTTTAAACAAAGATGGAACGATATGAGAAACCGTTTCAATGCAATACCAAAGGAAGGAGAAAAATAATAAAGAAGGGCCATGAAATTATTTTAGCTCTGGGCCAGAAATGGTTGTGTTCCGCTATTCAATTTGGTCCCAAGAGGGCCAGGGTCCTGCAGGTTTTCAATGTTTCCCTGTTGGATCCATTGCATTTAAGTCAGGTGTGTTGGATTAAGGAATACTTGCAGGGCTGTGGACCTTGTGGGAAGAACTTAAGTAGCCCTGGTCTTAAGGAATGGCCTCAGAAGTAAATAAACTCATAATAGACAGCTGTACAGACTCACAGGTGCTTAGAACAGGCCACGTTTTAAAATTGACAATTGAATGAGGAAAACAAGGATGCAGGAAAGACTTTATGTGTGTGTGGGAATATGGGGGTTGCTAGGTCAGTAATGTAGACCCATGAGAAAACAGAAATCCACAGCTCTGAATGTAGGAAAAAATTTATGAAATATGGCTGAAAATAGATTTTAATGACTCAACAGTTTCAAGTCTTGTCACAAAAAAGTAAATGACTAGACCACAGCCGACTGATGGTGGGTTGATGCTAGAACTTCTACAGCATCGAATGTTTCTTCCATTAATTATCTGTGTCTGGTCTCGAGGCTGCTAGCCTGCCACATGTCTGGCCCCTGGAGTTTTCAGGTACCAGGATCCCTTAATTGGTCCTCCAACAGAAGAAGCACACCAAAAACAATGGTTGACATCAGAACATCAAGCACAACAACCAATTTGAGCTTGGTTTACCTGCTCTTCCTTTAACAATCACTTTTGTTAAGTAAATCAACAGCAGAAGACAGAAGAACTGAGAAGCTTTCTTGAAGAGAAAAGTGAGTGAGCTGTCAAACAACGGTTTTAATCACACTCAGAAGTCCAGTTTACAAGCTGGCTTGAGGTGCCAAATCTGACAGAGCAGAAAAACACATCCTGCTAAACAACGTTTTGAGTTCAGCTTTGACAAGCTAAGCTGCTTTAGGCTGGAAATACTTTACAGCTGTTGTTCTGGAGACAAAGGAAACTCATTCACAGCAAAGCAAATGATTTCTGTTAAGGCCTTCAAGTATTGTTTTCCCCAAATTTCCTTTCCTCACTGGATGATCAATAGATAAAATGAAAATGAATGGTTTTGCAATGCTGAGTAGATTGCACAGCCACACTAAAAGAAATGCATCTCTTTAGAAAATCAAATGGAACAATAGAGCAAATGATATCTGTTGGAAACTAAAACTCAGCTGCGTCAAGGATCAGTTTCCAAAGTTTAATGTGCCAAAACTGATTGCAATCATTTCAATGTTTTCTCCTTTGTCAATGAAGCATTGACAAAAAAATGAGGGAAAGTATCAAACCCAGTCAGGTTGTCATGGCGAATTAAAATAGCCTGACCCACAGAAATTTCTCTCTCTCTTTTTTTAAAATATCATACTCTCGTGTTGGCTGGTTTCTATTTGTGGTGGTTTAATTTGCACTTAAATGTCAATTCTAAAGTTCTGTTTGTCAGACATAAAAAATAATTAATAGAAACTTGATGAAAACTTTAAATAAAGTTTAACTGAAAATAAAGCAGTCTAATTTAAAAATAAAACCTTCGAATACACAGTGTGGGCATTTTGGCTATTTAACCCCTTGACGCCTGTTGTTGTAAACTTGCAACAATTGTATTTAATTGTATTTTAATTGATTTCCATCACTTTCTATTTGTTATGTTTTCTCCTTATTTGTATTGTTTTGATACAATTGTAAATAAATTCAAGCGTTAAGGGGTTAACTGGTTGCACACAAATCACACATCAACTCAAACACCACTGTCTGAAAGTGAGTTAAGGAGTGAAAAGTCCCTCTAGGGTAATTATCTGCCCCATCAATCAATTGAAAATTTTCTCCAATGTTTGTTTATGTATAGTTTCCCAATGTTTCGAGCTGTATTATCACTTGATTTGACTCATTTTATCCGTCACCGCTGAGGTCCTCAGTGAAAGAGTGACAGTTAATCCCAGTGTTTGTCTGTCTTCATCTCTCCATCAATCATTCACTGTTCAGTTGAAATGGAGCCCACTCGCAGACATTGAGGCTGCAGCTTTCTGCCCTAATACACAAAGACAGATCCAGGGCAATAAGAGCCTGCTAGAGAGCAGTGGTGGAGGAGAGAGCAGAGTCATTCACTCCAGAAAAACGCAAAGGGCTTAATTAGCGTTTTGTCTTCTTTTACTAGCTTGAGTTAATTCTCAACTCTCAACCTAGGTGATGACCTAGAAGCAGGCTGTCTGAGCCTCTGAGTATTCCTGACAGAAGGAGAAGTCGAGCACAGAGAAACAAAAGGAGACGACGACCGCAGTGGCTTATGAAATACAAACACAGACGTGGACAGCTCACCTCTGCCAAATGAAGTTGCCCTTGTGCATGTGTTTAAAAACATTCTGAAATCAAGATGTGCAATCACAATATAACAATACCTGTTTTTTGGGGGCAGGTCACCCTCATCCTCTGAGTATGCAAGTTTATTGGGATGAACTCCAGAGACTTCTGAGCTTTGCAGCAGCTTGGCTTGAAAAAACAACCTAAAGAAAGAAAGAAAGAAAGACATAAATGTATGTTGCACTGTCACAAAATACGGCTTTGTTGATTTCAAGGACAAAACCATCTTGTATCACAGACAAACATACTATGTGCTTCTGTGTCATTGTTATATTTCTAACATGTCTGCTTTAGATGGCTTTGTTCTTCAGAACATACTTACATAGAAACACAAAGACACCAAGACAGTCAACAACAGGTGATAAACTGGATTTGTGACCAGTTCTCTTTCATTTACCAATGAAATGACGAGTGTGCAAGTCAGAGACTTAAAGATCTCTTTAATGCAAAAGGAAAAGAATACATTGCAAATGGTTTTCTACTTCAAGTAGATGCAATGCAGACTCAGCTACACCTTTAGTGGTGTGGGCATGGTTACAGTTTGTTGTTGTAAATTTAGTACATTTTTACAAGTGAGCTGATTTAAATATACAGCAGATTAAATACTGACTGCATCAGTTATAGTTCAACAAGGTCAAAGTCTTTTTTGACCAGGTGTTAATTCTCTAGCATGTGTGCCGGACTCTGCGGCATCTACTGTTAAATCCTTTCGAAACCTCCAATAACAATTTTTCTACAAAAAAATATTTCTTTTCTCTTAAAGTTACGGAGGTAATGTATTTTTTGAAAAGAAGATCAAGATTTCAAGAACAAGCAAGCAGCAGCATGAGTTTTAATTAAATGAAATAAGAAAAAATACTTTATTTTTCCCAGATGGAAATTGCAATGTTGACATTATTTACTGAAAACAAAGGTATACAGGAGAGGCACAGACACACACATATATATATAT
>JBAMHW010000004.1:15256693-15266943 GCA_037177495.1 Rhadinocentrus ornatus
TTTGTTGTCAGCACATTCAACTATGTAAAGAACAAAGTGTTTAATAAGAATAGTTCATTCATTCAGATCTAGTATGTGTTATTTTAGTGTTCCCTTTCTTTTTTGAGCAGTGTATTTACTATATATACACAGACACACTTTGGACCATAGGTTAAATGGAAAAGTATGTCCAAAACATTTGACTGGTAGTGTACCAACACAGGTCTATGTTGTCAACAAAAGAGTGGGCCCAATGAAAATGTGAAGAAATGAATAGGTCTGGATTAAATAATAATAATACTAATAATAAATCAATTTATTTAATTATTTAAATTTTTTAAATGCATCCTTTTGTAAATATTTTAGAAATTGAATGTAAAAAAATGTAGTGGAGGACAAAGTCAGAAGGCTTTAAGACCTTTGGCCTGGAGTTTGCTGAAATATGTCTGTTTAATGACAATATAAATATGTCAGTCTAGGAAATGTTTTCACTCAGATAAGTTTTAACCGATCTGCTCTGCGTTTCTGTAGGATAACATTCATGTCAGTGGCTATGCTGTCATCCCAGCTCAGTGGGCTCCCTCCGTTGGCTGTGCAGCTCCGCGGACCAGGCTAATCGAGCTTGTGACCATAGTGAGTTTGATGAATTAGTCAAATCAGATCCCCATCTGTTTGCCCAGGTGGACCGGCTTTGTGACAGAGAGGCTGGATGCCAGCAGCACTGGCAATCATTTAGTTTCCATCTCTTTTTTTAATCTTTCTGTCATTTCTTTGCGCTTTATCACTTCGTTATTTTTTACTCATTATTCTGCAAATGAAAATGTGATACTTACACCACCATGTCACAAACACACAATGACTTTGTTCAGCTTTGAGTTGAAAGTGAGATCATTTTAGTAAAAATGTCAAAATGATCTAAACTCATATTTCACTGACAGTCATCCAGCTGAAATAGTCACATCTGTCATTCATTCATAACCTTCAATAATTTTGTCCCTACAAGTGGCATAAAGGAAATATGCCTCATAAAAGCATTTTCACATCAGATCAGACATCTTTGTCTGTTCTATTATTTAACAAGCGATAAAGTGTTGAGAGTGTTATTTAATATTGTTGATCTCGCTGTGGATGCAATTGCTTTTGTACCAATAATAGAAAGAATTAAGAACATGTGCAGAGAGTATTTGTCCACTTTCGAACATGTATGACAGACAGTTGGACAATTTATTAAAACTGCCACACAACTGGCTGGATGGAACAGCTAAATGCTGTACTTCAACTATTTAGGCCTCAGATCCAGACCAGCATAAATTCAGTGTCACAGCCCTTTACTACAACACCTTTCTTACTTCCTGGTTGGGCTTATACCAAAACATTACTTTGGTAGTAGGAGGAAAAGATCATAGTTAGAGCTCAAATACACACGTTGAACAACATGACTGTCTCCATCATTTAAAAGGTTCCCATGTTTACATGTAAACACAACATGTTGCGACAAAACGTCCTGGTTGACCTCAGGCTGTAACATCACTTATTGAGAAATGTTTCCAATAAAAAATTTCACGGGTGTATGATTTTAATGCATTTAATATTGTCATATGAACAATCAAGTTGAAAACATAAATGTTGAAAAAATGGTAATGAATTGGCATGAGTTAGAAATTACACTCAATAAACTAATTTTGTTAAGTGTAAACAGCTACAAAGCTTTAATATGTAGACTTAATATGACCTGATTTTAAAGATATTCACAGATCTTTTTTTGATTTTTAGATGTCCTGTTATCTATATTCTGCTTTTAGAAATCCCTACACAAGTTCCTATAGACAAGATTTCTTTTTCTTTTTTTTTTTGTTGTAACTGATCCACAGTTGCAACATGTGGTAGACATGGAGGAGGACTAAAGACACGCTGTGGGAATGTGTCATGTCTGACAGCAGTCCTTTTTTCTTCTAACATTATGGTCATTATTTGAAACCTGCAATCCAGACAAAGTCTAAATCTGCAGGCAACACATACACTCTCCTCATGCAGTTAATATTGACAATATAAGATGTCAAACTGTAGCGAGATTATTACAAAAGTAGTTTTTACTATCAGACACAATGATATATATAACTGCTCAAAACACTCAACTTTAGGGCTTTAGCTGTAGTAATCCCACTCTATTATTTATCACACTCAGAGAAAGAGACGATAATATAATAGGTCGAACAAAAACCATGCTAATACGATTATTTGTGTTTCATTTGTGGCTGGTAAATAGTGAAATACGGGATCATTAATTCACTAATGGGATAGAGTACAGTTATTATGACGTCTGTGTTTGTTGAGGTCAGTGCTGCATTAAACTTAACAGAAGGAATTCAGGAAGACAGGTGGACTCTTCAACCTCCTGAGAAATGCTTCTTTCTGTCCCTTTGACAAAGCAATAAGAAAATGAAATGCGCTGACCTCTGATTTGTCTTAACACATAACAACCCCCCTGACTTGGTACTGACATTCAATTACATATACAGAAGAGTTCATCTATTTAATTTAAATGCACCAATAATCCTATTTAAATATAGGATTATTATTACAAGAGCCTGAAGCAAACCCACAAAACCAATTATATTAATTAAAAATATGCAAGATATTAGATCTTTCCTGTCAGAGCATTTTATATATCTCCTCCTATCTTGCCAAAATACTGGGATTTCCATTAAAATATGAACAAAATTTGTTTTTGTAGCCTAAGCCTTGTCTAGGTAAATATAGCAGTTAAACATGCACATTTTAAATTAAAGTTATTAACACATTTATGGATTACCATAGGACAAGTAATATGACAGTGAGGCTAACTGACTTTATCTTATTCCACATAATTTTTCATGAATGATGCTCAGTTGCCACATTTGTCACCATTTATTTATTCTGGTAACTACATTTTCACTCCCTATCTGCCCTGTCTTTGCTCTTCTACTCAACCTCCTCCATAATCTGTCCCTTCTTGTCTCTATTTGCAGCCTTTCTGAACTGTATTAGTTCTTATAAATGAATCTACAGCTGCTTGCTCACCCAGTATGTTTAGCAATGTCCATCACCCAGTTATTTTAATACCAGAATAGATTAAAGAATGAAGACAGGCAGGGGACCCTGCATGCATGGCACTATCTGGGCCACGCAAGGGACTTGTCAGGAGCCATAATGACCAACACAACATTATCCATTCCCCTTGCCCTCATTACCCACCTCCTCAGAGCTCAGGCTCAGGCATGCAACACAGAGGCTAAGCCATCTTTATTTCTTATCAGCTGGGCAAAGCAAAAAGCAACAGAGACAAACATCTCATTAAAGGTATAAGAGTGAATCAGTGTATAATTAATCACCAGTCATAATGTTCCTAAGTCCAAAGCAAGCTAAAATATGCAAACAGTAAGAGCTTAATACAGAGATGGAAACCAGAAAATGCACAGGGACTATTCAGTTAATGAAGTTTTGTGATTCATAATACAATTTTGATTTGCAATAAATAAATTGGTTTAATAGAGCAGAGAAGAGGTTGATGTTAACCCAGCATTGATGTTTATTTTAGAAATAAATATGGCTGTGTGTGGGTTTGAGAACATGTAAATCTTTTACTACAAATATTGGCAATATGCTGTGTATATGTAGTGCTCATATTCATTACTCTTGTATTTCCAAATCAATTTTAAACACCTCATCATTACTGTTGTTCTGAGGTAAAATCACATGTTCAGTGTTTTCCTTGTGAATGCTGGGACAAATTAGAACAACCTAATTACTTCTTGTATACAATTTGCAGCTAACTGGGTGGATTAATTTCATCATGTAAAACATGAACAAAAAGTATGCAGCAGATATTTTCATCCTGCGTGTTTGTAAATGAGATGCAATTTTTTTTTCTTTTTTTAAAAATTGGCACATGGCACTGATTTGTATCAGTTTTAGGAGCACTGCTCACATTTATTTAAAGAAAACATTGAGGAGCACAGAGGGGGAAAAAGCATTTTTAACTGCACACGATAAGAAATATGTTGCCATGGAAACTCTTTAACAGCAACTATTACCCTAAATCCACCCTTGAGCTAAAGTCATCTTTTTTTTTTTCTTACGGACTGCTTTTAAATATTGATTTAAAATTTAGATTTTTCTATAAAGACTGAGACAGAGACAATTTGGACAAGATTACAGTCATTATACTCTCACTACAAGATGGAGACTAGTTGTACTTGTAAAAACACTTTTCTTTCTTAAGAGATGAATCTTAATGCTACTTCTGGAAAGGTGTATTCAGAATTGCCTCATGTAAGTACTTCCGCATCAGATCAGACATAATTTTACAGACATTTTTTAACTTGGCCATCATACAGTACTGTAGAAAAGTCTTAAGCTACTCCTTATTTCATTATTTGCCTTCATTCAGGCAGACTTTTTTCTTTTTTTTAAATAATCTCAAACAATAGTTCTCCAGGCTTTTTGGAGGTCTTTCAAAGTATTTTTTTCTTTTCTTTTTTCTTTTTATTTATTTCTTTGTTGAGCTACTTAACAGTAAGGGCTATGAATTAAAGCACAAAAGCATATAAAAAGGTACCGAACTCAAAGGTTGAACCACTGTTGTGTCTACACATAAAGGACTCATAAAATGACAACTTGGCAAAGAACCATATTAATATTGTCTCTTAAATCACTTTAGAAAGCAGCCAATCACAATAACACATAATTTGAGATGATTTCTGTATTTGTGTTTACAAAAACATGCCAAAGGTAACACAGCTTTACAGACATAAAATATATGTTTTGCACCAAGATGTTTATTCTCAAAGAAAATTAGCCAAAAACTGGTGTTTATGGAGAAGTTGAGGGTAGATGGGGCAACCCTAAAAAACAAACAAACAAAAAAACAACGATAACGTTTCTGTGGCATATCAACAATATCTGATATAGATGTCCTTTATACAAATTAATTCAGCAAAGATCTGTTACAAGACCTAAGAGACAGTTGGGCCCAATCCCATTTCTCGTTTTTACCCCTTCCCCTTGCTTTTCCTTACACCTTGTCCCTTAAAACAAAGTGGTAAGAAGGTAGGGGTGAAAACATTTGCCTTCTACAACTGTTCAATTCTTCAACTATTGTTTATTGTTATTTTTACAGGGATGTGCGTGTATTTTGCATTTGTCTACAATAAGACAAAAAATCAAAAGCAGACATTATGTTATGTCAATGCATTTAACGCATGCTAGCCATGACAAGCCACATTTATCCGTTATTTCTCTGTTATGAGACAAGCAAGTGTCAAAAGGCAAGATGAAACAAGATGAGCAAGTGATGAGGGTGTTTCAACACCCAGACTTCCTTCGATGAGAGGGTTGAACAGCCGCGCTTTTCGTTCATTTTAATAAAAACTTTTCACAGAGTTTTGCAGAAAGGTAGCTGTTTTAGTCGCTCTCTGGTCCTCTCCGTCTGCACAGCGCAGCAGCCGCTTCCTCCTCCCCTCCTCCTCCTCTCCTGTTTTTCCATGAATCATGACGGCTATCAAAGATCAGCTGATTGGCTTTTCTGGTGCAAGTACTATCTCTTTGGTTACACTTGTTTATTGTTCATGGTTCACACCAGCACATATTTACCCCAAAGTATTGTTTTTGGACGCACTAGAAAAAGTAAGGAAAATTTAGCAGTCTCTGTCAACCAGACCCATCACTATCACGTAAAACTGAAGAATGAAAGATGTTGATAACAGCCTAATAAAGTAAAAAAGTGAAGAAAAACTTGTAAAACAACCAACAATATTTTTTGTCAACGTTTACTATGGGTGATAATTCATTGTAGGAGTTTGATTGTTTCACAAACACTTTCACTTCGATGGGAAAAAGAAAAACCTGGTTTTAAAAAAGATGTAAAATTAATGAGTGCATAGCTTCATACCATTGATTTTGTCCAGTTCAGCCAAAGTCTCTTGGTAGGTGGTGATGATCCCTCCATATCGTGTCATTACCTCCTTCCTTAAGTTGTCCCAGTGAGGAGAGAGCTCCCCTAACTCCCTTAGATCCTGCACCCTGCAGATAAACACAGATCTGTAATGACACCTGTGGTTTTGATGAAATTAACAGATAATCGTAATAGATTCCACAAATGTTTTCACACTGACATGATACGACCCAATGTGGACCCACTGTAAGCAGATATAAATGGCTCATTCTCAGAGTATAAAAACACAACATTTATGTTAGTAAAGTGATTAGATTCTTATAGAAACACAGATTTTAATGATACATTATTTTTCTGCCATTGACCTTTGATTTTGTCACACACTGCATCTTTAAGAGAAGTGTGTACTGAGTAATATGGTAATGCTACAGTTTTGTGTTTATTCATGCTTTTCAGCTCTTTTCAAATCATCTAAATTTTCCAGTTAGGGTACACAAAATGTTTACCAGACCCTGATAAAACACAGATCTCAGCTTGTTTGTAATTAATCAGTCACACATGCACAAAGAATCGCACATCATGCTTTGCTCAGCAAGATAAACACATTCCTGAACCTCAGGTTGAGGTCTCCACTCTACCCAGTAAAATTCCTCCCAGTTCCTTTTAATCTTATACGCATAAATTGTGTATAAAACAAACATGGCCACTCTTAACAGGATGACACTGGACTTTGTCTATCTTTAAGGTGGCTGTGACTGTAGTCTAAGGCCAAAATCATCTTTGACTTCCACAGTTAGAAATAATTGTAGGCGTGTGTGCATTTGTACATTTATTTAACTGATTTCTAACCAGGAAGCACAGCTCCTGTCTTTGTGTCATCATTTGCAGATCAAAGATAACATTAGATGGACAGACATCATTCAACCCTGAACACACCTCTGAAAAGTAATCAGCAGTGATATTACAGAAATTTTAGAGTAAATATACAAATCAAGATCAAAATGACCAATTCTTTAACAAGCTAGATATGTAGTAATTACAACTTGTGCATATTGCAAACATGCAACAAAATTATAGCCCAAATGTATGAAACTTGTTTGTTCAAAGCATTGTTAATACAATGTGTAATTACTTGAAGGCATAATGGAATGAAAAATATTTGTAGTTGTGTCATTAAACAACTACAGCACAGTATTAGGGACAGATAACTTCAGTAATTATATCCTTAGTTTCTTATAATGATGGATTATCTCTAGACTGCTTTTTAACAATTTCAACATACAGCAGAGTGAGGAAATTAACTAGAAAACATCATAGTCAAACAGTTCACCAAAACCCACAATGTTTAAATGAAAAAATAATTAAAATGCCCATGTATTTATCAGTCCATCAGCTTGATCTGATTACCCCTAGGGTTTGTACTAACAATGTTTCAACAAACAATGTGTATTAGCTTTAATTATTATTTTAAAAATGTTTCTGAAAACCACAGCTGATAAAAAGTAAGATATTGTTTGTGCAGAAATGTCAAATACGGACTGATAACATTTGGTATTTGTCTCCATTACATAATGCCTCTAGTAGTGGGTGACTGCTAGAGGCAAGATGCAGTTTTCTTGTCTAGCTAAAGCATGTTGTAAACAATCTGTATATCACATAAGAAACCATTGCTTTTTGTTTCGTCTTTCTCAAACTCTCAACAAGCATACAGCTTAAAACAAGCTTTAGTTAAGGCACATAGGTGCCACATGTTCGCACTCTGCCAACATACTCTGCAGGTTGTAATAAAGGAAGGTAGAAAGCTACCCAACAAAGTGAGTACATCGTGATTACTGTGGTGAAGGTAGGCTTAGTAGCCCTGGGTAATAACACCTATCAGACTCACTTGGAGGATCAGATGCACCACTGGCTCTGTAGGTGAGCCGCATCTTAAAATGATGCCACAGCAGGTAGAGATTGGCTTTACAAACTGTAGATGGTACAGTAGGCTATGTAATAAATTTCCCCATTAAGCCACACAACCACGAGAATGTGCATCTTGACGTACTCATGGGACCAGACTGCAGGCTGCTGTCCAAGTTCAGGAGTAATACATGATCCGATTGTATATAAAGTCATGTTACAAATTAAGTACCCCTCAAAAGATAATTACTTGGTCCTTAGCACTGACTGTCAGACTGATAGCCTCACATTTATTTCTAAAATACTTTCATATACAAATCAATGAAATACATAAAGGCAACACACTCCCCGCCTGGCCTCCTTGAGGCCACTATACTAAACGGACATCATACATGCAGTCCTTGTGGCTGGAAAATAAGCCCAACTCATCAACCCCTCTACCACTGGGCTTAACAGCCAGTATGAGGTTTGTGTGCAGATGTGGTTCTGTGTGTAACACCCAAACATCTCCACTTTGGTCCTGTCTGTCCAAGCCACATTGTTTGAAAAATCTTATGGTCTTAAATGTTTTCCACTTCTCACTGCAGAATGATGGAATTGGTTGATGGAAAATTGTTTGGAAATGGTCTTATAACTCTCCCAGATTGCTGTGCAGCAACATGTCATTACTGATGCTATTTCTACATGGGGATGTGTTGACACATCTGAACGCGCTGTACCACAAACTGCTAAAACCGCTGCATTTATAGAGCTGCTCATAATTGCAGATAATCAGTTAATCAAGTGAATTTGAGAAGCAGCACCTTACTGCTTTTTACCCTCTGAATTACTTTTGAAAGCATCAGGGTGCACTGCTTGTGCATTTTGGCTTAGTTTTTAATAAATTAATTTTGATGTTTTTTTCAATTAAGTCCTGATACTTAAAACTGGAGAAATGAGAGAATGTTTTAATTTTTTTCTTCTTTACCATGACTAAATGAAAAACGTTATTGGGTGTAATTGTATTAAAACTGCACATAATACTTATACAATAATCAGTTTTCAGCCTGCGTGCCGTTTTGTCATTTTCAAAGCTTTGCCAATCAGACAGCAGAATCAATTAGTATAATGGTTGTACACATCATCTTCTTTGATCTCATCTCTTTTTTTTTAATTGCAATAATTTTAGTAAAGGACAATGATGAACTGCATTCATTTGCTCTCATCAAGCTCATAGAACTGAAGCTACAACAACTAACAGATGCAGGTTGGGGTTAAGAGATGTATGAGTTTCAAGACATGAAAAATGGGACTGTGGTGGATAAAATATTTTTGTTAGAAACTGAAAGAGTTAAGGATTATTGAGCATTGTGCATGTCAAAAGCACTATGATCGTATTGAATCTGTCCATCATGTAAATACAACTGATCGGATCACTTTATCTGGCGTCCATGTGAACATGTTATCTGGAATCTCTGATCAGATTGATTTCAATCGGATAGATGAAATTTTTGTCCATGTTAACAAAGCTAGTGACACAAAGAATCTTTTAATTGTGGATGTACAAAGATTCACCAACTTACAGGTTAGGGTTACAGGTTTGAACATTTATAACAGTTTTGCACTGTTCTGAAACGAAAAGAAGCTAAAGAGATTTGAACAAAATGCAAATAAGCAAACACAATTAAGTAGTTTACTGTGGCTGAACCATGACTCAGCAATGAGAGAGTGAAGTAATGGAAATAAATCAGTGCAGAACACGATAAAAACAGTCAAACGCCAAAATGTCACACAATGATCTTAACACACAAATCTTTTACTTGTTAATTAACGTGATAAGAAGAAGGACATGATTTTCCCTCATTAATGAGACACCAGACAGCTGTAATGAATGGGGTTCAATCTGCAGTACACCCACTCACCTTACTGCACATCCATTATCTCTACAGACACAGACGGATGCACAAAGATGCACGGCATATTTTTGATATATGTAGAAATGTACATTGGGGAAACATGACTTCTCTCCCATTGTCTCCTCATTACAGAGTTTTAATTAGACTGAACTTCCTTTGCTGTTATATTCTAGATTTAGTAGAACAAGAATTCATGTGTTACACACAGGAATTTGACCTTTGCATTGAACAAGTCTGATAGCTGTGAACAAACACAAGAAGGGATGTGCAAATCAGGCAAACACACAGAACAGCTGGTGGTAAATCTCCCCTGGAAATTAAATGATTGGGTGCCTTGCTCTGGGGTACTTCAGCCATGAAAGGTAATAGAGCAAGACAGCATTGAATTTTGAAGTCACCACAGCATCTGCAATAGTTAATAAAGGTGCTTGAGGCCTGCTGGACTTGCACAGCTCTTATCCTGAAGAACAGATGTCATTACTGAAAAACTGTCACTGCTACACTGCCAGAATGATACTAGAAAGCCATACAAGGAGTATATA
>JBAMHW010000004.1:15267043-15285965 GCA_037177495.1 Rhadinocentrus ornatus
GCAGGTTGCAGACTGCTGAGCGGCGGAGCTGTTCTTCCGAACATAACCAGCAGATGGTCGCATCCCACCTGTCGAGGATCAGCAGCCTGCTGCTTGTTTACTTTTTAACAATTTTTGGATTAGATTACAGGAAAATTATTGTAACAAATACAATAAATGTACCTTTTGGGGTTTAGATGGATTATGCAAAAGTCTATGAAAAAGATTTGTTCTTCCCTTAAACTCATTTCTATTTTTTAAAGATGCCACACAATTTGTGACAGATTACAGAAATTGAAAGGTGTGTGACTGGCTTAAGAAACACTGATGTGGGTCTCAGTAGGTATTATACATTCAGTTTTGAAATTTGTAAGGTTGAGAATGGCAAGCATAAACTTTGCAAGCATTTTCTTTTTGTCAAGTTCAAACACAGTTATTGAGACACTTTGATTGGCTATGAATGGTGATATGCAGATCAGGCTCAGAAAAATGCTACTTTTCTAACCAGTCAAGTCCATGTGACACAGTCTTGTAATAGACATGCACACAAAAGCATTTAGACATTATAAAGTGCATACAGCTAATCTTTTTCTTTCAAGAAACACACCCCAAATATAATGTCTCACATGGAGACAACATTAACAGGTGGTTAAAAAGAGATGTGACTGATCTACTTCATCTTTCTGCAAGCTGGCAAGTCACTTTTGGTCTCCTGCTATGTGAGTTAATGTCAGCGGTCCCATCACAAATGATAAAACACCTAATTATCTCAGAAAATTGCATTTACATGTGAGGTAGGAACAGTTAGTGGGTGTAACTTTAACTTTGTGATGATGCACCCCTCAGAGCACTCAGGCTAAACAAAGTACTGTCAGTGGGAAAAACTTTATTTACATTGGTTTAGCATGTGTACATATTTATTTAGATAAGAAAATAAAATGAAAATTTAAACTAGTAGAATTTGACAAATTAGATGGGTAGTACCATTTTTGTCAATCGCTGGTTAATCAGTAAATTAACTGGTTCAGATCAGCTTACCTGCTCATATCTTCCTGAATGTAAAGTGAAAGCAGTTGTTTGGGGATGCTGAATGACAAAGCACACTCCTCCATTTGTTCCCGCACAAGCATCCATTTGCTGTCCACTGTTTGAAATCTGTACACCTTGCATACCGGGTTCCTGAACACTGTGAACATGGAGCAAAAAGATGTAAGAGATTATGTAGAAGCATCTAATGCAACAGAAAATAAATCACATTCTTGTCAAAGAAAATTTTACAGGTAATTATTTTTTTTTTTAGTAAAGGTAAACAGAATATAAAAAAACAACTCTGACAGCTGCCTAACTCAAGGACGCCACGGAACAAGAAGAAAGTCTCAAAAGTCACATGCGGTATGAAGCACAAATTAAATTCTATAATCAATAACTGTGTCTGCCTTAGATAAGACATTTTATCATCTTCCAAGGCCTTCTTCCTCTCTCTTTCAACTTCAGCACAGCAGACAAGAATACATGCTAAAATACATAAACCTTGTGCTATTAATTGTTGCCTTATTATTTCCTTCATTTCCATTTTAATTGCTTATTTACTGTACAAGATTAAGGCACCGTCCATGCAATCATTTTGAAACTTTGATTCCAAGCCCCACTATGCCTCTCTACCATTAGACCTGATTCACATATTGCACCATCTCCTTTATTTTTGCAGAGAGCATCTAATAGCAGCAATCGAGGAGCTGGAAACGAGAAACAGCTCTAATGCTCTTATCTGCATGCTTGCAGAAGAGGGCAAGAAGGCTGGAAGCCTTAAACAGTGTTTTCTACTTCTTTTCCTTCAAAAGACGGCAGTCGGAGAGAAGTCGCTCAATAAGTCAGAGCTGAAGCACCCGAGGTGAAACACTGACAGTCTTGCTAAGGATGGTCAAACATGCGTGGCAGGAAACATTTTTTGCTTTCATTTAAAAGTGGAAACTGTGTCCCTGCTCCGACTGACAACCGATAGAACAGCCTCCACAATAAATTGTGTCTTACAATAAAGAGTTTGGCCCAGAACTGTCCTTTTTTTAAAAAAATGTGTCTGTCAAAATGTGCAAATCATTCATCCTGGAGCTCTTGCATCATTTGTTCTTCAGCATTTAAGTCCAGTGATGGCTAATTGTGCAGTTGGGCAGAAGAAGGTTCTTGTATAGCAGCTCATATGAAGCTAGGGTATTAACTGAGGATGCCAATTGGAGTTTGGGTGAACATTTAAAATATGAAGAATAACCTTGCAGAATGTCAGAAATATTCCAATAAATGGAAGGTTTTTTATTATTTGCATTAGCACACCACCTAACCATAACCCACCACTACATGCTACTCCCATACTATTCTAGAGCTGTCTCATCAGAAAAAAAAATCCCATTAAAACACATCATCCATCAATAAAAGAATTATAGTCGAATTAAAGCCTGTATTGGGCACATTTCTCCATATATGTCTCACCAAAAGAAAAATAATACATTTGTCCACAGCTGTGTCACAATTCAGGATTAAAAACCATCAGATGGCAGCTTGTGTGTATTGACTGATTTAGAAAATGTGGATTTAAACAAATAAATATATAAATAACTGTATGAACTGTTGAACACATTTTGTAAAATGTATCTTGATCCCCTGATTTCTTGCATGAGGCAGCAGGGAAACATCATCTTCTATCTCTTTTCCTTATATGTGAGAAAATTTCGACAATATGTCATGAATTGATATATTGGCTGCTCCAGTGAACTAAAAATGAGCCAAATTGTGCTTCTCACAATGGGAACATTTAAATTGTTAACTTTTTTTCCAACACTTTGAGGCATTGCTACAAAAAGACAAATAGAGACAACAACTAAAACAGTTTTATTCCTATAAGTTCAAAGCAGGTGTGCAGGCATGGCTACTCATCTGTGCCAACTTAAAAAAGCATCACATTTGGATTGAGACATTGTTGATTGAATATGTTCCATCATAATTTGTGAGAATAAAAACTAATATGCATCCACACAATAGAGATACTTTCACAGACAATAACTGTAAACCAAATATTTAAATGATCATTTTTATGCACTGTTGTGAATTCAGCTGGAATTAATTATGATTAAGATTAAGACGAGCCCCCAAAAGGACCCCTAAAAAGAGTTATAATTGCATTTAAATTATATTTATTGTTGGCATGCGGATGAGAAAAAGTTATTATGGTGACAAAAATAAATGGGAGCATGGGACGCACAGCGGGGAAAAAACCAACCCCCCCAAACAAAATTAATCAGAGGAGCAATGGTTGCTCACTTCCACCTACGTCAGGGAAGTGGATTAACCCCTGAACTTCGCCCTGCAGCCACACTAATCTGGCCACCAATCAGATACCTCGGCTTCCTTTTCTGACACCTCTTAAGAAAATTACTTCCAGGGATGTGCCATGTGTGGGCTTTGCTTCCTCCCTGATCACTGCATGCTCATTTTGAAAGGTAATAAAAGTAGAAAACCAAATTGCATTACTCAGTCTGGTGGTATCTGCAGGGAGGGTATTGTTTTGACAGGCTGCAGATGTGCACCTGCAAACATGGCTGCAGTTCACTAGTTAATCACAGCAGAAACTATAAGTGACAGTGACACCATGACAACAGGCGTGGGGCTGCTGGGAGCTCAGGGGGTGGTTGGAATCTGCATAAAAGAGAAAATGGCTTAATGGAAAATGGAAACTAGAATCCCAAGTCTCCTCTCAACAAGAACAGCTAAGTATCAAAACAGTAGGAGTTCTGACCTTTTCAGGTCTTTCCCTATTCTGTCTATATTTAAAAAAAAATTTTTTTCAACAATTGTTTGCTCTTTAAAAAAAATATAGGGTTTCACTTATATCAAACACTAAAAAGTATTTCAGAGTTGCTTTAAATCCTCTGAAAGTTGTTCAAGGGCAGTTTGATGCTAATGAGATGGAGAACATAAAGGGCCTTTTAAATAAAGGTATATCAGGATGCTAACTACCACTATGCAGAAAACATCACACATCACAATATCGCCTAGACAAATTAGAGGATTTCAAAAATTCCTTCAACGATTTTTCCAGATGAGTTCATATACATTTTCCCCCAGAAAGAGAAAAGTAAAATTATGAAATTGGACAAAATAAAAAATGTGAAGACATAGGAAGAAATGAACATTTCTTAGAGCTAAATTATTAGTGAATGAATGGTAAAATTACAGGTGTCCCATACCTGGCCCTGTCTGTTGGCTATCTTCTCTGTTGATGCAGGAATGGTGTGCAGAGTCAAAGGCCAAGGGACACTGCAGACAAAATAAGAAAAACATGTGGATCCTGCCAATAGGAGCAAAGGGGCTTTGATCATGACCATTACCTGTGACTGCATCCCAATATTCACACCTTACTTGGCAAAAAATTATGATTTAGTAAAAGTAAGACATGAATGGGAAAACTGTATTCTGCAGCTTCATATAACTTCTTACAAAGACATTAATTCAAGCTGGCAACATAAACATGCTAAAATTAGAATATTACACAGCACTTTAAGGAGTTGCATGTGAGACTGGATATTTTCATTGCCTTTCAACTTGCATTTGTTCTGAATGACATTTCATAACAGAATAGTAATTTAATGTAATTACACTTCACTATAATAGCTCATTGTGGTGACAAACAGATTTCAATAACAGCTACTGTGTTTATGATATGCTCATTGCAACTAATACAGTCTAGAATCATGTGGAATCACACAGAGTGAACAGCTGATGATAAGCTGCTCTCCTTACAGTTCACAGCTTCAAAGCGTGCTGCACCTCTGCCTTCACTCAGTGAGGTCACAGTGGGCATCAGCTGTAGAAAAGCACTCGCCGTGACTTCGCTGACCCAGGGGTGGATTTATAATCTGTTATCCTCACTGTAATGTCAGTATTATCTACTCATTGTAATACTCTTTCCTCTTCTACTAGCAAATTTCAAATTACTTTCAGCCAGCATACAGTATGCACTGTACTGCCCACTAAGGATAACCTTACCTTTCTCACCTAATAAAGATGAGAAATCATGCCATTTTAATCTCTCCATTATACTGTTACTAGGCAAAATCATTATTTTTAATGTGGTTATTTCCTTATTTAAGTGAAACTGCGTAGAAAGAAACATCTATCAAGAGAATTTGTCCTTCTTATTTATACACTACATTATTTTTTATTAACAAAGATAAAAAAAATAATACAATGAACAATGAAAATGTAATTCTGATTTACAAATAATAAAATCTCTATACATGAGCTGGTTGAAAACTCATCTCTGCTTTAATGTTTTATATTTTTTTAAACAAATTTTATACACAACCACAGACTGTTGTAAAAGTTTTAAATTTTCTTTTCTTGTTGGCATTTAAAACATATGATCCATATGCAGTAAAATACAGTGAATAAAAATGCTATTGTCCATGTGATGAGGTAAAAAAGGTGTAAAGTAAGATGAGGAAAAGTTATTTGGGGTGTAAAAATTAATTAATGCAAAGCCAAACCTTAACCATAAAAATGTAATTACCTTAGCCTGCTGACTCTGGATCAATGTAAATCTACCATCAATTGATAGACTGTCCCACTCTACATTTAAAATTCAGTTTACTTGAGACTTTTATGTCTTTATTCCAATTATTCTCAGTGATTAAGGAGTGTACATCGAGCATTTTCAAAGAGCTACTGGGCAGCTTCTCTGAGTAACTTAAAGCTAGCCAACCAGGGATGGCCAACGTCGGTCATAGAGAGCCACAATTCCGCAGGTTTTCTAAGTTTCCCTGCTCCAGCACACCTGACTCAAATGAAATGGATCAACAGCCTATAAGGATCAGCACAATGTTTAAGTTTAAGTCAGGTGTGTTGGAGCAGGGAAACATTGTAATACACGATTACACACATGTAAAAATTATATCTGTGCTGGGCCTTTAAACCTGCCTCTTGATGCATTAAGTCAGAGTTTCCTCATCAAAGCAATCCTGACAACTAACAATCTCTCTTGCACGCTGTATGTCAGTTCTGTGCTGTCCGATGAAAAATTTAACACAGCTAGACAGCTAAATCTGTCCCTTGAAAAGGCTTCTAATGACTGCTAGGAACAACCCATCCCCTCTTCTTCTTTGAAAACTGATCCTGAATAAAGAGGACACCAACCAACATCTGCACTCACACATGCAAAAAACATAAACTCTAAAGTAAACTGTGCCCATTTATCAGAACAAACAGAAGCAACATTTGGCATTTGGAAATTTCAATAAGCAAGGTTGTGTATTATAAAGGGTTTTAGCAATGAGCCCAGGGCTGCAGCTGTGAAGGGAGTCCCACTATAATTGCAAGCAGAGGTCAGCATGGGTTGATGGCTCTTTGATGGCTAAAATATGTAAGGAGATCAGATCAAAGGTGACTGTAGTCTCTATCCTATTCCCACTGAGTGTTTTTGTAGAGTTAGTGGGATATTCATGTGCAGCAGTCACCCAAGCAATGACAAGATGATCAAACAATTGCTTCTCACTCCACCGCAAACACACAAACAAGCACAAGTTTGTAAGCTGAAGCAGCAAGACGTGCATACGGCGTAGGTAGCTCAAACAAGAACCTTATCTCCGGTGAGCCCTCCCTGATGTTTGTCATATCCCTTCCCTCCTTCTTCCCCTCATCCTTTTCAACAGAAACAACACACAGAGGGGGAAATGTGCTGTGACAACACACACACATACACACACACACAAGCCAATGCATACATAAAGAAGACATGAGCAGATTGTCAGTGACACTCCGGAGCCTAGCAGGGAACCTCCCTGCACCAGTAACAGGGGTGGGCTAAAGTGAAAGCCAGTCAGGCGTGTACAAGCCCTTGGCCAATTATATAAGACAGTGATTCACACACATACATAGATACATAGGCATGTAAATGCACACAATTACACACAGTACAACAGCTGATCACGAGAAGGCATGAGCTACAAGTCTTATGTTGCCCTGCACAGCACCTTGGTGAAAGAAAATCCAAAATGCTAATCTTTGCACATGAGAAACATCATGTACACTCCTTCTTTACTATTTAATACCTATTGGCTCCACAATGCACATTCACTTGACAAAACCCTCCATTAGGAATGTACAGAAAACTGAGTGAAATAGAAGTACATACAACTTTGCTTCTGGTGCAGAGGCATCCCATTTGGATGACGCAATCTTCAGTTTACTGTCAAACTCTGAAGAAGAATACTCTGTGCTTTTCTTTCTCTTCGCTGATTGTGTGAACCACAACTGAAGCCAACTGGTGGCAGTAAATGAGATTAGAGTAGAGAAGGAGGGTGTTGCCTGCAGGAAACCAATTCAGGAAACTTTGGGTTCTGTCACACAAATAAGGATTTCAAGATTGGCTGCAAAAATCCAGCACAAATGTTGTGTGGCCTTCAGCTTGATATATCAGAAACTGTTTCAGTATTGGCAGAACACAAATGTACTTTAGACACGGACATCACACATACACACATCCTGTAAATCCTCATTAGAGTTCACTTAAGTCTTCTTTGAGGACATGAGCAGTGCTATTCTAATCCCAGCATAAGCATGAAGCATCTGGTACTTAGACACTAGTACGCATTGCCATCCTAATATTTTACCTTCTGCGAGGGTGTGTTAGTGGAGATGTGATCTACGTCAACCTCCTCCATCTCCCCCATCTTCAGACAACTCACCACCACTGACCCTGCTGCACACAGACCATCAGATGACCTAAAGTGGAGACAGGAGCAAAAAAATAGATAGATTCAGTGTTCTTTGTGTAATCAGTTGAACAAAAAGTCTGCACACGTAAATGATCTTTTCGTCTGGCTGCTACTTCACAATGGGCCGGGGAAAAGTAATCTTCATGTTGAGCACCCCCACCCCACCCCCCAACTCTCCAAACCTAATAAGCTTTCATTCAGCTTTGAACAGGTTGTGAAATTATAAATCTTCTTAAATTCAAAAGCCGTGTCAGGATATGGATGCTTGCACTGTGGCAATTTCTTCCCCTGGCAGACCTTCCAGAAGAGTCTGCATGTAGAATGAAACTGAGCCATCGCTACTGGGAAGTTGACAGGCACGATAGAAAGAACAATTTGTCCAACTGTTCAAATGGCGGTCTAATAACCCATGCTTTGTGCTACAACAGAGACAAAATTGATACTAAACTTCTCCAATAAAACACCCCGACCGATCACTTTCCCAATCATGGAGCTTTGATTAAGGGGCTGATAGAAAATCTATAGTATTGGCAGCTAGACAGACGCTTTAAAATAAGGAAAAATGGTCCCTCGACATGGCGGGAGCTAGTCTGATCACCTTAAAAGACCCATCCCTAATGTGCCCAATTTCACTCCAGCTGGAGAAAATATTGGATGTTGTGTGCCAGCCAGTGGGCGAATAGGAGGGGGGTTATCCTCCGCTGCCTGAGGAGGAGAAAATGTAACGATGGTGATGGAAGCAGAAAAGATGCTTTCAAGGCCAATCCATCTCGGTGAGAAACATGGAAGAAAATTTTAAACACACACAAGAGAAAAAGAGGAGAGGGAAGGAATTGATGTGAGTGAATAGAGGAGAGGAATAGAGGGTGCACAAGAAGGGAGATGTAGGGAAAAGAGTCTCTGCAGTGGGACACTGGGAGCTTCAGTTAGTGCTTAATGTCTTACAGCAGTCTCCAAGCAGAGAAAATAACATTGGCTGCTTTATAAATCTAATCATTGTCCCTTGCCAGACACCTGTCTCAGTGTTTACTCCGCTGCTCCTCATCTTGTTTCCTCCCATTCCTCATCATGCCCACCCCATTCCTCCCACCCACCTCCACCCCTTTTTGCACAACAGAGGACTGAAGCATGGAGAGAGAAAGTCACCCTGACTTTGAACAAACAGTGTGTACTGACAGTGGCCTACGCATAATCGAGGAAATGGAGATTAACATGCATCACATTCAGTGACAGTCCTCATAAGACAGACCACAGGGGTTACAGTGGCCCTCTCTTCTTTAGATTACTCTGCCACAATCCAGTAATGAAACTCTCCATTCAAACAGACTGGAGACTCGGTTAGAATCGCTTTAAGATAATTGACTTATAATATGTCTTTGAGAGATATAAACATCAACTCAGCACTAGTTCTAATACTATCTTTATATATTGTTGTCTGTGAAAGTCTTCTACGACACTTAAGAGAGTTGATATGATTACATTTTGCTCCATTTTTACTCTTCAGGATTACAATGCAAAACAAAGCAGAACAGGACAGACTTCCTGACAAAAAGACTGATCTGCAAAGACAACCTGCTTTTTTAAAAAAAATGTTTACCTCAAAATAAATTTAAAGGAAGGTCAGCACACACTCCCCTTCCTGTCTTTCCACCTCGTCTTCAACAACTCTTTCCGTCTGTTTGAGCTGGCACAGAGACAAATCTTTTTAAAAAAAATCTAATTAGCCCAGGATCTGTTTCATGACAACACTTAATCAGATGGCTTTGTTCAAGTGACAAAAATAACGTGCTTAAAATCTGCTTTTAATGTGGAACGATTAAAAAATAATTAGCTATCTGGGAAGTGCCTCATATTTAACAGTTTTAAAACATGGCTTGATCTGCAGATACATGAAGCAACATAGGAACATGTAATACAATTTGTTTCAAATTACCAGTTTGTGCTGCAGGGCTTTGATGGTTGAGCTATTCACACTGAAAACATGGTATTACGTTGTTTTGTCCTCCCCTTGGCAATTCTAAATAAATCTAAATATCCAGTGCAAATATCTCGAACAGCATTTCATTGTGAATTTCACTACTTTAAAAAAAGTTATTTAGTTTATGATTTTTTCTCGCAGGATGAGTTTATTCACCTTGAAAATGTTATTACCAATACAAATGCTGAACACTTTTTTTTCCAGTGAATGCTGCCTGCCCAGGCTGCTGTCAAATCAAGACAAATACACTGAAACATAATTTCCATAACCTCTAAAACTGATAAATACCCAAAGACATCTGACAAGTGTTGCAATGAAGGTCTGTGGCTTCATTTCAATGAGCTTTAGATAGACACCCTTGCAATGCAACTATTGTTTTAAAAGAACAACAGCAGAGGTGATAATGAAGGTAGTTACTTTGAGAAAAATGTGCTAACTGCACCATTACTAATAGTTGGATCTATGTGGTATTTAGTAGAAACCTGAGCACCAGAATGTGTTTTGTGTTTTCTACTGTAACATAATTACTGTCATTGTTCCATTCTCTATTATCTGAAAAACTGTCAGTACAATAGTTATTGTGATTCATCGGTGGTGGAATGTCAGATGCTGAGGGCTACTTTTTTCCCCTTGTATGATGAAATGAGCAGTTGCACTCTGGTGTAACAGGGTTGCAGTGCAAAGTGTTACCCTGTGCAGGATTTAGACACAGCAACATACTGTAATTTATCAGTGATCGGGTGTCTTTTGCAGTAAAAACAACCTGGCTTTAGTTATTCCTAAATTGTGCACTTACTCTCAACAAAGTGGAGGTGGCAAAAGGTTCAAAGGCCTATAGAGTAATAATAAGGATGATGCTTGGAAACATTTTCACTAGAAGTGAAAGACAGCCTCAAGTGGACAGCTACTACATGCAACTACAATGGTATTTAGGATAAAGCAAAGACACGTTCTTACATTCTGAACTAAAAGAAAGAAAGATTTTCACTGAAATACCACAGTAAGGACAATTGTACACTTCAAATAGGTCTGAGTTTAGAAGCCTGTGGGTGGGATGACTTCATGAAATAACTTCAAAGCAACCCAACTACTTCTGTTATCATTAGATGGTTTTCTCTGTGGAAATTCACACAATTCACAAAAACACCTGAAAGCCGCAGCAATAAAGCAAAACACCACTGGCTACTCCTCTTGCTTTTGCTGCAAGTACAAGACTAAAAATACCCAGAAGGAGCTGGAGAAAATATATACTGCTTTTCTGCAGAATTTGTCAAATGAAAACAGTTTGTCAGGACATGTGAGAGGTGCATGTTGCTGGTGGAATAGGGGAGTGGTCAGTGATAAGCAGGATTCTATACAGACAGAAAGAGTACAACCAACAGCCTTGAAGTGTAGCAGCAGAACTGTAGATGGGATTCTTGACCTATATAAAGCTGGATGGGTGCACTAAATATAGCACTGGCTAGTTTTCACAGAGGACAGATGTTAGGACACAGGACATTACTAATGGAGAAAAATCAAGATTCTGATGTTCAGCAGGAATGAATGACATTATCATGTGACTCAGCTGTAATTGCACATTTTTTGCAACTTGAGAACTGATTCAATCAATATAATTACTCTGCAGGCATTGTTCATAGGGCATGCCAGTCTCACCAGGGAACATTACACTTAGCACACTCAGATTCTGACTTGTCTGGGCCACTTGAAGCATATTCTCAAAGAAAAAACTGCCCTGGTTTTTCACTTGATGAAAGAGACTTCCAAAAGAGGGATATATTTAAAATGAATGCAACACAGAGCACGTTTACAGTTTGTAAAAATCAGTTTCAGTAAAAAATTAAATACATTTTAGTAGCATGCTCGATACTTTTCATGTCTAAAAGGTCAAGCAAGCATCTTATTTTTTAATCAAAACAAGAAAATGTAAATGAAATACACCCGAGTGTGATAATCATGCAAATGAATGCAATGTGAAAAAAACAAACAAACAGTTTTCCTTCTGAAATACACCTGTAGTAAGCGGAATAGGAGCTACTGTCAGCACATGATGCCCACTTGCACGCAATCTCAGTTTTAATGCATCTTACTTGATACAGCTCCATCTTTCTTTGTGTCGCTCTCATGCATGCGCTCACACCCACACGCACGCCTGTATTCTTGCATGATGAGATCTGTCTTCATGCAACATCTACCTTTATGCTAGGGCTGTAACACTGTCAGAAACTGTCTGGAATAAGCTGTTCACAGAAGAAGCAAAGTGGAAAACATATCTAGAATGAATGTCTTTTCATCAGCCAATTACATCGATCCAGTCTGTGGCTCGAGAACAGAATATGCAGCCGATGATTGTTGAGGGACTACGTCCACACTGCACATTTCACAGCCGTTTCAGTAAGTCGGATGGGAAAGACTTAATGAGGAAGCAAAAGGAACCCAGAGGAAATACCTCGGACTACATCATGAAAAGAAATTCATTGCCATGATGTCTTTGCACAGCAGTTAGAAAAATATTTCATATTGTACTGTAAAATAAAAAGAAGCTAATATTTTGGTTGTGAGGTTGTTAAAGCTGACTGTGGTTATATTTACCCGTGATTATAGCTGTTTTTATGCCAATCTGCATTTTTCTAGGGGCTTTGTAGATACAAAAGGTTATCAGTAATTCTGGGCTTACATCAGAAGACTTTGAAAAGATTTGCAAATGACTCATGAAAACTACCAGCTCACACCTGCTCACATCTAAAGACAAATGCTGTTTTTTTTTTTTTTAAACTGTCCTGTCTGGCATCATAGCAAGCAGAATGATAGTCTGGTTGCTGTATTGTATCGAACAAATTTCCTTTGCCAAGGGGAGGCTACAGGAGGGTACAAGGCTCCTCTTGATAGTCGGATTCCTTTATTTATTTAATTACTGTTATTTATTTACTTTGAATCATGGAATCTATGTAATCTTGCTGTACCCGACCGGAGGGGACAGAAAAGGAAAGAAGACAGTAAAAAAAAGCTAAAGGGAAAGCAGAAAGAAGTAAGAAGAGACAAAAACACCACAGACAGAAGACAACGACCCTTCAATCCACGTTGACGACAACTAGCTGCCAGACAACTTGCTGCTCCAATTATACATAAACACACCAGAAAATTTCCTACAGCTTTAACAGAAAAACAGAGCTGCCAGTAATTAAGAGTTTTTAAATAATGACCAAATCAAAAAGACATATCACAAACACTGACCAGATACAAAATCACAGAAAAAAAAAGAAAAATGATCTCTTAGTGTATAAACCCACTAGACAACTCAGTGACTGTGTCAGCATGCAGAGAATGAGGAATAAGGAGTGATCAGTGATGAGAAGCAATAATTGAGATCATGCAAATGCGACCACTTCTTTCTGGAGGCTAAAGGCAGACTAGGGCAGCCCAGAGACCCAGGTCATCAGCAGCAATCCCAGAGTGCAAACCCAAGCTACCCCACCCCGAAGACGAACCCAGTCCCACCCGAAGGGTGGCAGAAGAGGGCACAGATAGGCACCGCCGGCCCCACCAGGGCTATCCAGAGCGGCCCGAGCGAAGGGTCCAGCCCCCCCAAAAAACAAAACAAAAAGCAAACAGACAAAAAACAAAAACAAAAACTAGACGGCCCGCACCATGCCGAGGAGAACCGGGCCCCCCAAACAACCGCCCAGCTCAGGCCAGCACCCACCCCAGTGTTCCAGCCGCACACCCCGGGAACCAGGGCGTCATTGACCCCACTCCCCCGCCCTCCACCTACTCCCACCTCCACCCCATACAACCCCTCACTCACCCTCTCCTGCATTGTACCCAAAAGCACTCACTATCACACAGTCACATCACACATGACCCTCCCACCATGCCCCGTAAAAATGTTTAGAGTTTTAAGTAGTCTCAGGCTGAGATTTAACAAAGACTGTGTATCACTATTTACAAGACTACAACTAGATTCTTTTGGCATTTTTTGTGATATATTGGACAGTTGATATGGAACACGGCTGATCTGCCCTCAGCAAAGCAAACAAGGGGAGAGTTTCCAACACATCATTATTTTGTGTGACTTTGCATCTCCGCCAGGTATTACATCGACTCATTAGAATCTGGAGGGATTAATGAGTTTCTATTCTTCTCTTATTTGTTAAATCATTATACTGTAACACATAAATGATCCACAGCAGACATTTACTTCTTAATAACCATCTCCAATCATTTGGTGTAAGCCCAGCATAAGATGTAGCAACACAAAACTCTTCTGGGGTAAATTTTGTTTAGGTGAGACAGGCTACGAAAACCTTAAAGGTACAGTGTGTAGCTTATTTGTTTTTTTGTTAGCAAAAATCAAGTATTGCTGTCATAAATACATATTTTACCAAAGTCTAATCACAATCCCATCCAAATGAAAGCATTCTCGTAACGGCGCACCCAACTTGAGGCTGCCATGTTGCATCGCCATCTTTGAATACAGTAGCTGAAAGGGGACAATTTGTTTATGATTTATGCTTGCGTGGCGTCTGCGTCCGCGTAACCGTCTGCGTAGCAGGGATGCGCATCAGGTCTGGAAGAGGTAGGCCAAGACTATGGCGGAGGTTCTCCCTTGTGATCGGTCAGTTTGGGATCACGTGTTGCCGGATATCTGGATCTTGTGGCTGAATTTATGTGATAACCACTGTTTCTGAAAAACAATAACAATGGATCAAGATGATGAGAGGCTGATTGAATTTTTTATTCATTTTCTTCCAGAAACTATTAAAGACATTTAACCATACTGGACGTCATTGTTGTTTTTAAACAGAAAATACCTACCGAACTGAGGTTAATCATCAAAATAACCTGGTGAGTTTACCGGCTGATACCACCCCTGCTGCCACCTTCAGATTAGGAGAAGAAACTGCAACAGACACCAAAACGACGCACACCCCCTGTGCTCGAGTGCGAAAGCAAACTCACTAGCTTCAGCTACGCCATAGCCGGCTGCACACATAAACCCGCTTTAAGCCTTGTGCATTTTACCTGCAAGTACCCACTGTTTCGGCGGGAGGGGGAGGGCGCGGGGGTAGTGTGAAAAAGCCAAGACAACCGTGGATGATTCGGCTTGCCAGCTTACATTGAAATGGACGACCATCTATACTCTTTGCCCACGAGACGGAGGAAAAAATAACCAAGAAAAGGAAAAGAAATAATAACCGGGAGAAAACAAGAGTGTACATTGGTGGAGCATTTACCAGATGGAGGCAGTTGATGAAGGAGAGATGGCTAGAACCGCAGCATTAGCCACATTCCGACAGAAGTTCTAAGAACTGCCCTTGTTCAATGAACGGCCCTTTCCCAGGGGAACTGTTTTATGTTGCATTTACACATGAGTTGGGGTGGTAGCGGGACCGATGTGACGCAACCGTCTGCGACAGTGACGTGTGACTTTTGCACCACAAAACAACAAAACAAAACCCGCAAAAAATAACAAGAGCACACCATTAAGCTAATATGGATTACGAAGAGATCGCCGAGTTCATGCTCTGCCTCTTCAAAAGCTCTCTGGATGTCCTGGGTGGCGTAGATGGCCAAAAGAGACCTCCTTTTCAGTTCATTTGTCGCTGGCTTTGTCCATTGTCGTGTTGTTGTCTGTATCTGAAACCGCAGCGGCAACAGTGAATTTTAAAAATGCTGGGGTCACAAGAAGCGGAAGAAAATAAGCAGAACTCCGGTAAGGGGCGTAGCAACGGATGACCAAACACCTACGTCATGAGGGTTCCGATAGAACCACGAAAAGACCCTGCCTCGGAGGAGAAGCAGGAGGAGTTATAGGAACGGAGGGTCTTTAGCCCTAGTTCCTATATGTCAGAATGCGCAAAAAAACGGCCTGGTTCCTGAAAAGGTTATGGGAACTGCCAAAGGTTCCTACAGTCGGAAAGGGGCTATTGTAACGCAGAAATATTTCTCAGGTAATAATTATTTCCTATCAATACGTCGCCCAACTCCCCAGATACATCAGCTAAAATACATGTTATTAAACACAGAGTAATGTTACAGCATGGGATCTTCCACCTACAGCGCCGACAGGTCCACTGCCCCACTGACCCTGCTTTTCTCCCTCTTTCTCTCCCTCTTTCTTTCCCTTCATCAAATGATCTCTGAGTCTGCAAGTCATAAAAAACGCTTTCACATGATAACATTAGCTATTAGCAGTAGCTTGGTACTAAATACATGGAGGGCACACTTGTAACTTATTGGCATAAAAAAAATAATAACTATGTGTCGTTCTGTTCCTCATCACCTGACGGGACACTCGAACTTCACATTTATGAATCTCCACGGCCTCCGTAGTTGTAATGACGCTCCTAAACGGTGAGACTCCAGTAGAGCACTACTCGGTTGCTTGTAATATATTAGCGCACCGCTAGATGGCAGTAATTCTTACACACTGCGGCTTTAAGAGCATTACAAGCATGAGTTGCTTTGGCTATGAGTCACAGTGTTCATGGTTGCACGTGCGGTCAGGAGAGCCATGATAAAGAAAAAAAAGTGCATAAAATAAATATAAATTTTTTCCACTGATCCGAATTTCAGTATTCCCCAATCAAATACAGGGCAGAAACACCGGGTGAGGCAGTGGCTAGCTGTGCCTCACCTTTGACTGCGCAATCCAATACAAACTGGGTTGCATGACGTGTGCCCGTTTCTGTTCCTCAGCATATCACCAATGTGAACTTTACAGAAATATTTGTTATACACTATGACTCTCCACAGCCTGTGTAATGTCTTTAATGTATGTGTCATTATTCCTGCTGATCGTACAATAAAGTGCAGAGAATAGTCAGCAGGTGAGGCAGGCAGTACTCTGCCTCACCTCAAGGGGACACACTCACACACCAACAAAATGTGTTGGTGTGTAAGTGTAATTGAAAGAGGAATGCTGATGGGCTATCAAGCATTATCAGTAGTTGCATGCTGTTGAATAAATAGTGAAAATAGATGCTTGTTTCAGTTCTTACAATTGTAAATCTAACTCCAGAGGAGTTCTCCAGGAGACCTCACTGCATGTCACTGTGCAAAACCAACTATAAAAACTTAATTAAATGAAAAATAATCAATAAGCTTCATGGGTTTTTCCACTAGCAGCCATCTCAATTATGTATAATTAAAATCTTAGCTAACTAAAGCTTCATCTTCAAAATTTAAGACCACCACTAAGATTAACAAACCGCCATCTGTGTCCTAAACAAAGACCACGATATGATTTATTGCTGAGCAATCATGCTTTATTATATATTATTTCTAACTTTATTGGGATATTTTTAAGTTCTCCCAGAACATTTAACTGCCACTGTTAGTGTAAGTATAGTTGTGACATTAATTAGAATTCATTAATTAATATTCTGTGTGCAGACAACAACATAAGGCCGAATTCTGTTGCAGTGTTCGGGAGTTTGTTGTATACTTCCTTTATAATTTAAGCTGTTTGGCGCAGGTTCTCTTGCACTCGTCAAAACACACACCCACACACACACACACACACAGCCACACACACACACTAACAGACTGACACTGAGCCCAGTGGGACGAGTCAGCACAAATTGAAGAACACATGCCATAATTGTATTGCTGGCTGTTAGCACCATGATGATCCCCTTAAATTAAAGGACACACTCGTATTTTTTTCAAGTTTATGCCAATATGTACAATAAAAGAAAGTTATTAGTGGCTGAAATCCTGAGAATATTAGTCACAAAGAAAAAACCCAAACAAAACACATTTGGATGTACATGATGGAGGACAGTCGACATCCTTGACCCTTGAGAAAATGGATTTCCATTCTGGATTCCAGCATTATTTATTACCTTTTTAGACTGAAAATTCCTCTTTGTACTTTCATGGCCAATTGCTTTCTTGCAAAGCTGCAGCTGAGGGACAATAACACAGGAGAGGAATTTTGGCCAAAGAATGCTGCTGGAAGATTTGCATAGAACAGGGACTTTGGATTTCATTTCCCATCATTTTCACTGAAATTGTCTCTTGAAGAGACTTTGGAGCAACTAATACATTTTCCAGTGGGCATATGTTGATTTTGGTACTGTAGTCAAATATGCTCTTAACTGATATGTTCTACATTAATTAAAACTTGATTTGATAAAACATAAACTGGGTAAGAGCTACCAGCTCATTAAACAACATACAAAAAGCATACATTTTGTATCCATGATGAGTTGTGTCCTGTCAATGCCAAATTCCAACAGTACTTATTATTACTACAGAACATCCAAATCTAAATCTATTCTGAATATGAACCCTGATACAATCAACATTTGAGAAATCAAAAGATGGATGCGCTACATTCTCAGCTGGATCTGTTCTCTTGTGTGCATAATTTCTCAGGATAAAGATGGCTGGCATGCATTCAGTGAAAAGTGCAGATCAATGACAATTAGATGAGCGCGGCTGGAGAAGACTATTGAGTGGGAGAGGGCAGGTGAAGCAGCGACACAGAGTGTACTGCATGCTCAGATGATGACCTCCATCACCACTCACTTAATAAACACCACATGATAAACTCCTATGTGATAGGGAAGGGGTCAAACTGAGCTAACATCCTGAATTGTAAAGCCAAAATAAGTAACCAAAACCATATAAATGATTAGAAAAACTGAGGACGTAGACAGCTCATAACTGTGTCAAGTATAATGATTTAGAAAACATAAGAGGACTATCACTTTATTGTCATTTCCCAACAAACTACAAAGAGATTACTTAATCTACTTTGGTCTCATAGCTCTTTCACGTTAAATTGCTCATGAAATAGACACCTAGTAGATGATTATCAGCAATGCTACAGTTTTGTTTTTTCTTTAACTGGTGTGTGTGGTCCAATATAAACTATGTTAGTAAAATCTTGTGAGAAGGTCTAACAAAGCTATATATATATATATATATATACAAATAACTCAGGGGTCTCCAACCTGCAACTCTGAAGCTGCAAGTGGCTCTCTGGACCTTCCACAACGCCTCTAAATACGTGGCTAAAATATTTTTTAAATCTATTTTTCTTGAGGGGACAGAGGCCTTTCTGTGTGGAGTTTCACACATTTTCTCCCCGTGCATGCGTGGGTTCTCTCCGGGTACTCCGGCTTCCTCCCACCGTCCAAAAACATGCATGTTAGGTTAATTGGTCACTCTAAATTCTCCCTAGGAGTGAGTG
>JBAMHW010000004.1:15288484-15300453 GCA_037177495.1 Rhadinocentrus ornatus
GCTGGGATAGGCTCCAGCTCACCCCGCGACCCCTAATGGGAACAAGCGGTACAGAAAATGGATGGATGGATGGATTTTTAAATTTAATTAAATTAACAACTTTGTTGTGGTAGGCAGAAATGATCTGCCCATTTGAGATAGATGCTACTAGCACCTACAAAAGTCCAGTCTCCGGTGCGGGAGAGGAAGGTAGTAAAGTGGGACAGATGTGAAACGTTCTGCAGTTCTTGATGAGGTTAAGTGGAATTGACTTGTCTCATCTGATCATTAAATTTTTTATTTAAAGAACTAAAGGTGTACAGGGATGATCACAAAAGAATATTCACATTACTCTTCACACTGTTATTAAAATTGCTTGTTTAATATTTGATGGTTTCTGCTGAACCAAATGTGGATCTACAGGTGGCCTGAAAAAGTTTGGGAACCCTTGATAAGGTTGGTCAGTCTCTCATCTTTTTAAGTTGAGCCAGCTTTTTAATTTTCTGTTAAATTCATTTTAGTAATCTGCCAACAGAAAAAAAAAATAGTTATGTTGTTTAGCTCATCAATACAGGAATCTTGTTGTGTGTTGTACTGAACATTTGATGAGTGGAGGAGTGAAAAGCACTGAACTGGTGGCTTTTAGTTTTGTGTTCATGGCTGTTAAATATAAATTTGATTTGAAATAGAATAATGGGCTTTTGCCGATTACTTAGCCATATGTGGGTGCAAGGATTTGTGGTTGTGCACACATAGGTGTGAGCATATGTCGGCAGTATATAAGTAGGGGTGGCCAGAGTGAGTGAATGTCTCCCAGTCTGACTTTTTGTCCCAGTCCGACCCTGCAGTTGGGTGTAGAGACAGCTGTTTTGACACTGCTGCAAGTTCTTGCTGATGAGACTTTAAGAGGAGAGCAAAAATTACAACTCGATTTCACGGCCTTATATGATAGTTGGCTTTTGAACTGCTTTAGGTTTCATAGGGTGTTTTTTTTTCTTGAGCTGTGTGAGGAACTGATTCTGCTCTGATGTTGTCATCATGGCACAGATTAACTTTGAATTATTTATTATTAGCTTATTTTTTAATTACATCACAGCCAAATTCTTTTCCTCTGACATTTCAAATTTGATAACTTCTCTTGCTTCTGTTCAGCAGTATTTGTTTTGGTTGTGATTTGACAACTGAGCCTATGAAGCCCCCCAGAGGACACAGGAACTTTTTTTTTTCTTTTGCATTAGCACGTAATACTTCTGCGTTACCTCGCAAAAAAGAATGGACAGACACTGATTACATGGTTACAAGAGCACGCACAGCCTGTTAAAGCCGTTGTGCTCAGTTTCTTTAGGTGTTTCTGGTCTGCATCTGTCTCTCTCAGCATCAAGTTAACATAACACACACACCTGACACTGACATGTTTACATTAACAGAGGTTAATGCATGTGACTATAATTTCACACTGATACAAACTGCATAGAAGATCTGGTGAAAATGTCTATGCACATTTTGAATGTGAATATACACATTTTTGTCTAAAGGTGCATTCACACCAGGATAAACCGCTAGACTCAGTCCGACTGGGAACTTGGTTTAGTTTGGTGGTGCAATATTCTTCCGGTCTGAGATTATGTTCATGCTGCACTTCTCAAAAGAATCAGACCTTTTAAATAACATTTCCACTCTCCGCTAGATGTGGCAAGTCAGAATTGGATTGCACATTTACAATACCCCAAATGAAGCAGACATAATTGGGAAATAAACTAAAATTCGCATATAAGAAGCTAGTGTGAATACTTTGTCAATTTACATGTGACTGTTCTTAGTCAGCAATGTGCGATTTTTTGCTCTTTAATTTCAGCTATAACTACTTCTGAAACAAGTGGGATCAGAAGAGGCAATTTATTTGATGTTATTAACTTTTGTCAATTTTTTTTATTTTTTATATATTGCACATTTACTACAACCTGAGACAGACCAACTGTCAGGAGTAGCGGCGGAGATGAGGACCCAAGCGGAGACAGAGGAGGCAGGTCAGTGAAAGTAAAAAAAAAAAAGGTTTTATTTAACCTATACTCAGGGAAATCTAATACAGGGGAAGAGCCACACTGACACACAAACGGACAGGAGACGGAGCACAGGCGGACGTGCAGGCCAGGACTCTGGCGGACGGCCAGAGGGCTGCACAGACTGGAGCTGGGTCTCTGGGAGGCGTGCTGCGTGGAGAAGCCGACCAGACTGGGACACTGCGGATACCAGAGGACAGCCCAGCCTGGAGCTGGATCTCAGAAGGACATCTCAGGAGCTGGCTCCCTGGGGAGTTCTGTAGCATCCACCTCATGGTGTGCCAAGGTGCCCGAGGCAGAAAAGGAGCACTCTCCTTGGCGGCAGGTAAGGAGGGTCTCAACCCGAGACCCCCTCTGAGGCGGGAACGAGAGGCCAGTGATCATAGACCCCCTCAGGAACAAGAGTCCGAAGAGACCAGGGACCCCTCAGGGATAGTAGTTAGAGGCTGGAGAGGAGCCACTGGAGGCAGCGGACCTGGGCGTCGGACGCTGCGGAGCCGGGCAGGACCGGGGCGCAGGAGGTGTGGGAGGTGACACTGGACAGTCGTGGAAGCCGGAGGTGACACTGGGGAAGTGAACCTCGCAGCTGGAGGCGACACTGGGGAAGTGGGCTTCGGCGCTGGTGGCGACACCTGTGACATGGACCGTGGAGCCGGTGGCGACACTGGGAACGTGGACCATGGAGCTGGTGGCGACACCGTAGACATGGGGCTGGGAGCCGGTTAATGGAGTTCAGTCCTCACTTTTTGGACAGCGGCCTCGTCAGCTGCTCCAGGAAGGGTGAGATACTCAGTCCACAAATTTACCAACCTGGTGGCGGTTCCCACCCGTACAAAGGGTGGATAAGGCACCGCCAGACTACTCAGGTAGGAGTCCTTGGCCAGGAATAAACAGTCCTCCAAATGTTCACGCTCTGTGAGATCCTGTGAGAGGCAGCTCATTCTGCCTGCTGGGCGCATTTCTGGTCAGATCCTTCTGTCAGGAGTAGCGGCGGAGGTGAGGACCCAAGCGCAGACAAAGGAGGCAGGTCAGTGCAAGTAAAAAAGGTTTTATTTCACCTAAACTCAGGGAAATCTATAATACAGGGAAAGAGCCACACTAACAGGGATGAAACCAAACAAGGATCTAACAAAGTAACTGAAAAACCTGGGACTTAAATACACTGACAGACAAATTAAACACAGGTGACATGCATGAGCAATCAGACAAGGTGTGCTAATGAACAGAAACCCAAGAACACAAAACTAAACCCTGAACATCAAAAACCGAGAACACAAACTAGAAACATGACCAAACTAAATGCATTAAATCAGAACAGAAACCATAAACCATGACACCAACTGCTGCTTAATGAAACAATAAAAAAAACCCACAACAATAAAAACAATGAGCACAATAAAACAAAACATAATTTAAACATGATAAAACATAAAAAATTTAAAATAAATGTCAAGCTCAACTTAGTTTAAAAGTCAATGCAAAGAGATGATCTTAAGTAAGGACTTAAAACCAGAAAACGCTTGAGCATGTGAAAGACATTTTTTCTTATTATGCTCTATATATTATAATTACACCTATAATCACTTCCTTTATTATATTCATTTATTCATTGATTGTTACAATATTATACTTTTAACATTTTTACTCATCATGCTTTAATTCACATTTAAGGTTTATTCTCTTTAAATAACATATGCTCTGTTGAAAGTTCACTACGAGGGTAAGATGACCTTTATCTGGCTATTCCTCAGACCCTGAGTCAGACGGGTTCTTGTGGAGACACATGAAGTTGCTTTGACGCCAGTCCCAAGAGTTGTGTGTCCACCCAAGGTTGTCTGATGAAGGAGGATTCTTTCAACAGAAATGTATAAGTATTGTTTTACCTCTTGCCTCCCCAGAGTCTCTCCTGACTTCACACGAGCCTCTTCCGACTCTGCGTGAGTCGGAACAACCACTCTCATTACTTGCAAGTAATTTGTCTTTGTTCATTTTTCCTTTAATAAATTTTGTTATTCTTCAACTCATTCCAGACTTTTTCTACAACAAGCAGCTCTAATGTGAATAGAGAGACTGTTCCACAGTTTAGAACCAGCAAGTGAAAGTGCTCTGTCACCCCTGGTTAAAGTCTGGATTTTGGAACCTCAAGGGGGAGCTGGGTAGGAGAACTCAGAGCTCTGTTACGTCACATGACCAGTTCATGTCAAGTAAACATGGCATGGTATGAGTAGATGCAGGAGGAGATGGAAATCTTTTTACAAACAATTAAGGAAAAAACATAACCGTCATCCTCGATAGCAAACAACAACAAAATGAAAGAGATTTACAAAGAATTAGAAAACTCAGTCCTCAAAGTGTAGCCCCGTGTGACGAGATTTTACGAGACCAACTGCTAATGCGCTAAACACCATTCAGTGGAAACGCCTGCAAATCGCAATTGCACTTTGTCGAAATTTTAAAAGGATCGCTTTTATTTTGCAAAACGCAGATGTTGGGCCCTTGATGTCCTTGATTTATGGTGCTATCTTTAATAGTTTAAATTTATAGGATATACAAAATAAAATCTACCTATTTGCTTAATCACTATTCATCTTGTAGGGCTTAAGACTGATAAATGATGCAGTTTTATCTTTTTTCCATTTAGACTGAATGTAAATTTAATTTAGACTGATTCTTAACAGACTGTTAAGACACACTTATTGTGTCAAAGGAGCCAAATAGTACTTTGCAAAATAGCACCTTGCAGCTTGCTAAATAGATCATGCAAGTCATTTGATCAATATATCTACTGCTTGTGACCTTGGTGATACATTTTAAGACATAAAGCCTTGGACTCTACATTAGACAGACCCACAGCTACATCACAACAAACTGCACAAACGCAGACAAGGAGAGGTGTAAGGCAAAAGAGCAATCCTTCCATCAGCTCTATCAATCCATCCATCAATTTTTTATACCTGGTTAATCCAATTTATGCTTGTGGGGGGCTGAAGCCTATTCCAGTTGCCATTAGGGGAGAGGCAGGTTACACAACAGACGGATCAGCAGTCTAACACAGGGCCAACACAGCGGAAAACCAGCCAAACAACCATGCAAGCTTTCCTTCTTTCTAGCATAGAATGGTTTCTGTGTGCATCATTATAAAACTGACCTGCAGATCTGCAATAGCATTATGCTGTGACAGAGAGGGTTGGGGTAAGGTTCGATTAAGAGCTTAAATAAAATGTTTTGTGTAAAAGACGAGCCTATATGGATTAGCAAGAAAACTAGTTTGCATGAGTGCTACAGGAAAACACAGTGTGAGAGCTACAGTGGTGATTGCAGTGGCGTGTTGACACAGGTAGGCAGCAAATATTAGGATCTTTTGTGCTCCAGTGACTGTTGCGGGAACTTAATGATGGTGGGACATCTCTGTCTCAGTGTGTATTTTAAGGGGTAAAGAAAAGCAGATGCTCCAGCAAACTTTCTGTCAGACAGGCATGACCAACGGGAAAGAATGAGGGAGCAGGGTAGCAAACCAATAACATTATAGGCCTTCAAAGAAGTTTACTCAAGTACTCATCTTAGGCTTTATCAATGCTACATCTTCTTTTTATACTCCTAAGATTGATTAAAAATTTCACTTAAGTCTAACAATGATGCTTTACCTCTGAGAGCAGAATTGAAGGTAAGTTAAGGTTAATAATGACTGTACCATTTACATATTTACCAACAGCAGTGGTCAAAGCTCTCTTCAAAATCAATCTATTTTTTATCTTCTTCTTTTCTTTTTTCTTTTTTTTTTACCAAGCATCTTCAGCTTTAGATATCCCCTAAAACAAAAGAAAATAATAAAAAAAAGAATACCTATCCTAATTAATAGTCCCAACTCAACGTCATTTATTAGGTTTTTGAAGCATTCAGATGGATTTCAAAATTATTTTCATTATCACACCACCTCCATTAAAAACTTCCAAATTAGGCTCATCAATGAGCCAAGCATTGACTTCAAGCTAGCAGGGACAACAAAATATGTGGAATTATAAAAGCTACTAAGCTCATATATCAACAGATCCACCTCCATGAAGGCCAATAAAACTCCATCCATTAATTGTGTTTTACAATCAAAATTTTGAGTTGAGAATGTTTGATCAAACCGGCTTTAAAACTAGTGAAAAACCCTGTTATTACCATGTCTTTAGATGTAGAATGAACAGTATTTGACTAAATTTATTCAATCGTTAGCATATGTCTTACAACCACTGAACATGGATAAATCATTACCCATTAACAGCACGCGATTTAAAGTCAAGACATCACTAATAAGTATCCAAATATTTAAATATAATCAATCAAACCAATTTAAATGTAAACATCTTATACTCTGTGCTACTGCACCATGCTGAATGTTATCTAAAACTTTTCTCAACCATACCTCCTTTATTGAAGATACGTAAATGGTTACTGGCCCACCAGAGTACCCAGATGTGGAAATGTTTTAATGGTTTTTTATCTGATTGACTTGAACATTTTCCAGTGCAAAACTAACAAAAGTCACGTTTAAAAAACACTTAAATTTACTGAAAATATATGCACTGAGCAGACTGAGGTAATAATGACAAGGTGAGCCTCAGGCTAACTCTCCTTAAGAGACTCCAAGTTATTTGAAAAAAGCATGATAAGACAGGTCAGCTACAATGCTGCTATCATTCCTAGCCTTGCAGATCAGGTCATGGCGGGCACCATTAGGCTCACTTCCTTTTCTCAGTAAATGAAAGGGATTTAAAACCTGCTCCCACCTAGGTCACTGGTACAGACAAAGCAGGTAGCGTTGTACATATTGGTTCCTTCAGAGGGTGTTAAAAATACACTGGCTTTTGGTTCTGGAAACTATTGTACATCTCTATGTAATATACCTTCAACTTATCATGGAGCGGTAAAAAATGTCAAGTTTAAGCAAAGACAAGAGTCTATGCATGAATATTAATAGTGTTTTCTTTTCTATTTGTTGCCCACAAAAAGTCCAAAATTCAAAGTTTCTTTCTTCACTGTAGAGATGTCACTCTTTCCTACACTGTTAATACTCAGGGGATTAGCTAAATATATTTGGTGACCCATCCACTGGGTCTGAGTGATACAATTATCTCAAAGTTAATTCAAAATTAAATTTATGATAATCTCTGTCATAAGCATTACACATCCTCAGTCAATCCATCGATGGAGCAAACGGTCGTTCTCTTTGCACAAATGACCCATCACCTCAGAAAACATGCACATTTATCACTGCAAAACATAGTCTTGGCTAACATCAAGGAAAAGAACTGGTCAAAATAGAGTTGACACCTGGATTTAACTAAGCGAAAAGGTAGTATCCTAATGTATAATTACTGCATGGGTGATTATCTGATGCAATTTCACAACCAAGGTCTCAAAAGTATTGTGACAGCCTTTTTTTTTTTTTTTCAGGAAACAGTTTTTCAATGTAGAATTTCCTTCCTCTAATCTAAAAACTGTTGTCATGCCGTTTAAAATGTTTGTTGCCAACATGATAGTCTGAAAAGAACAGTGCACAGACAAAAGAACAGCTAGACTCAACTTCAGCCTGTCCCCCTAATCACAGCCTTTAAATTAGGTATATTGTCAATCTATTTCTGGTTTGCAGTGTGTGTTTTTAAAACAACATGGCCATTCTGCCACATCAGTAAATTAAAATTAGCACAAAACGTAAAAGTAGGACATTTTTTGTTTGGTTAATTATTTCAACTATTATTCAATAATACCAGCTGATGTGTGTAATCTTCCAATCCGCCAACAACTCAAAACAATAGTGAACGATCACAAGTTATACCTCAATGAAAAAAGTGACTAATCAGGCTTTCCAATGATTACAACACCAACCAGTATTATCAGAAGGGAGAAATGATCGACCAATAACAAGAATAAGTTTATAGGAGTAACTGAACCATTATAATGAGATTTAAAATAAATGAACAATATTTTGTTAATAGCTGACTGGAAACTATAACAAAAGCAACTTTCTGTTTATACATCATACAATTAAATCAATGATTATAAGTAAAAATGTGTCCCTAAAAGTGATAGTTGCTGACAAGAATAACCAGTACTTATTTGTGTTGCAGAGAATCTAAGGAAGCCTCTTACTGAGCAGCCACTGAAGAAGCTGTCAAGAATTTTTTATTCACTATTATCATTAGAAAACTTTAGGAGATAGGGCAGGTAAATAAATATTTTACTCAGAGCCAAACATGCATATAAATACACACAATTTCAATACTAATGGTAAAATTGGATAGCAAGGGACACAAGACATTACGCATGGCCTTTTCTTGGTGCGCACATTGGATGTGGGGCAAAGGAGAGATTGAATTGCATCTCGGTTTGTTGCCCCCAGCTCGGGTGCTTGAATTATGTAACCTGAAAATGTCATGTCAGGGCAAAAAGTAGTAGACCAAAATCCAGATAGAAACCTGTGAAACAACAGCTCATTATCATCCTCTCATTTCTTAGATGATGACTTGACATAAGCTGCACCACGAGCATGCCTCACCATCACATAGGGATGGATTTTATCAGATCTCCCACCACCACATCTTGTTTCTCATCTTTTTTGCCTTTTAAACTACATGGAAAAAAAACAGATGCAAGGTTAACCTGCACTTATACATGTCACTGCAACTCCATTACCTTGTCTAATTTAAAATTCAGATTAACAGCTTTTTATTATGCTTTGCGGTATCTTAAATGTCCCTGGTCAGTTTCCTGGAATTAAAATTACTTCTGGAAGATAATTAAGTTACCTTGTCAGTGGAGTTCCTCTTTCTACTTTTTTTTCTTAGTATTGGCACATCTTAGCTTTTCCCAAGTTTGTCCTTTTTATATTCTAGCCATGAGCCCTAGTGCCTGGGAGATTATGCAGAAGACCTGTGTGGGACAGAAAGAATTTAATGCTAAGGGAGGAAAATTACGAAGATATATGTGCATTTATTTCAGCCCAACCTTTTTCTAGCCTTCCTTTTTTACATTTGGTGTGTGTGGTTGCATGCCTTCATATTATATAGCCTTTAAGTACATGTGCAGCAGCTGTTTATGCACATGCACTTATATAATGTGTGCCTCCTATGTGCTTGTGTGCAAAAAAAGTCATTCCACCTGCATTAAATGCATTATAGTGGTTGATTCTGCATACACATATCCATGAAGGAAAAAAGCTTCCAACTATTTTCTCCATGTGGAAACTAAAGATAAAACATTCCCACTAGCAATGCATTCACATGTCACAGCCTAGATTATCCTTTAGTCTTCTCTAAGTGCTTTATTACACATGTTCCTCTATTCAGTCCAAATAAATAGTTAATAATTCCCCCCCTGACTTCATTCACATTTTATTCTTAAAAATTCTTTGATTAAAAAGGGAACATCACATGACTCCACACTGAAAATTATGGCACTTAAATGAGTGAGTGTGACAGAAGGAAGCACCACACAGATTTGTGTTATTAGCTAGTGATTTAATAACACTCTCAGAATAAAAAGACTAAAAACCTAATATTTCTGTCTTACGATAAATACACTCAAACACAACATGGGTAACCATGGCCACAGCTATTGCCACAATTTCTCTCCACTTTAACTGGATCAGATAGTAGATCTTTAGTCTTTTAGGTCAAGTTGAGATAAAATCAGTCACAGGGGATATTGTGTGAGCGAAAGTTGACTGTCTGTGGATTAGTATGAGAATTGGAGCAGGTCGATGCTAAGTACTCTGGGACGGTAAAATGATATTATCATGATAGAGGTCTAAACTGTTGGTGGTGGAACAGTAAAGAAAGGCTCGATCCAATGGGAATGGATGAATAAGCCATGAAGCAAAGCTGCAGAAGCACTGGTCTGTGATAATGAAGTCTTGCCATGGTAAATCTCAGACGCGCACGCATACACATACACGCAAACACACACTACCACAAGCGTATAAATTCATATCAAAATCAAATCTCATCCAGCGCTGTAGAACTGGGTCATAGAGCACTTCTACTGAGTGCATAAAGTTTACGAGATAACACGAAGTGCAAAAGGGGAGCCTGAGAAGGAACAAGAATCAATGCAAGGGCCAAAATAGGCCTTAAATAGCTATAAAAACTGTGTCATTACTTAGGCAAATACAGATTTATACTGTGACCTGCTACCATTTAAACTTCACCGTATTGTGTGTGTGCACATTTTGCAACACTTTTCACTGGTGTAATGCCTTTCTTTAGAAACAAAAGTATTTATTTCTGAGTATAAACAACATGCAGTATTAAGAGACCTGGCACACTCCTGTAGGAACCATGCTTTGTTGCTTGTCCTGGGTTCCCCATTAAAACCTTGCTAAATTTTGAACATACATGCCATAAAAGGGAGTCGCACTGAGAGAAAACAAATCTAAAAAAAGTCCACAGATTTTCCAGAGTGAGAAACTATCAAAACTAATAGTTTTGTTAACCAAGGTAGAAAATAAATATGTCCATAAAGAATTATCATTTAAAAATCACTTCCTGTATTGCAACGGTGAGCTGAAGGATGGTGGTCATTAGTTAGTGAAGCAGCACCTTCGTTCTTTGTGAGTAATGTCACAAGGGAATCCAACTGCATACAAACAAAGGGCCAGAGGGGATTTACTACAAGCCAGGCCTCAGGGCAAAGGCAGCATGGAGATAAGACCTGATAGGCCTATACTGTGACCACACAGTCACTGAGGGGGGTGTTGAGAGTAACTGCAGATATAAAGACTGTTTCAATAAAGCCCTTTCCCCTTTTCACGTTTTTTTGTTGACAATGTTGTTATCTCTTTACTTAATCACACAATCTGCCAGTCTCCTATGAACATTAGCGTGTCATTGCTGTGTATGTATGTCTATAAATGTGACCTCTCTTTGCTCAGACCTAAATCATGCAGATTGTACCGTCTCCGGCTGGATGGATGTCAAGATGGATTGTATTTCCTTCTCAGAAGTTAACTGTCAAACCTGGCACCTCAGGAGAGATGAGGTCTACTGGGAAAATACAATAAAAACCAACTCTGAGAAATAAAATAATGTTGTGAATGAAGCCGTTAAATTGCAAAAACTGCCCTGTCAGACAAAAACCCTTTATAGTGTCTTCACTACTACCAGATACCTTTATTTTTTCCTTGCAGACAATAGGAGTTGCTGTTCAGTCTTTTTTTACTGATTCCACTTCAAAAGTAATGTCCTTAAACACCAAAACTGCACAGTAACGTTGACAAACTGAAGGACCAGGAACCTCCACATTCTGAGATGTTAAACTAAATATTTATTTACTCCACAGTTCAAAGACATATTTAGGTAGACCAATAAGGCGAAACAAAAACTATGTTATCATAGTCTAGGTTATTCAGCAGAAGTCTGCTACTGTTCAAAAACACCAGACTGACAGGGTGGGGTCTGAGAAGAGAAGTCTGTATTTGGAACCTTGTTGGAAAAAACAGAGAAGATAAATAACTTAATAGAAAAAAGTCATACCGAGCAGTGTTTAGAAAATCCCCAGTTCACTGACCCTTAAGCAAGAGATCCTTAATGAGAGGCTAGTACTGCACTATCATTGCACTTTTATGTTTCCCCTCCCCCTTGTGACTCACTTGCAAAGGTTAAGCACATTTTGAAGTTGGAGTTAATGTACACGGTCAGGTCTGTAGGGTGGATGCATACACGTACAGTGAGGAAAATAAGCATTTGAACAACCTGCTATTTTGCAAGTTCTCACACTTAGAAACATGGAGGAGTCTGAAAATTTCATCGTAGGTGCATGTCCACTGTGAGAGACATAATCAAAAAAAAAATCTTGAAATCACAATGTGTGATTTTTTAACAATTTATTTGTATGATACAGCTGCAAATAAGTATTTGAACACCTGAGAAAATCAATGTTAATATT
>JBAMHW010000004.1:15309765-15330113 GCA_037177495.1 Rhadinocentrus ornatus
CACTGTTTGGCGATGGCTTAATCTCGTTGTACTGTTGTATAATGACAATAAAGGCATTCTATTCTATTCTATTCTAATAAGAACAGGGATGGGTATAATGGGGTCGAGAGAATGAGACAAACAGAACTGAACCAGATATAAGAAGACTGACCAGGGGCCTCATTTCTAAAACTGTGCGTAGCAAAGCAAACTACAGGTGGCGTCTGCGGCGCAAAAAAGAAATGCGGCGCACTTGAACTTTAAGATTTTTCAAAGAATGCCCATGCACGTCCTACATTCCTACATATTCCATTTATAAATCATAATCAACTCTAAAGTGGGAAGACGTGAGGGAACGCCTTCCCACGCCCACATGGTGGCTTTAAAAGGTCAGGTGAACGCCTATAATAAATATTCATCACATCATTGCCATGATGGCTCGGTAAGGGAAAAGAGGAAAGAAGAGAAATTTTTAGGGTCTGTGAGACAGAGATCCTAATGGACCACGGTGAAAAACATAAAAATTTTAATTGGTGGGCACGGCGTGGGCAATTCTTGTGTCAGAAAGGCAGAATAGTGGCAGCAGGTGGCAGATTCTGTCATCGCAGTGTCAGAAGGCATCGTAAAGTGTGGCTGAATATCTCAGTCGGTATCTCCCTGCCATGCGGGAGATCGAAGTTCGAATCCCACCGGGGTTAATAGTAACACCTTCCTCTTGGGGCCTTAGGCAAGACACAACAGCCCACAGTAAATCGTTCTAGAGTCTTTTGTTTTAATGTATAAAATAAATATGTACAGATACCTCTGAGATTGGTAGCAGTTTATTTAGTGTTAAATAATATTTCTTTCTAGTTCCTGGGTGTTCCAACTGGGTGGGCGGTGCTGCAGGAGAGGGTGAGACTAGAGACTCCACGCAGCACCGCAGTAGCCGTGTCCTCAGAGGAAGTCCTGCAGGTGCAGAGCGACACGATCACTGGTAATAACGATGTGGCCAAGGAGTTGCAGGAAATGGAGAGTGTCTTGACAAAAATTTTGACAATTACAAAAAGATTGTGTAAGAATAAATAAATAAAGGAAATCCACCTCTTGTGTGTTTCATAAGCATTACATCCAGTCTGTCCCACTCTGCTGGATCTCAGAATGAATGTCGCAGTTTCCTGTTTTCCCAGATTTTCTGTGTATGCCATGGTCAGAGTTTGCGTGGAGGTAGGAACATTCTACACCAAGTTGGGTTTTTATAAATCCCAGACGTTGACTATGTTTAGCGAACACCAGTTTTTGGACCTACGTATGTTTTATAAATGAGGCCCCAGGTGATTAGATGTGTCATTCAGGCTTTGCTCAAGTTAACAAGTTAACTCAATCAATATTAATTCAGTCACAGAAGGCCTTTTTTTTATTTCACAGTAGTCCTTGAGTTTATGTGATATGAAAATTATTCTGCTGAGTTTCACACACTATGCCTTAGAGCAGGGGCGGCCAACGTCGGGCCTCGAGAGCCACAATCTTATGTGGTGTGTTGGTGCAGGGATGCATGGAAAACCTGCAGGATTGTGGCTCTCGAGGACCAACGTTTGCCACCCCTGCCTAAGAGATTTGAGAAAAACTGAGATTTTTGAATAAAGAGAACACTTTTACCATACTAGTATCAATATTAACCGCTGCCCTTCACGATGCAGCCCCAAGTCTAATCACAAAACATCAAGAAAATACATTTGTCCACCCATCCAGCATGTAGCAGCGTCACAATCCATGCTTATAAAGTTTGTACAATGCAAGAACATAAAAAAGAAATGCCTTCACATATACATTTGTGCAACTATCTAACCACATATTCTGTAACATGTAGACATAATTCATTTTAACTTTAACCATGTGGGGCAACTTTAGCTTAGGAAGAAGAGAAGTTGTCTGCCAATCAGGAGATGAGCAATAGTATCCCAGCTTCCCAAGACCACATGACAAATTGTCCTTTGGCTAAGACACAGAACACAGTGCCTCCAACACATTCACTGTACAGACTGAGAAGGAATGTCTGGGTTTGTGTGTATGCATTGGGTAAGTGAATTGGATTTGTTGTTTAAAAGTGTTTACAGTTGTAAGGACTGCAAAAGCACAGCATAAATACAGTCCATGTGCCATAAAAAAGTAAGAACTCATGAGTGGGAGGGATATAAAATCTGCAATTGCTGCTAAAAAGATGCAGGATGAAGTTTTGAAATAAGGAACCTGTTGCACAGTAATCCACATTAGCAACTTTCACCATCCCCTCCAAGCACACTGTGTTTGTGGCAAAGTAAACACTAGCAATAAAAGTGGAAGGTTCATGTCTTCATGTAGGAAAATGTTTGGGGACACAGGATGATGGTGTGCTCACAAATCAATAACTTTAAGTAAACAATCATTTTAAAACATTTCACCTCAATGTTAAACAATGTAGCTATTTTACTATCTTTCAGAAGATCAGATTGAAATGTTGGATTATGAATGGGATGTTAAAAAAACCAATAAGGACACATAACCTTGAGGAAGCGCTTGGGCCATGAAGTTACTGTGGCTGAGTGAGTTAGGCTGAAGCTACGGTTGCATCTTGAATCACAGAAAAGCTGACAAGTTCAATTCAGTTTATGTCTAATTATATAATGCACAAAATGACAACAAGAAAGCACCTTAAGGCATTTTACATAATGGAAAAACTAAACAACTCCACAATACAAAGAAAAATGTTACATTTCCTGCTTGAAGCTAACATTTTAGCCTCGTGACATTTGATCTCATCACCGGCTAAAGTTTCCGAGATTGCTATTTCATCCTTTTTTTTTTTCTTTTTTTTTAAAATTAATTTATTTATAAATTTTTTTTTATCAATACTAATGACTAACAAGTATTTCTTAAAGAAGGATGCAAATTTTAGTTTAGTAAACATCAGCACAATAGCAGCAACGGTCTATTGGCCTGCTATATAGGACTACCTTTGTCGTTAAAAACCACCCAGTTAGATTAACATGCTCTCTTTCTTTAATTATTTGATAATTTTGCACATTTCTCTCTTCCCTCTTCCTAATGCTGCACTGCTTTCTCTCTCCCTCCCTTTTTTTGGTCTCTCTGCAGTCACCCATATTAGATTTTAAAAAGGGTATCCTGTCCACTGCCCTTTCTTTAAGTCATTCCTTCCTCAGCATTTTCCAGCTACCCCATTCAAATCCCCAAATGCTGGCAGTAAAAAACAGATGCACTTCCATGTTCCAATCCAAGATGATCCATTCGTAGGAAGGTAAACACAGGCAAGCATGTGAATGGAAAAAATATCATAACAGATCATAACATAAGGTCAATGCTTCTTGCAGCAGAGTATAATGTCTTCATGAATTAGAAACTCAGGATCCCCAGCTGGCACCACTTAATATGCACAACGTCATATTCTTCGGCGCTGACGTATGACAGCCAATCCCAGTTTGCCCTGATAACCCAGAGCAAAAAGGCACAAAAGGCCATTACACACCATGGAGGAGCATTATATCTCTATACAGTCATTATTCGCATACTACTACAGAATGTCTGGTAAATGGTTTCAGAAATCCATTGCTTAGCATCTTTTTATGGCCCCTCACGATGAAGGCTTTAAAAGTAATGAAGCTCTGGAGACCATCTTCTTACACAAGATCAAAGTAGCAATACCACAGAAAATGAGAGAAAGATGGCAGCAAGAGGAGGAGCAGAGTGAGAAAAGAAGACAAATGGTGCTCTTTCAGGATCACAGAGGATTGATAGTGATAGTCTTCCTCTGTTCCTATCTTACATGCTCTGGCTCTCTTCTTTTTTCTATCTGTCTTTTTGCTCGTTCCCTTGACTGCTTTTATTGGTCCTGCATGTTGAGAGCTACAACAGAAACTTTCAAGAAACTCCTTCCGTAGTTTTTAGAAAACAGCGGACATTTTTGAGTGATGATTTGCACAAATCAGACACAAAAAATAGATCTAAAACCATGTGCAAACTATCAGCAATATGAAGACAATTACAGGTACACGCAGAGCTAACACACTGCACATTTGCAGGCAACCCCAAGCCTTCATCTGTAGACCCTGGAAGGCCACAGTGTCTGTTCATCACTTGGCAGAGGTAAACGGTCCAACTCAAGCTGTAGATCTATTGATTTTTTTCCTGCCTGGGGTGACAAAGTGAGGCCCACACACACACACAAACACACACACATACTAACACTCTCAATCATTTCCTCTCAGTCTTACTCTCACAAACTACTGAGAATACCTAAAGGAGAGGACACTAATTAACATGCTGCACCAACAAATTATCTTTTCTCTAAATGGTAAACCGGGACAATTAGACACTGATTAAATGATACACATTGTGTGTAATAACTTCTACATTATTAATAAATCTATACCACAGAGGTCAGCAGTGTCTACATGAACGGAAGTCTCCCACACTATGAATATGGCTCTACAAACTGGCCTAATTAAGTCATCATATATGTCATGACATCTAGTCAAAGCAGAAATTATAGCTATGAGTATAAAATGGTAAAGACTGACATGACACACAAAACATATATGGTCTATCTCACAAAGCACACACAAGGAAATCCACTTACAGTGATGTCTCAGAATCCAAACGAGTAAGCCAGCAAAACAGTGAGAGGGTCTACAGAGTTGAGGAGGGTCTGACAGAAAAAGACTGAAATACAGGACACAGACAGGAAAAAGTGATGATATGTCTTCCTTCTTCCTCTTAATGAGCTCCAGGACGGTCCTCTCACAAATCTTTCCCCAGTCCTCGATCAGAGTTATTTCGTATATGTGTCTTATTCGCTCTTTAAAGAGCAGCAGGCACACTGGCTGATTCATGCAGTGTAAATACTGAAGCACATCAATCCGGCACACACACAAACACGCACACCCTCAAACGTACACACTGCAGCTTTCGCTGAGACTAAGAGTGGCTAGAGTGAGCTGCTGGCGCTACTGCTGTTGCTGCTGTGGTTGGCGTGACGGTAAGCGAGACCAGCGAGAAAGAGAGGAGGAAGAGGAGGGAGTCACAAGTGAGGAGGGAGGGAGCCGACAAATACAAGCAGCGAGGCGCGTGGGGTGGGTGTGGGGGGTGGGGGGGGGGGGCAGCACAAAAGAGGAAGAAGCAGAAAGGAAGGAAGACAGACAATTAATGGATAGAGAACCAAGATAGCAACAAAGAAAAGGGGAGTAAGATATAAAAGAATACAAATACAGACTTGTCTGTCACACTTTGGTTGCAGCCTGTGACTCAGATGGTTAACAGGAAAAAGAAACACTTGCTATGGCCACTTGAATAAACATGAATTTCAACCACAGGGTGCAGAGTATACGTGTAGGTGTGTGTTTGCATACAGATAAATACTTCAAAACACACAATGACATACTTGAGGATCACACAAGAGGCTTTGTGAGACACTCACGTCTATGCATTTCAAATCAGATATTCAACAACTGCAGCTGCTACAGACAAAAAAGAAATGAAGAAAAAAACACAAAAAAGCAGACCAGTGTATTTAGAGACACAGAGACAAATGGCAAGCAGATCCACAGCAACACCAAGGTTAGGTTTCAACTATCTGGGCTTGAACCTTGGATTAAGCAGGGTTTAATTTACCCCTGCTGCCACAGGGAATGAGTAATTCTTGCAGAACAATGACCCGTTCCACACTGGCCCTTATCACCCCAAGCAGGTACACAACCAAACACAATGAGAGGTGCATGCAATCACTTCAGTCCACATACATGCGCACACCCGCCAGGACACTTAACATTTAAGCACACACAGTTTTTGTACAAATATACAGACTAATGTGAGGTTATGGTGCTGGCAAATTAACCTTTTATGGCAGGTTGCATAAAGAATTGTGAGCTATTTTGTGCCTTTATTTATCTACAGGACTGACGACCAGGGTGAAAGTCAGAAACTGATGAATGAGCTTACATCTGCCAAAAGATGATCTGAGATGCTTCCTCTGACAATGCAACAGCATTTATGCCCTCTATTGCTGTTGCCATGTCCATTTACACATTTTTAGTTAGTTAATGCTATTTTTTTGTCAGTGATTACCAGTATGTTTTGTGTCTTTTCTGCTGCCTCACCTCAAAATTCAGCTTACAAAAGGAATTAGTTTCAGTCTTGCAGAAATAGAGATGCATTACATGTATGAAGAATCCAAGATCAAAGCTTCTTCAAAGTATGAATTAAGCACACTGCAATGAGGCATATGCAATGCAGTACTTTGAAGTTCAAAATGTTTGACATATTTTAAAACATTCAAATGGTGAGTTCCTGAAAAGCACTCTGAGACTTATAGGGATTTTCTTACCATTCAACGCGAGGAGCAAAAGTTGCCTTCTGCAGTAAAAGTGTGTGCAGCCTCTTGCTGTCAAATGTGAAGCCTCATTTATTACCATTTCTCCTTTTGATCATTGATCATTTAAGTTGCCCTCATCGTTGAGCACAACAACGTGTCCAACTCTTGTATGAATCTGTATGTGGCGGATGTGATGGTCTGTGTTAAGGTGATAAAAACAAATGCCACTGGTAGCTGAAGCAACAAAGGATTTCAGATAATCAGCTCCCCCAAACCTGGATGAGCACAGACAAAAGCAGTGGTTTGCGTATTCCCCAGGTGAGCTGGCTTTCTCATTCTTAACTGTCTATCCGACACATTGCCCTTGAATTCTTTTCATGGTTGTCTACCTTGACCTCATTCCCTTGCTTTTGATCTGAGAGGATAATAAAGACCAGACCTGAGCTCACAAGGCTCTTTGCTCTCCTCATCAGTGTCTTCATTGCAGTGCAACAAGCTAAGTGAGATTACATGAGCGGGAAAACACATTTTTCTGTGTTGGCTTTAATGTGACTAAATATATCAGTTTATATCAGCCATAACAATAAAACTCACTGGAGAAAAATATTGATCATTACAAGCAAACACACTTACACAAAACAGCAGTGGCCCCTCTGTTCTTATACGCTTTTAACATACAGGAAAAGTTTAGCAAAACCAGCTCAGCAAACACACCGAGGAGCCTGAAGTGTTCAAACTCTGCAGATCCAGCGTGTTTGAGAATTCATAGGATGCACATGAATAAGTGCAATCCAAAAAGGCTTCATTCCACAATCCAGAGGACACAATGGATCCCCTGCCAACATAATATTTACCAGACACCCAGGAAGTCTTGTGTCCATAGCCTATGGGCTCTGGTCTGAGCTGTGTTGGCAAGGCAGGAGAGAGCTTGTTTGTAGCATTGCAGATGCTAGCCTGGCAACTTGTCCTTTGAGTCTGATAGCCCTAAAGATGCAATTTAAAGCATTTCATGTTTAAATTTTAGCAGAGAAAAGGATGAACAAAGACTTTTAAAAATGTTAGTGTATAAACAGGAATGGCTCATTTAAAAAGGGTAATTCAGTGATCCGGGTACTTTAATTTTTAAGCCAAGTTCTGCTTTTAGTTTTTTAAGTAAAGGTAAGGCTGATAAGTTCAGTTATTAAATGATTTTGAATGGTCCCAGTTGTGGAAAAATCAGCAAGTTCTGGACCCTTTTATTAAATGCGTCTCATGTTAGCCCTAAGGTGATGTGTGTTTGTGTGTGAGCATTCGCTAAGAAGTATGTGGTGGATTTATCTGAATCTAATAATACAGATTCTTACTTAGATAGACTGTAACACAGTAACAAAGAAACTGTAACAAATTGCTGTAGTTTCTACAGTAAAATTTGCAATAATTTCCTGTTCTGACATTTTCCTGGATTTAACTGTATTTTGCAATGCATTTTGGGTACAAAAAATTGCAGCACCCACTCACCGTGAACACGTAAGTTAAACTAAAACTTAAAAAAAGTTAAAATGTGATGACACTTTTTAATCAATATAGCCTAATTTGATGTTGCTCCAGCTTGGTTTGATTGTGCTTGCATGTGGTGTTAGTAGTTAGCCTTCAGCTAATAGTGCAGGTTAATATAGTTTTTTATACTGCAAAATTGTTGGCTAATTCATTTAAAATGTCATCAGTAACATCACTTTAAAGTTAAAGAAGCTTAAGAACCAAATGTAACATCTTTTTTTAATTTTTAATTTAATTTTTTTTTGCTACTGTGGTAAACTTAAGCTAGCTACCTAAGGAAGGACGTACACAATGTATATTCCTTGCTTGTGAAGGCATGGTAAATACAAAACAGAGAAGACTGTTTTAAGATTAAAAAGATAACAATAAAATAGGTAATTTAGTGCTTATGTACGGTCTAAAACTATTTCCGTCTCTGAGACATTTTCAATTTTGGCAGCCTGAAATATTTTCCCAGTGTTTTCTATGTTGTGCTCATGATAACCTGGACGTGCATCAATGCAAACAGTGCAACCATGAAAGTAAAACATTAATTGGTTTTACACATGTAAAACTTCACAGTAATTCACCAAACTGCCTTTTTTCATGTGGTGTGCCTGACTGTCCATGGACATTTAGGAAATATGCTGCCTCTAAGGCTCATTTATATAGAGATCATGAGGGGCAAAAAAACTGAAAGAAAGTGCTAGAGAGGGAGACATTTGTACAACGCTAACTTGTCAGTTTAAGTTTTGTCATTTTTTTTCAGTTAGTCATTAATAACAATGTAACTTTGACTTGTCTTAAAAATTATACCTAATAAAATGTACTGTAAGGGATATTATTTATGTGCTCTTTTGGTATTCTTATTGTTTTGATATTTTTCTTTGTGGTTTCAGATGTTTTGTTGGCATCAATCCAACCTGTGGCACCAAGACAGCAAGGCTAATGAGCCAAAGAAGTGGGAAGTGGTTGAAAAGAGGAACAGTGCAGTCAGTCTTTACACTTCCTCTCTTCTCGGGCATTTAATGGACTGTAAATGGCTGTAAACACAGGTGAAACGAGAAAGCTTTTCTTTACAACTTGTGAAAAATTGTTTTGTAGGATTTTCTTTATTTTTTCTGTTTTAAAGGGGTTCTTACCTTCTTTGTTGTTGTTGGCTAGCTAACTCTGTTACAACATTCTTTATAAAGATAATACCTCAAGTCCAAACTTTAAATGGACCTTTAAACCTTGTGTATGCCATTCAATGTTCATATGTCAGTTTTATAAATGCTTGCTCATCTGTCAACCACAGTAATGTTTGTTTATATTGAAATTATACTTGTAAAAATAACAGTTTTAATATTTCATGAATTTGTGATGCAAAGACTAGCCGTGTTTATGTTTTTATGTGGATAAACCGTTTAGATTACTCTTTGAGGAGTTGAGAAAATAGTTTTCAGGATTATAATGTGACGTTTCTTCAGGTTTTAATGTGAACTTCAAAAGAGTTTTAATAAAGTGGATATGACTCTGGCTCTACATCTACAACAATAAATTGCATTGAATTAATTACAGCTGTCACCTGGCAACTAGAGTTGCCAGGTAAATTCTGTAACTTAAGTAAAATACAAAAGAATAATGTATATATAGATTACAAGTAATTGTTGGTTTTCTCCCCCCAAAACAAGACAAGACTGTATTTCATTTACAGTAAAAACATGTACAATTTTTCCAGTAACAAAATATATATCTATTTAATCTAGCTATCAATAGTGGTTTTTACAAATCATTATTGGCAACTTGTCTTTGGGTCTAGCTTTGATTAAACAAAGAAAAACTTTAATCTCTCTCAGCTATAGTAAGATTATTGCAAAATTGTGGATGTGGGCTTCTAATTGGCGTAGCTTTTCATGACTTCACTTCTGATAATTTTGTTTTTTAATCTAACTGTGGAGTTACCAAGAGTAAATCACCATGACAACATGAGACTCTCAGATAAAAGTATAAAGATGAGTAGAAGCAAAAAGAAAGAAAAAAGAAAGAAAAGAAAACCACAGCAAACAGCATTTGCATGCATTACATTCAAAACTAGATTGATATCTTGATTTTATGGTAATGCTGATATTAATCAACAGTGGCCCCCTTAAATCAATATTACTAACATGTTGAGGATCACAGCTTACTGTGGTACAATAACAGCAATGTTTTCATTTTCCTGTTTAATATTTCATCTTTGAAGTAATGGGTCTCCATATTTCTGAAGGCTGGAGATTTTCTGCTGAATGAATTCAGCAGTTTCTTTCAACCATCTGTTTTATACAACAGCAGGATGTTTCATGTGACAGTTGCTTTTCAACCTGATGATCATGTCAAAATATATATGCACCACAAAAGAAAAAACAACAAAATCCCACATCTTCAAAACTCTGTGATTTCAAGCAGCAAACCCTAAATTGTGTTATAGTAAACTAAATGTTTGTAATTTGTTAAAAATAAAAGTTTTGTGATGTTATATCTCCTGGTAGTGAGACCCCCACTGAGGATGTCACTTTTACAGCATGAAAGGTAAATACTCACTGACAGCTGGCTACTGAGAAGCTGTTTTCTTCACCAAGGTGAGCTCCTTTAAAAATATCTTCCTCTGCAGTTACTGACAGAGATACAGAAGGCCATGTACGATAAACACTGCACAGCATCGGACACGTTCATATCACTGTATCCTGCAAAACTGTATAATCCTGCTCAGATCTGTGATACTCTGTCACAGAGGAAGCACAGAAATAGCAACACTGGCTCAACATTCATACCTGTACGAGCACATTCTTCAGCTTGTCAATGCTTGCTCCTGAACAAGAATCCATTCCTACCACTCTATTAGTCTTTCTCATCTCCCTCCTTCTCTTACTTACTTCATCAGGTTCAGACTCTTTGGTGCCCTTACAACTCAGAGGAAACTGATGTTGTCTGACAAATGCATCCAAGAAGGTACTACATGGGGTTTAGTGAATGATAAAGATGTGCTAAAGTATCATTCAGTAGATGATAAGATTCATTAGTTCACGTGCATCTCTCACATAGGCACAAACTGCCGACACTGCCCTTGGTACGCTGGAGGGAAACTACCAATGCCTTCCCCAATACCCTGTGATTTGCTCCATAAACTTTAACAGCAAACCCCACTGCAGACTAGATGATAAAAATCCAGGCCTCCTTCACACACACTCTGTAAACCTGACTAGCAGGTCCAAAAGCTGTAGTGCCTCAGTCACATGCCATACCATTTACTGCATTAGAATAATATCCCAGCAAATGTGGAGCCACGTGGACATATTACTTCATGCCAGCAGAACCATTTGATCTTACAGTTACAATATGCAAGAGTTAAGTTTTGCCTTTTTTTTCTTTTCTTTTTTTCCAGCTATCAGCCTTCATTAGCTCAAGCTGTGGTTAAGAACTTCCCCTCCTGTGACTCTGCACTTCAAACTGAGGCCCACAACAGCAGCAAAGTAGAGATGATGCATGCAGAGTGGGGAAATGGGACACATATTTCATCAGCAACAAAACATGTCGCTAAATTCAACATCCTGTTTGTTGCATCTACTCATTTTTGGTATTTGTGTAAAGCCTTTGGTGACTGCTATCAGGAAAGTATTTCTCAAACAATATCTAAGTAATGTAGTGAATAATAAAAATACTTTATAGTATTATTATCTCAAATATACCTGTGGACAGAAAACAGCATATATAAAGAATACAATCCCCTGGCTTTATGTAACAACAAGAAGCTGCAAACTCACCCTGAGGCTAAAGACAATAAAAGCTGGGTCTCTTGCATTGCACCAAATGTCATACAGACTCACATGCACAAACACACATTAATGGTGCAGTAATATGCTAGCTCATGCCTGAAGTGGTTGATAGCGCTCTTCTTTAGAGAGCAGGGCTATAGAGCTGTAAAAATAAACAGCTCAGATCAAACCAACTCTTAGCTCTCTTTGAAGAGTGGGAGACAATTATAGAGATTATTGGTGCAACCCAGAGGTGGTTACAGCCAAGATAGGCAGAAAGACAGAGATTGATGCCCCAGAAGATCTAGTGAGTCTGATCTGCAGCGACTTCAGTCAAACCCAGTGTTCAGTGCATTCTTGCTGAACATACATGTTGGAACGCTGAGAGCTGTAACCCGAGGCTACAATACATGCTCTGTTCCTGGTAGGATTTATCTCTCAGTGCACAGGATTTAAACACAAACTGTGTAGATTTCGTTGGAAAACGATGCAAGACATGAGCTTTGTGTGGGAGGACAATACTTGTAATATTTTACTAACAGGCTAGAACTGCTTTCATATTACTCCCATATTCACTGTAGATTTGTGCTGTGGGGTATAAGAAGATAATTAGAGCCTTATGTGCTTTGTCACTGTGTGTTGCTATTTTAGCCATCTGGTTCCTAGTATAAGTAGTATTTTTAATTGTATTTTGCTAAATATTATCTGTTTTGTGTTTATTCATTCTATGTTATTCATTTGTTTCCCATACCGCTGATTCCAATTCAGGTACATGGGGTCTTTGTTATTGCATTTTTTAGTGTTGCACAGAATGAGAGTTCCTTCTATGTAACAGAAAATAAAAAAATAAAAAAAATAAATGCAATCTTTGTTATTTTATTTTGTTTTATTGTTGAGAAAGAATGCCTGGGAATTACACTCCTCAGTTTTCCTGTATTTAATTAATTATTTTTTTTATGTATTTTCTTAATAATTACTTAATGTGAAAATTTTCCCTTGTTTTCAGTTTTGTTTTGTGTTTTTTTTTTTTTTTCTTTTTAGTCTTGATGGGTTATTCTGAAATGCATTCCCATTTTGTTCTGTTGTTGTGCTTTCTGAGATGTAGTTTAATTGTCTGTTTTTTAAAATATTTTAGTTTTTGTTTGTTTAGATGTGGTTTCTGAAAGGTCTTCCTGTTTTTTTGTTTAGTTGGTGTTAGATAAACATACAGATGGAGCCTTCTGTCCATCGTCAGCGTTTACTTTGTAGATATTTCAATCTGTATTTTAGAAGCTCGCGGATGCGTACCCAGATGTAGCAAACAGCAGTACTACAAGAAACCGTGGGGACAGAGTTGTCCAGTATAGCACACGTCCAAGCATTGAAAGGAACAAAGCCACAATGTATCTAACAGGTGTAAAGACCACAGACATCTACTGTGCTAACTCTTTTTATGTGTGTATGAGAATGTGCATTATTATGAACGTTATCATGAGAATATGTGACGCCATTACCAGGAAGGTGGCCTTCCAGCTTCACCAACTCGGAAAAACAACCAATTTGTGAGCATCTACAAATACCATATAAAACTAGAAAATCACAAACCTATTGTAAAATTGTGCACCATGAGAACAATTAGGTGATAATGACTAATAAACCACGCATATGAATGCAATTTTTCATGAACAAACCTGTCGTTACAACGTGATAATCAACAACTTACTGCTGTTTACACTTTAAACATAACAGACACAAAATATATTTCTAAGGATTTTAATCAAGCCAGCAATGGACTACAAGTGGTCCTGGGCACAGCCATCTTTAAATCTGGAATTTCTGTGTCCTCTGAAACTTTTTAATTTGCCGCTTCGAAAAACCAGATTACTTTGTCATACCGGCAAAAATTCCTCGTAATTCTGAGGACAACTGAAACGTATCGTAAAGTGCAGCGAGAAAGAATACCAAACCAAATGAAGGTGCGGCATCCCCCACCCAACTGAACTAAGTTTCTCGGACTGGTTCACCCAGGTGTGAACCTGCTCTGAAATTCAGCCGTGTAGACCAGAACTCAGTGTTCAATTAACAATTTGTGACACAGATTCTTAGATGAAGAATAACATCAACTATCCAAACCTGTTGACCATGAAATTGTGCCACCAAAAAAGCCTTGCTGTTACCTAATAACAAAATATAGATAGTTTGTTGAGTTACCATGAGAACTGTGGTGGCAACCAATACAAACAGTTTTTATTGATCCAAAACTATCTATACATATTTCTATATCCTGTTTCTATTGGCCAAGAGGCCTTTCTACAACTACCAGATACAGTATATATCAGAAAGTATTAAATGAAAACAAAAAATGCTTTAAGAAAATGTATGTGATTTTACACAATATGAGTTGCTACCAAAGCTAAGTGCTCATCTTAACGGGTTAAAAGCTTGAGATTTTATCTGCAACTGCCATGAAATAAACAGTGGGAATGAACAACGTAATTTCTATATTTTCACATCTCTGCATTTATGCGACCTGCTCTTGTTATTAACAAAGTGCCAGGTGATTAGTGCATCTTGTGCTAAATCAGAGATTAAAATGCATTAAAGCCAATTTTGTGAGAGCACACAGAATTTGAAGAAGAAATCCTGAGTTATTAAAGAAAAATAATGAGTGTTATAGTACCCATTATCTCTGAAAGGTGGTTTAGATTTTATCAAGTCATCTAACACAAGCAAGTCTGGCTGTGTTAAACTTCATTTTTTATAACAACCCTCTGGTACTTTATCTCTGGTCACACCACTTTTTGTTAAATGATAAAACAAGAATCAAGAAAACATGGGAGAAGAACAGCCACCAGATAATTTCGTTTAATAGCATACCCAAGTCATACTACTTGTCTAAATGATTTATTTGCAAGTTGAAGAAGAACAAGAAGAGCTTTTTGTACTGAATATAATGTTTAAGTGAAAGCAGAATTTGTCCTTGGTGACTTTAAGATTGCACATGGATAGACCTAGAAAGAAGTTTGTGTGTGTGCGTGTGTTTGTGCATCTACTTTCATGAATTGTGATAAGATCCAAACAAATATATTTGTATTTCCAGGGGAAGGGAGAGAAATGTCTTCCCACCCTTTTTGGATGTGCAGAGGGGAAACAATGTTGGCTGATTTCTGATTATCACATAATTCCATCTGCATAAACAAAACAAAACAATGCAGTGACAAAAATCGCTCTGCTCCACATTTCTTTACTGTTCAGTTCTCTGGGGTGAAGGCTGGTGAAAAACAGCCAAGTATCATTTCTTCTTCACTGATAAATTCAAAAGACAGCTGAACAAGAGGAGCCATACCATTATGTTTGTAAACTGTGACGAGTCGAAAAGTAACTTGAGAACCACAGTTGTAAAGTGGTGTATTACATAAATATATAAATATAAATATATAAATCTATATAAATTGAACAATCAGGTTTTAATTGTACTCATACAGTGTGACTGCAGGCCCACACTCACATTTGCATACACACACAGTTACTTATGCTACTAGTGCTTTTGCTCACACACTGTGCAAGACACGGGCCAGGCTGGCAAGCTCATCAGTGGCTCAGTTAGCCATGGAAATAGCTGCTTTTACACAAACACACAGCCAACAAGCGTCAGCACTTTCCACCAGTGTCTCTCTCAAAGGAAACCATTGCACTGCAGAAACCCACGGGAAGGCAGGCGAAACGGGATTTTCTCAAGCACTTTTCTCTCCCCTTCTCTCTCAAAAAAAGAGAAAAAATGTGTTAACTTTCAGTAAGCTACTTTTCCCCGAAGGGGGAAAAAAATTATTACAGTTAGCCGAGCGTCTAATTCACCCGTGACCCAGTAATTTATTTAGCTGATAATCTACTTTTGCAGGTGACACTAACAATCACCAATAACATGTACGAGAGGTGATGGAGAGTTACAAGAGGTCTAGGTAGGCCTGATTGGTGAAAACATTTGATTAAATTCTTAAATGAATAATGCATTATGAAATCGATCCAGACAAATCCCACTTTGAGAAGATTGGAGTAGGATTATACAGGGAAAGGTTTTGGGGAAGGTTATGACAAAAATGAGGTTTCTTGGAAAGGTTCACTTGAGCATCAAATGCTTACTTGGTGCTTTTGGCATGTCAGCTGCATGCAGGGAGGGCACAGTGTGAGCTGCGTGCACAGTAGAACATATAGTCTATTTTCCATTACATTTTCTTGCCCTCATTCAGTTCTTTTCTGAGCATCTTTTAGTTTATTTTAGTTAATCTTTTTATTCGGATTAAACTTAAATAAAAGTCACCTTATTCTTCTAAATTTTAATACTTAAATTTACATGTTATGTATGGGAATAAAACCAAGGAAATCTAAATATAACTTTTCTGCTGAGGTGTGTAACAAATACAAAGCTGATAGAAATAGTTGGATAGCATTTAGAAAACTAGATGATGTTGTTTGACATCATCAACTATGTAAACCAAGTTATATAGTATCAACTGGCCTTCGTAGTTTAGCCTATAACATTTTTCATCACTTTTGGGCAGAGCTACATTGTTGTTTTTTTTCAGAAAAAAGTGAACTATCTTCTTGTTATTGTTTGTTTGTTTGTTGCACAAATATGACAACAGTATTTTACTTCTTTTTTTTTCTTTCTACTTTTTCTGCTTCTTTTCCGCTACTGCAGGCAGATCCAGTGAAGCTATGCAATCATATGACTGAGATGACAGAAAGGGCAGCCTTTACATCAAGAAAATACATTTTTTGAGCTTGTGAATAAAAGGTATACCCTTTGAATATATGGTAGAAACTCAATAAGGGTGGCCCATAACATTAATTTTGTAGTATTGTCTACCTCCATTCAGTTTTCAGCTGCCAATAAAACTTTTATTCTGGTATCCTTCCATTTTTTTTTTTTTCATGGCAGATTTAGCCACTTTTCAAACCCCCTCTGCAACATTTTTCTCAAAACAAAAACTAGTGAAAAATGTTCCGTTCATAGCAACTACTCAGTCTCGCTCCACTCTGCTGTTGGCAGCAGTGCCTTAAAGCTGCGTCAGGAGGAGGCTGTGAACTGTTCGATAAACTCACCAAACTTTGTCACATCACTTTTTCTCTGAGAGAAAATTCTACATGTAAATGTAGGTAAAAATAACTGATTATATATTGTTTTAAAATGATTTAGATGGTTATTTTGTGAAATGACACTATGGTTATGAAAACAGTAGAATATCATAGTTGAACAACACTTGCAATGTTTAATAGGGAGTGTGTGTCTTACAGCTGATTTTGAGGCATAATTTCAAACTTGTTCTATCATCTGACAACAACAACAGGAAAAATATGGGACTAAAAACAGCTTTAGTTGGAATTCAGCTTGTTTAATATACAGCAAAGAGAGTAGAAGACAAATAGTTATAAATGGTGGCTGGCTCAGAGCAGAATACAAATTGGGTTTAATAACCTCCCACATACCTGACTGACCTTCACAGCAAACTGAAGACAAAAGTTGGGTGACCTGCTGTCAGTATCGGAAGATAACTTATACAAACTTTTCTGTTTTGACCTCAAATGGATGGTTTGCAGTCTGACAAAATGGAATAAATTAACATAAATTCTTTTGCAATTGTGGTTTTAAAGGTACAGTGCGTAAGAATTACTGACTTCTAGTGGTAGAGATGGACATAGAAATGACTTTAAATGCCAAGCACAGTTGTGAATAGACGATGGCTGTCGAAAGCCAAAATTCTTCCAGACAAACATGTTTTCATCTGCGAATGGATTCAGTTGCCTCAGGTACAGCAAACGCTGCACTACAGGTAACTACTTCAAAAGTTTGTACATGTGTACTGCCTTTTTCTGCAGTTTTACAGCTCAGAGGGTTCTCACTTCACACATGGAGTTATTTGTCCATTCAGATAAACCTTTTATAAGCATGGTGGCACAAATATGGCAACTGCCATGTATATGAACCCACAGCAATGGCTCATTGTAGAATAATATAAACTACACAGTCATTTTATTAAAGTGATTAGATACCAATACAAACAGTTTTAGTGATACACAAAAATAATTTCTGTTATCAACCTTTGATTTTTTTTACACGCTGCCCCTTTAAAGACAGTATGTAACTTTCCAACCTTAAAACTCTGCGTTCCAGACTCATTTGATGGCACAGTGACATCTTTTATGTGCATTTCTGGAGCCATTACTGCCCAGCAACATTCTGAGGCTAAGCAACTGCATTATACAACGTTTTCTTCTAGGACGTCGTGTGATGTTGCAGCTAAGTTTTGCGTTACGCACCGCATCACAAGCTAGCAGCGGATAAACTCACTGGCCCTTTTGAACACGCATTGCAACTGATTCAGCAAAGGAACACAAAGCGACATTATTGGAGGAAAAGAGGAAAAGAAAGAGAGTGAGGGGTTGAAAAGAGCTCACAGAACAGGTGGGATGCAAGATGGATGCTGAATTAATCGTCGAAAGGGTGCCCTTTCAGAGAAAATCTGCAAATGTTTTGTAGTGCATGTTTAAAATCTAGCTTCCTTAGAAGTGAACTACTTTTCAGCAAACATTAGCTTTACGCAGCAATATTTATTTGGAAGAATTCAAATGTCTCTCTGATGTATGGCCATGGAGATAAAAGGGATTTTTACCAAATGGAGTTAAATTTGAATTGATTTCTGAATTCTAAATATAAACAAAGAAGTAAGTAATAGGTATTAAACTCTGGCACCAGTAAGTTTTTTCTTTTGATGTTTCTGTATCAACCACAAACCACTGACGGGTGCTCATGTAAACTTGTGGCTTTACCCTGAAAAGAAGAGGCGTCTCCTTGTGGAGACAGAAAAACACATCTGCTTAGCAGGTTTTATGTGTAATTAACTTCTTTGCTTAGATTTAGATGGTTGCTTTTAATGAGTGAGCACTATTCCAATAACTATTTTCACGAATGACTGCATACACTAACAACAAAACCTAGAGCACACTTAATTCTGAACAACTGTAAATATTTATTGCCACAATGACTCACTTTATTGAAATGCATTTCAGCAAAGTTAAAAAAAAACACCTATTTGTCCGGTAACTTTTTACTATACTATTAAAATGGGACCATTTACTCAAACTTCAAATGTCATATGCTGGACTCCAATACTTTCATGTGCATTAAAGTTAACAGGATTTAAATTTTTTATTAAAAAAAAAAAAAAAAAAATAGAGAAAGGCAGTGGTTTCAGTGGACAATCTGTATGGAGCTTCCCACTGAAGAAAGGCTTTAATTCATGACTATGTCAAAGTTATCTTAATTAAGGCAAATTTCATTCAGGCTTTGGAGGTGTGCCATTAGCTTTATAATGTGAATCTATAATATTAAAAGCTGCCATGGCTTCTTTAATGATGAGGTTGATTTGCAGACTGTCAAAAAGCAAAATATATTTTACTACCCTTGTGCCAAAGTGAAAGCATCACCAAATATCAGAGAGTAGAAAGCAAAACTAGTTCCTCTCTCCTTGCTGCTTGAGCACAGGGAGTTTAAGTCGAACTAAGCAGAAAATATGAGAATTTATGAAAGAGAATTTCAGAAGAGACAGCAATGCCTGATGGCTATCAGGCAGATTAAAGAGAGGCACTCCCCACAATGGAGGAGCAACTGAAAGTTCAGTTCATCGAACTCTTGCTGCAGTGGTATGTGGAAAGTAAAACCAAATGAACATACTGTAAATGAAAAATAATCATAGCCAGATAGAAATGGCTGAAGTTTTACTTTAAATTTATGTACGTTCCCTTCCAAAAATGGGTAGCCTATGTTTTCACTCATCAAAGCTGTATGGTGAAAGCCAAGACTGTTTCATTCAATAACTGCATATAAAGAGCCTTTGATATTGCTTGTGCCATGCTTTGTCTTCATGTGGTACCTTTTCTCAGCAGGTTTCAGGTTTTTGAATATTGCCATTATGTGAAGCTTTCAGTCACTTTATTATTGCAAAGTTGCTTTTTCCCTCTCTACATGTCTTCACACAGATGGTGTTGCAGCTGTATATTTTAGCCATCTGAAGGACGAGATACACTCTTTTCATCATCAGTCTACATAAGCTCTGACAATGGCTCACACTTAGCTTGTGTCACACGCCTGCAAATCAAACTCAAAGCACATTTTACACTCACATCTATTTTCTAGCATTTTACCTGGAAGTGTATTTCCTAAAAGGGCATTACCTCCAATTCAGTATAAGGCCTGCTGTGTAAACTGTAGAAAGTTCCTGCAGATCTGCTAAATGCTGCTGACATTTAACCCACAATGCAGTCATGACTTTATTCTGAAGGAAAGTCACTTACCTGACCCTTAAACTCAACAGAATAAATTTGCAGTACATTTTAGGAACATCAACTCTCTTACTTTCACAGCTGTTGTGCTTGTGGAAATATGTCTTAACCCCAACTGTGTTAGTGGAGTTTCTTAGTGCCTCTAACAGATCAGACTATCAGATGTATACTACTCATGATGGCACATGATGTGGAGCAGAGCGTCCACATGGTCAACCCAAAGTTATTCTCAGCTGTGGGTTTTTATCAACATTACTGTGAGTAAATCAGAGGGCAGCTGAGGTGCTTTGTCCGTTACGGCAAAATATTATATATACAGTGAGGAAAACAAGTATTAGAACACCCTTTCCAGCCTTGTGGAGGTCTACAATTTAGTCTCTGGTGTCTTTGGACAGCTCTTTGGTCTTGGCCATGTTAGT
>JBAMHW010000004.1:15330213-15359098 GCA_037177495.1 Rhadinocentrus ornatus
TCTTACTGATTGTATGGGGTGGACAGGTGTCTTTATGCAGCTATCGACCTCAAACAGGTGCTTCTAATTTAGGATAAGTGGGGTGGGGTGTACTTTTTAAAGCCGGACAAACAGGTCTTTGAGGGTCAGAATTCTAGCTGATAGAGAGGTGTTCAAATACTGGATTTTCTTTTTTTGATTATGTCTCTCACAGTGGACATGCTCCTACGATGAAAATTTCAGACCCCTCCATGTTTCTAAGTGGGAGAACTTGCAAAATAGCAGGTTGTTCAAATACTTATTTTTCCCCCTCTAAGTGAAGTCAGTATACTAGGATTGTACTTAAATAACCGATTTCATTGTTAAACTGTTGCAGAGTCCTTTATATTTTAAGTCCAGTGTTTTTAATATAAAATATTTTTAGAAGAATCTTCTGCCTGGAAAAATCAATATCCATAGACATAATCCTATTTAGTATTTCCTGTGATAGAATTAATTCAGCCAAGCACAGTAAATGATAAATAAATAAATGTCTCCACAGTTACGAGCTCTGAAATTAATGCTACATGGAATACTTCTGCAAAATAAGAAAGTCCCAAAGGAAACGCCAATCATTTTACTAAGGAAAAAATTAAATCCTATACTTGAAAGTAATTTTAACAAGTTAGGGAAAATTGTTGTGTATTGCTGTATTGAAAAAGACAGTGTGGTAACATTGGTGTTTGCTACATCTATTACAGAAGTTAATCTAGCTAACAAACAAAGAAAAATGTAGAAACACGAAAGCAAAGTAAATAAAGGAGAAAAACTGTATATTTAATTAAATTTGTAATGCAGTGTCACTTTTTTTGTACTTGTGACATTGGCTGACATTGCCTCGATGAAAGCTAAGGAAGCAAAGAGGCCATCAGACAAGAGATGCTCCTTATCAGAGAACTCCTACTCTTGTGGGTTATCACCGCTGAGCTGTTCACCCAATCAACACTAAGACCATTCTTGGATATTTCTTAGATTGGTTCTCGTAAAAGTGTGTTGTTCTGTGTGTGTGTGTGTTTGAGTTTTTTGCGTGTGTTTCCCTTAGCGCCTTCTCTTACTGTCTGCTCTGTTTTGCTGTCTGCTCTCATTTCTCCCCCTTCTTTTTTTCTGGCAGTAAACTCTTGCACTTACAGAAAATACCCACACTTATCCAGCTAAAACCAAGCAGCTATGCCAAAAATATGTCAACTCATCGTCTTTTACACATCATGATTATTGACGGGGCAAGATTAACTGAGGCTGGGATTCTCCATACTTCAGCAGTTCATAATTGGAGTGACAATTCACCACGAAGCAGTGGCTGTTCAAACCGCTTCCTGAGATGTAGCTAATATCTGCCAGTCAGACCATCCACATATCAGGTGGGGGAATATGACAATTTGCAAGAGTTACAATGAAACACAATGTTGGGTCGTAAGAAGATAGCAGGTATGAATACTGTATTGATGTAACAAACATATTGCTACAGAAAAATATAGCTTAAAGTATTCTAATGGTGGGTCCTGGTAGATATGGTATAAAATGAGTTTTCCCAAGAAAAAGAGAAGAAAAAGCCCAACCAATTAAACCCTAATTTTTAATTTCAGATCAGCAGCTTCCCTCTAGGCTTTAGTCCCAAGAACTGTAATGACCTGCAGATTGATTTCACAATTAAAACAAGGCTGCATTAAGCATGCAGTTAATCCAGAGTCTCTGTACAAACACAATGAAGTAACAAGCTTTTAAGTAACAGTTGTAACATCATTGGAAATCTTAATTCTCCACAAAGTGTTAGAAGATAACTTGTAATACAAAAGTTGTGGGATGGATTTGCCAGGGTATTTATCAAACACCTCGCTGTTATGCGGATGATTGTTTAATGGTATTCTGCTTATGTAGTAATAAATAACTCATGTCAATTTAAATCAAAAGTTCTGGACAAAAAATAATGAGTATACAAAATGAAAACTGAAGACACATTTAAGTTTATTCTAGAAGAGTATTGCCTGGGGGGTCCGGCTTGTACAGTAGGCACTAGGCATGATGGGTGCATCACTTCATCTGCCTCTTTTCTTACCCTCCAATCACTCTGAAACAGGGTAAACCTGGACTCATTAGACCACATGACCTTCTTCCATTGCTCCAGAGTTTAATCTTTATGCTCCCTAGCAAATTTCTTTTTCTCCTCTCATTTAAACACTATTTCAGACAAAATGCAGCTCATTACTCATACTTCATACATTTTTTTATTTAAATATTTAGCTGAGTGTATGATTAAATTGTTTTAAATTAGGTAAGATTCTTCTCCATCACAAAGAATATTTCTTGAACCAATGCTTGAACCTCTGGGAGCCATTCAAATTGGAGATGCAGTTAAGACATCAGTGACAAAATAAGAAAGGCCTGTCACCATTTGACAGATAGGCTTGAGGATGGGATCACTTACACCTGAGAAATCTAACCCAGTCAAACGCCCTTTCAAACCTCTCCCTCACTTATCAGTATTTCAGCCCTGTCTATGTTCTCAAATATTCATGAGCATGCAGCCAGTGTCATCTTAGAATATCTAAACAGGAAGCCAGAGGCAGAAGGAAATCATCCTTCAATGTAATCCTATGGTCCTCTACCAATGTTTAAAAAGCCATCTATAAACCTCTTCTATGAGATTCTTACCCCTCAAAATTTCAGTTCCAACCTATTTTTTTTTTCTCATGGTAGATGTGATGGTGATGACATTGCATATCATACAAAATGGGAATGTGCTGGTTGTTTTTCTGTTTATTCAGTTTTTACCATATGTGCTATTCTGCTTTCCGCTGCAGTGAATCTGCTCGTGGCACAACATCTGCTTCCAAAAGCTAAAAAGTGATATGTAAAACTTTTGACAGCTGATTTGTAAAACACACACAAACGCAGCAAAAAGCTCCCATATTCACCCTTGATAGGAAAAAAGATGAAATGACTGAGTCTTGACTGAGTGATTTCCAATCTGCCACTTGAAACCACTTGGGGGTTGATGCATTGTGCCACCTCATGTTCAGGGTCATGCCTGTGTCACTTAAAGAGTCTTTAATGAGACCCAGACATGGCATGCTGTACCCAGAACAGCAGGGCTGGAAATCTAAAAGTCAGCCGCTGGACACGATCACTGGTTCCAAGAAAAAGAAAGGAAAAGATCATCTTTAATTTAAAGTTTTTCTTTTTTTTCTTTCTTTTTTTTCACTGTCATAAAAGACCAAATCATATTCTAGGTTTCTAAAGATTTTTTTTCTAAGCAGCAGGGGGATGAGGAGATGAGTGAAGGAGTATGATAGTATGCTCAACAGGACCTATCCTGTACGGCTGTTGGTCAGCCTTGAGCATTAACTCTGAAGGCTAGGCTTGAGTGAAATGTTGTATTTTGTGTCAGTGATATTCTCCATAGACAGACAGGCACTATTTAGAAATAACTCTCACACAATGAGTGAAGGACACATGAAAGACAGGCCGGGAAAAAAATTCTCATTTAGTCAATTATATGAAATCTTCTGTTTTGTGCTTGGTCACGAAGCTCAGGACATCACCTAACTTGAACATGTTTTGTATTTTTTTAACAAAGCAAGTTGTAAATTTAGTGATAAATATATGCAACAGTCAAGGATCTTGTTACTAAGACACCAGTTTGCCAGCCTGAGTGTTTATGAAATCCCTGGTGGCAGCACAAAAACAATAAAAGAGATGCTCCAAGCAAGGAGGAAGGAAATGAATGGAGAGTTTATATAGCACTGAGCTCACTTGGGTGTTGTTCAACATGAATATTCAACACATAACTATCGACTCAAACTATTGTTTTCCCATTTCAACTATATTTCATCTGGGGCTGTGTTTCAAGGCCAAATTCAAACAATCAAAAACTAGGCAGCCAGATACACAAGCCAATGCAATGCCACACAATGTTACATTACATTACAATCCTTTAGCTGACGCTTTTATCCAAAGCGACTTACAATGGTTAGGCAGTGGCGTTAAGGGATTCAAACCCTGGTCTCCCACATGGGAGACTGATGCTCTAGCAATTGAGCTAACCAGCAAGCAAAACGTAGTTAAAAGGTAATTTAAACTTTTGATTTTTTTTTGTTGTTGTTGTTTTTTGTTTTCTTCAGCATATTTTTCCTGCGAATGTTCATATATGCTAAGACCGGAGGTTTTGTCTTCATTTGTCATTATACTGTTTTTGTTTGTTTGTTTGTTTGTTTTTTGTCTTAAAAACAGCAGTTCTCCTTCCATGCTTGTTTTCTTAAACTCTAATAATCCATACAGGATGCATGTAGAGTATACATCAACATAGAATGTGTCATTCTAGCAACAAGAGGAGACTGAGGAGAAACACATTATTCTCTAGTAGAATAATGTTCAATTCCAGCCCTGACAATGCTATGTGACATTTTTGTTCTGCTTGTGTTTTACTTCCTTCAGTCCACTATGACTAAGGTATTTAAAATTCTTAAATAATATTAAGTATTAAAAGTACTTTGTTGGGACACTTAGTAGCTTAACTAATTGAGCAGGTGTCATATGTACAGAGGCTGCTCCAGGTTCAAGCGCTGGTTTGAGGCCTTTAGTTGTTTGCGGAGGGGGGGGAGGGGGGGGGGGGGGGGGGGGGGGGGGGGGGGGGGGTGGGGGGAGGAGGGGGGAGGTTGACGGGGGGAGAGGGGTGTTTCAGGGGCAAGATCTTGTTTGGGGTTTTTTTGTTTTTGTTTCCCCCCCCCCCCCCCCCCCCCCGTCTCTCTACATCTTTTCTGTCAAGATACTTTAAAATAAATGCCACTAATACTTAATGAAGGTTAGGTAAACCTCATGATTAGAAGCTAAAATAAACGCACAATAACATATTTTACTATAATGGCACATTTTGTGACTGGCAAACTATGTGCTAGGAATGCTCAACACATCTTAAAATTATGCATTGGAAAGACCCTGTAAACGGAAAACTGAAAAACTTTAGCTGCCTGACCAAGAGCAAGTACAGGTGAAATTAAATATCGTGCAAAACTTAATGATTTTCAGTAATTCAAATTCAAAAGGTAAACTGACTGACGGAAGAGGAAGTAAAAACAAACAAAAACATGCCCTTCAAGATTTTTACATTTTAACAATTTAAATTACCTGTTTGAACTGCTGTATGGTTAAAGTGTTGGAAAGAAAAATATTCGTAAATGTTTTTTCATCCAACCATCAAGATGGTTGGATGAAAAAACAGCTTCAATTAAAGTAATGCACTGCATTTTTGGAAGTAACGGTAACGGGGTTATAATAATGGGAGTAGTAATCAATTAGATTAATAGCAACTGAAAAAAGGAACGCCGTTAGTAACGGCCTGCTATGTGGACTGTAGAATGTAAAGACTATACTGTTGCTAATGGAGGACATCACATGACGTGTGACAGGTTTTGACTAGGACCCCGTCTGCTAAGCGGTAGCAGGCTCATACTGTTATATAAATTCTCTGGCTGATGTCAATAAAGCACCATTAACATAGGTGGAAGTGTTGTGAATAATGTGACACTGTTATTCTTCCCATCACTGGTTGTTTGCAGAAACTTTTTCCACAGTGTTTTTTTGTGTGTGTGTTTTGGAAAGTAAGAGGTCAAAAACAACCATTACTGCTGCTTCCTTTTTGTCAACCTTGTTTGTTTACATTGAAGTCTCGTTTGACTATGTGAGATTTGGAATATTGAGCATTAACAACCTAATACTCTGCTGATGAATCAGTAAAGCTAAATACACACATAATGATTATTGGGCTGGTTTTTTTTTTCCAATTTTTCCTGATTATCTTACGTCTTATGAGTTTTTCCTATAAAATTAACATTTGGTCTGAGGTATGTTACAAGCAAATTCGTCCCGACATTTGACTCCAAAACAGGTTATGGCTGACAATCGTAAGTATAGCTAGTATGTCCAATATTCACAACCAAAAATCTTCATGTGTTGGAGGAAAGCTGACGACTCCTGAGTGGACTCTGCTGTGGATGGTGACGTGGAACTAATGTAGCCAATCAGAGTGCGAGCTGACTGGGGAGCAGGGAAGGATATAAAGTCTGTGTTCATGCTGTCTCATGTTACATCCACACCTGGCTCCGCCACGTACACACCCACTCTGGCCAGGTGTCATCGCAGCCAATCTCCGGAATACTAACCTTTCACACCTGTAAGCAATCTAATCACCAGGCTTCAAATACTCCAGCTCCCCACTCTTTCCTCGTCGGACCTTGTTTCCATTCTGATGGACATTCCTTATTACCTCTTCCTGGTTCCAACTCCTTTGGCTGATATCCGGACTCTAGTTTAGCTTCCTAGCTCCTAAGTTCTGTAAGCTTCTCTGTGAAAGAACTGTGCTTGAATAAGTCCTTGATAACCTCTGAACTGTCTCAGTAAAGTCCTTCAAAACATCTCCAGTGTGTTGTTTTTTTCAGTTCTGTTTGCAAGACCACCATCATCCCCTTGTCTTGTATATCCTCTTTCATGCTGGGTGTTGTGTTTTCCAGTTGTTGCCATGGTTCTTCTTCGCTGTTTTTCGGTTGTTGCTATATTTCTTCTTCTTTATTTTTGTTAGATCACATTTAGTCACGCAAGATTTCTGGCTCGGAAGACCAGGTTCTAGATTGGCTGCAGGACAGAATTGTTATGTCTGTGTTGTTCTGTGCTGAGATTATCGGAGCACACCACACAAAGTACAATCAAAAATGTTCAATCACTGATATATTATTTTCATGTGTGAAGTCTCAAAAAGATAAAAAAAAAAAAATCTCATCAGATTTAAAAAAATCTTTATGTTTGTACCAGACTTAAGTGGGTCATGTGCTCCATATTGCAGACCACACACTATGAGATCAGAAGAGAGAAATATTGTGCAATCTGTCTTTTGTTGTCATCAAGTGTGTGGTCTCTAAATCTGTGATTTAAAGAATCCTGTAATGTGTACCAACTTTAAGTGCCACATTCTAACAAGCTAATTAATCCAAAACACCAGTAAAGCACTTCTGATCATTTAAATGGTCTCTTCATTCAGCAGAATTCACAATCATGGGGAAGGTTCAGCACAAAACCGTCAGTGACCCTCCACAATGAGGGAGAGCCTCGAAAGATAATTGCAAAATAAGTTGGAATCACTCAGTGCTCTAAGTGCTGTATTAAAGCACATCAAAAAAGTTGTTGAGTGCAAGGGAAAAATGTGGAAGAAAAAGATGCACAACCCAGCAGGGATAACCACAGCCTGGAGAGGACCGTCAGGGAATGGCGTGGGGGGCTTCCTAAGGAGTGGACTGAGGCTGGAGTTTTTGTTTCGATAGCCACCACACACAGATTGAGCCTGAACATCGACTTCAAATGTTGTATTCCTTTTGTTAAACCACTCCTGAATAAAACTCTGATGCTCTTTCCAATGAGAGCTAATTTCGCATCTCATCTGGAAATCAAGGTTCCAGAGTCTGGAGGAAGAATGGAGAGGGAACAATCCAAGACACTTAACCCTCATGGGACCTTTGGGGACCAATCTAATACTTTCGGAATATTCAGTTAAATATCTCATTCAATTTAAATGCTAATTGTATCAAACTCAGCAAGGACATTTTTTATATCACTATGTTTATAATTCCATGATCACTTTTTTTTCCAAGATGTATGGAACAGGAGATATGTACAAGACAAACGTTCTTTGCGTTTTGTACCGATTCGGTCATATTGACTCCCATTTTAACCACATATTTTGGATATACTGTTACCCTGACGTGATGATTTTTTTTCTCAAAAATACCTAATAAATCTACACCTTTAACTTCAAAATACAGAGAACACAGGTTTTAGGTCAGATTTGATGGCCGACTGTGCCGACCAGACCGCCACAGAAGAGACAAACTGACCCCAATCAAGGAGCTGTGGAGCAGATGGAGTGGCCGCTTCCCCGAGCTGTTCAACCCAGGTCTAGATATCTGCATTGATGAACAGCTGGTCCCTTTTAGGGGCCGCTGTTCATTCAGACAGTATATGCCCTCCAAACTTGGGAAGTACGAATTGAAAATCTGGGCTTTGAGTGACGTGGAGAACTCATACGCTTGGAGGCTCCAGGTTTCCACAGGGAAGTCTGTTGGAGCACAGAGGGAGTACAACCAAGACATGCGGGTTGTACTTGAGCTCACCAATGGGCTAGAGGGCCACACTGTCACCACTGAACATTTTTTTCACCTCTTTTCCCCTTGCTGAGGAGTTACAGAAAAAAATCCAGATTTAATGGTTTTCTCATTGAAATAATCAGGGTTTTTATAATTATTATGTGGGGTACCGTATTGGTATTCGAATGCGAAGAATATGAGTATTTTTAATAATTACTTACCTAGTCAAGGCTGTAATAACCTCAATATCAAATTTTCCAGTTTGCATTATATTTTGGGAAAAAATGCATATTTTATGTTTTTCTTGTTGGAAAAAATTAAGGGTTTTTATGACAAATGGGCATAAAAACATAAAAAATTCTAGAAATATAATACAAAAACCTATGTATATTCTGAGGTGTGAAGTTATTGGAAAGATCTGATGTGAAAAAAAAAATTAGGTTTGAGATATTTATGACAATTTTATGTGGAGTACCATATTGGCACTCAAACATGAAGAATGTGTATATTTTCAATAAATGCTCATATCTCTAAAAGTAAAAATGACATGTTCTCACTAATTATTGACCAATTCAAGGCTGTAATAACCTCATATCACATATTCCAGTTTGCACCTTATCTTTGAAAAAATTTTTTGCATTTTTTGTGTTTTTCTCTTTGATAAAATTTTTTGCTTTCTTATGACATAAAGGGCAAAAAACCCCAAATATATAAAAAATATATTAAAAACAAACTATATGCTTAGGTCCGAAGTTGTTGAGAAGATCTGATGTAAAAAAAAAGGGAAAAATATTTAGGTTTGACATTTTTATGACACTACCGTATTGGTACCCGAACGCAAAGAACGTATGTTTTTTTAAAGGTGCCCTGATGGTTAAAGTGCAATATGAAGTTTCCACAGTCTGTGTTGATTTGGGAGCCATGTCATCTGTTGGTGTTGGTCCACTGGGCTTTATTAATTCCAGAGACAACGCAGCCGTCTACCAATAGAGTTTGGAGCACTTCAAGCTTCCTTCAGCAGAAAAGCTTTTTGAAGATGCTCATTTATTTTCCAGCAGGACTTGGCACCTGCCCACACTGCCAAAAGAACCAAAACCTGGTTCGATGACCAAGGGATTATTGTGCCTGGTAGGCCAGCAAAGTCTCCTGATCTGGACCCCACAGAAAATCTATGGGGCATTGCCAAGAGAAAGATGAGACTAGGGCTGGAGAATAATTCAATATCAATATATATCGCAATATACTTTTATTTAATAACGCTAATATGAGTTTTGAAAACATTTCCGATATTTCGATATACATACAGTACATGATTACAGGGGGGGGAATGATTGACTCCAAGCTGCCTGTAGCTAAGAGCTAACTGAGCCCACTCGGATCTAACATGAGCTAACCGGCTAACAGAGGTGGACGGGCAACACTGTTAGCCGGCTAAAATCCGTGTTTGTGCTGCACTCTCCCTTCTTGCCAGATTTTGGAAACATGTCAATCAAAAGGACACGCCCCGAATGTCAAGAGTTCAAGAGTTGCAAAAAAATTCCCTCCCCTCACAGTTGTCATGAAGGTAAACTTCATGAAATGGTTCCTAAAATGTTTTTTGTACCAGGCTGTAAACATGTTTATTTCTGCTGTGAAGTTGGTCTTTTTAACATTGGAGTCTAAGGGGATTTGTTCTATTTTGGAGCCAGCCCCTAGCAGATATGCCGCCGGAGGTTGCCGCTTGAGCACGACCAATGAGCCCGACCAAGCCCAGCTGCGTTCAGCACGAGGCAGAAGGCTAGGCTAGGCTAAGCTCCAACGTGGCCAGTTTTAGCTACAAAACGAGTACTCATGACCGTAATGCAAATGTGACAAGTGAAGAGAAAGCAGACACTCCTCTCTTCACTCCCCTCTAGTGAATTTTTTTTAAAGCCACTAGCAACAGGTCTAGCGACTTTATGGTAGTATTGGTATAGATACAAATAAAAGGTGAACATTAATTTATTGTAATGTTATTATTTCTAAAATGTTACACTAGAGGAGTTTCATAGACTTGGTAAATATTGTTTAGTTTTACAGGCGATGTTGTGGGCATTTTTGGCAATTTTTCTGATGCTTTTATATTGTTTATATCGATATCAGAATTATATCGTATCGACCGAAATTGAGAAATATATCGTGATACAAGTTTGGGCCATTTTGCCAAGCCCTAGATGAGACACATGAGCAATGCAGAAGAGTTCAAGGCCGCTGTTAAGGCATTGTGATCTGGTCTTTTTTTCTGGTCCTGCGTTAGACCCCAGCAGTGCCACAGGCTGATAACATCCATGCCACACCATGTTGAGGCAGTTAACTAAGTTCATATGCATTACTATACTCGTCAGATGGTCAACATGTCTGTATTCAATATCCTTGGTTTTTTTGGGGTTTTTTTTTTCATTGATTTAATGTGATATTCTAATTTTCTGAGAATAAAATTTTTGGGTTTTTATAAGCTGTAAGCCATAAACATCAAAATTATAATGAATAAATGCTTGAAATATTTCACTTTGCATGTAATGAGTCTATATATTTGTTTCCCCTTTAAAGTAAATTTTCTGAAATAAATAAAGTTTTGTGCGATATTTTTGTTTTAGTTTCACCATGTAAAGAACTAATAACACTGCTTCACACACAAGAAAAAAATTAATGCAGTTTATTTTCTTGACTGTAAAAAGGGTCAATTATTACCTTCTGATACCTGTTCCCTTTACTGCCCCAATAAATTACTCCATTGCCTGTCATATTTTAAGGAAGGACTCAAGTTGTGAAGGGTTCAGAGGATCAAAATTTTGTCAACTCCAGGTGGGATTCTGGTGACAGGAGCCCCCAGATTTGATGACAGACTGGTGACTGGTGGGTAAAGAAACAAGGTTTTTATTTGTATCAGTAATCAAGGGTGATGAGGGACTGATGTGAATCAATTCTGTCAGGCACAACTGCAAGTAGCACGGGAGAAAAAGCCGAAAGAGACCACAAAGTGCAGGGTGGGAGGGTGTTCCAGAGAGACAGGGCGGAACTGTGTCATGACCTTATTACAAAGCTGGCTTTCATATATGGCTATGTTTGCATGCACAAATAACAAAATAAAGCCAGTAATGCATATGTTTCATTATTTGCAGTGCTCTGAATGCTGAGTGTGTGAATCAGTGAATCTCCATTTTCCCATCATCACAAATAAAAATACTATTTCAGTTATCTTGAGGGAAGTTTTAAGAATTACTGTTTAGAAAAATGAAAACAACACCATTATAGAGTTTAGAAAAAACACAGAATCTGCCTTTTCTCTAGAGTGTTGTCTCTGAAAACTAAAGCTGTAGGTTAGGATACAGTACTTACACTGTCTGACATGTGGATAACTAGAACTGGCACATGACTAAAATATTGGCCTTCATTTATGATTAAACACATTAAATTTGCACTTAGATGTGCACTTAAATGTGTAGATGTGAGAAATGAATAAGCAGAGGACACAAAATGCATACACAAAGAGGTTAGTTATTTGTCACCAGGGCTGGACAAAAGAACTAGTTTCTACAAGCTGAGATGCATGACATTATGGTGCAAGTTGATTTGTTTCTAACAACAAAACTGCTGCACTTCAAAACCACACAGAAAGAAAGACAGCTTATTTACTCAAAAAAAAAAAAAAAGTTTGGTATTTGTGAGTACTAAGCACCACTATAATAGAGTCTTTAGTCATCATAAAGCTTATGAATAATTCATAGTCAGTTATACCAAATTAAGATCTTGGCATCTTGTGTAGAGTCAGCTACTTGATTAAGATCAAACACAGATCAACAATGACAAGCTTCTTATGAAGTATGGTTAAATTTCTAAATCAGATGGCCCGGCCCTTTCAGCATTCTGTGTCTGGCTCTCCATCTAGTTCTCATGGATGTGCCAGCTGATTTTCCCAAGGGATAGACTGCCGAGCTCTGATACTCACTGCAGCCTGCATAACCTTCTCCTTCAAAGCTACAGGCAGAGGTCAGGGGCTCGGGCTCACTCAAAATGAGTGATTACTAAGACACAGTGCTCAGTCCAGAGTACAACTTTTTGATGTTTTGAATCTCTGGTTTAACTTTAAACATATGAGATTCAGAAAAGACATCTTGTGGTTTTTGTGTTAATTCATTGTGGAGTTTAAATCTTCACCAACAACAATTTAAAAAAATACTGTTTAGCAGATGGCTTTGAACACACCTTCATTGTTATCTTTCTCCCCTACTGGATTTTAAACTATGAAATAAACAGCACAAAATGCAAACAATAACGGTTCACTCACTGATTCCTGGCTTTTGTCCTTGGCATCATACACAGTTAGCTTGACTAGCGTCTCTGGACTAGCAGGGTACTCTGAAGGGAAGGTCACCCCCGTCAGAAATAGCGGGTCTTTGTTTGCCTGTCATAGAGAGGGACAAAACAGAAAAATAGTGAGGTAGTAAGCATGGTGGTGTGTGTGTGTGTGTGTGTGAAAGAGAGACAGAGAGAGAGAGAAACTGCATATTCTCATGCACATTTGTTTTGCAACACACATCTTCATGAAAAAGCAGGAAGCCGAAGGGAAAAAAGGAGGGAGGGAGACTTGGGTGAGTGAAAGAACCAGTAGTTGGGCTCAGTCCTTCCTCTTCATCCCCACAGGCATTTTCAACCCACTCCACTCGCCTTCCTTGTTGCCTCTCCTGGGCACAAGAAAGAGATACGATACGGCTCTCCCTGGTGGGTTTACCTGGAGCTCTGGCATAAATAAAGTCTCTCAACTGAGAGTGCAGGACAGAAGCAACAAATTGACAGGTAAACTGGCACACTGGCAGTTTGGTAATGGGATTAAACTACACAGAGCAGCCAATGCTGGGACTGCAGACATACCAGAGGCCTGCATAGCATTAGCTAATATTTGCTCACAACCTAACTTATATTGCAACACAGACTCTCCACTTTTTACTGTCATAAATTCTATTTTTCCACAGCTTTAAAGGCATTTTCTTTCATTCCATGGTAAAAATGTCCACCTAACCAAATTGTTGATGGAATTTTAAAAGTCCCAACAGTGTAAAAACTGTGGATCAGCTGTAAATGCAGAAGATAAAGTATTGTAATGATATAACTTGTCTGACAATATCACAATGGTGCAACTAGTTTTTTATAATTTTTTAAGGGAAGATGCAAACTCCACACAGAAAGACCCTTGTTCAATAGAGTTTGAAAGTTATGTTTTGTATCAGAAAATGAAAAAAAAAACAAAACATTGGTGTCCATCTGCATGAATAAAATGATTTCATGCCTTCTGCCTCTATGCTGGGCATCTAGAGTTTCAGCTACATAATATATATCAGTCATAGCCTCAGGTCAGTCCTGGCACAAAAAAACACATAATTTATTGTACAGTCATTGTTTTATTCAAATGCAGTCTGACATTTGTATAATGCAACCAACCCAATAACAGCAATAAATCTTAATACAAATAAAAACAGCTGCACCAGAAGCTGTGGTGCTTTCCTTAGAACTAAGAACTGTTTAGCCTCTTGTTTGTGTCTGTTTCTACCAATTCAAAGGAATTTCTGCTTACACTGGGGGCTTCCTCTTCCTTCACTTTGCCCTGATGGGCGTCTCTAGAATGCAGCCCTTTGGGACTGTGTAGGATTAAAATGAGGCCGAAGCATGTAGACATGCTTAAATGTATGGACACACCCATGAATTAAAAAAAACCTCAGCATTTAAACTGGCCGCTGACAGAAATATACTGTAAACATCCTGATCAAACAAATGAGTCCCACATTAGATATTCAGCCTGCGGGTGAAGAAAGTGCACAAAATGTACAAAATATTTAGGTAATTATGTAAAGTAAGCTTTTTAACATTTTTACTCCACTATCCAACTATGAATATTATATATTGATTTTATTTCTATTGACCTTCAGACAGTCTTGTTGAAATGACTTAACCATGAGGAGGACCATGTCTTCTTGAAAATTAACTCCATCCATTTTCTGCTGCTTAATCCATTGCGGGTTGTGGGTAAGCTGGAGCGTATCCCAGCATTTAACAGGTGAGAGGCAGGGTACACCCTGGACAGATCATCAGTCCATCGCTGGGGCTGAAATTAACTCATATTCTTTAATTCCAAATTGCAATTTTTAACATTATTTTAATTCCAATTGAATATTCAATATGATGGTGCGTAAAAAACAGAGGACAGATTGCAGTGACTGTAAGAAATCTCCACCATCTGTGCTTTCCCATAAAGCAACCCAACGCCTGATTGAATCATCTATTATGCTATTGAAATAAGTTTGTATCATATACAGATGTTTTCTTCCATAAATGTAACCTTAAAACACACAAAATAAGATTGCTTCTGCAAAAAATAGCATTAATGGATCGTAGTCATTATATATTAATGACAGGTGGTTAAAAAACACATAACTACAGTGGTGTCTCTGTTACACAGTGGAGGGGATTTTGATGGCATGATTTGGGTCAGTTCATCTCTTTAGAGGGATGGGTAACTGCAAATCAAGACAAAGTCACTGCAAGATATGACTTTTATCCTGCTGGCAGTCGTCTCTTATGGAGAATCAACACCAAGATCTACAATGAACAAGTAGTCACTGAATATTTCACAAGTATGAAAATGACATAAATCAAAGGCTATGGCCTTCATTGTTATGTCTCAACCCAGCTCAACAACTACAATGAATTTGAGCAGGCATGTTCAAGGCAACTGTACGTTCTAGAAATATCTTTTGAGAGAAAGGAGTCTGATGATTTCCACAGTCAGTGAACAAAAGCAGAATTAGGTGCATATTAACATTTGAAGGGAATGCAAGCCACTCCCAAGCCTGCTGATTTGAAAGAAAATTTCCATGACCGACAGAAGGGGAAATAAAACAAGTCTACCGACTCTGATTTCAGCCTCTGTAGACAGAGTAATACTAGTCTTGATGTGCGTTGCCATTTTGCCACCCAGCCATGAAGCAGTGTGGTTTGTGTGCTCTAACATCTCACAGCCTGATTCAGCACAGCAGGTGCAGACACAGTGGAACCAATGCACTGCTTTGAGCTCAGTGCAAATCGGGACATTATCAGTACTGTACACAGAAAGAGACAGACAGAGCCATTATACTCATGAATGTACAGGTACACACATAACCCCTTACACCTCCCTCCTTGGCACTCTAAAAAGGCCTCATTCAGACTTACCAGCATGCTTGGCAGCCTCAGATGTGGCTGAATCTTCTTAGTGTTTCTGATAGGCTGAGATGAGCTAAAATGGAAAGCCTGTATCCTTTTACACTGAGAAGTATGCCAGTCTGTCATACAAGTGGTCAACATATGCTACGGCAGACAGCTGCTTCTCTCTGGTCTTTTTGTTCATTTGGGTTGCAAACCTCAGTGGGACGGCCAATTTAGACCATTAAGAGGGTGTGTGTGTGTTTGTGTGCGATTAGGAGGAAGTAGGAGTACTGAGCCTGCCTACACTGGGGGTTTTTCTCCCTCTCTTGACCACCCGTAATTACATATAAACAGACTAGACTTCTTGGACTTGCTCCAGACAGAGTTCTTTGCTTGACTAGCGTGACATCAAAGGCCATTTTATCCACTTGCTTTGCACAACGTCAAATCCCCATCAAGTACCACCACTCCTGGACCTACTGCCCATGTATAGGAATGGGATTTTCCAACAGAGATATTTTAGGGTTTAGCAGAAAATGCAGCGTTTTATTCCCAATTCCTCCTTTCTTGTGTCAGGACAAGCATTCAGAGATAGCATTTACATATGAAACACAAAGTGTACAGTACTAAGTACAATTTCTACATATAGTATAAGACCCCCCCTCCCTTTTTTTTTTTTTTACAATAAAAGATGCAATATAGGACTTTTATGTTGAAAACACAAGTTGTTATAATGTTACGTACAGCACTTTAACAAGACTTACGAGACTTCAGACTTTCTTTTCAAGCTGTCAGTGGTCCTTTGAATAATAAACTGGATTATTCCTAAATGAGACTGGATTATATAAACAGTGAATATTTCTTTTCCTCACCTGCACAAAAAGAAGGGACGACATGTCACTGAACTGAGCTCCTGGCAGAACTAAATTTTACGATTCATTCGGATCTTTTGAAGTGTAACCTCAACAAGCATCATAAAAGGTGAGTCACTCAGTTATTGCTGATCTCCTGGGATCTTCATGCACAACAACCTGTAGAAATCCAGGTAGATCTACTGAGTGAATAATCTTGTCGATGGCTGAGGTTACAGGAGATTGGCCTGATTGATTTAGGCTGACAGAAACACCACTGCTAGTAAGTGTTGTATGAGCATGATAATGCTCTCAGATTACTAACATGGACTGGGATAAAGGAAAAAAAAGATTTCTGTGGAATCCACATAGAAGAATTGAGACTGTTTTCAAATCAAATGGAGGCCCCAGCTTGTGGTAGTAAAGTGCTGCTAAGTAAGTGTTTACTGTATATTGGCTTGTTTTCATCCTGGAATTAATAGGCAAGGTAAGAGAGAAATACAGGCACCAACAGGCATGATTCATGATTTATCTTTTTAGTTAAACTTTTATGGCACATGCAATTGATTCCATGAACAGTACTCATGCTAAAGTTTTTGTCTTTAAACAGTCAGGCCAGCAGCATCCGGCAAAGCTGACAGCAGCTGTTCAGAGCAGGCATCCTGTGGAATGTGACAACAGGAGAAGCACAAGTGGTAGTTGGGTTGTCTTCAGACACCACGGCCACAGTGGGGCTCCCCAGTGCACATTAACCCTCCCCAACACATAGACATAGAAACACAGGTCCATCTCTGATCACACAGGTTAATACACAATGTTATAACTTAAAGAGCTCACAAATAGCAAGTCAACTGTGTCTTGTAGTCATAGAAACTTAATTCAAAGAGGATTACAGAGACAGGTTATTTTGATGTTATACTTTTTTTTTTATCTGTGATATATACTAGCTTATATGACAGAAAGGATACTCATTGCCATTTCTCTGCAGACATATAAAATTAATATATAGCAGACTTCTCAAACAGTTTCAGACTCTTCTGTCAGGTTGTAAACATCTCTTTTAAAACAGACTCCTAGAAATCACACTGAATGATCACATACCCTGTTTTTGCGAAGTCGAAAGCAATTCATATTGTCAGATCCAGCTTCAAATCCTGAACACTACAGCCATGAAATGAAAACTCCAGCGGCATTCAGAAAGTCTGCAGAGCTGGCTGAGCCAGCATACAGTATCCTACCACATCCTGTGTTTCCACACGCACACAAGTACAAACACACACACTGCTGTTCCCTTGACTGAAAGAAAAGCAGTTGAAATCGGGCTTTGAAAGAGACAGTTATGCTAATTAAGCTTTACAGGATTAGGAGGAAAATAGTGTCTCCCTTTTATACGTCTGGAAACTTTGCCCTCATATGAAGGAGAAAAAAAACTGTGTGTGTTGGTCTTTGTGCATGTGTGTTAGTGGGTGTTCCTTAGTGGGACGGGGGCAGCTGTTGCAGCACCCCCACACCCACTAAAGAAAAAGGAAAAAAAGAAAACAAAACTTGTCACTCTGTTATCTTAGCAACAGCACTGTCAAATTTAAAATTCAGAAAGAGAAGAGCACAAAACACTGTGACTGTAACACTTTTTAATACAATTTAAGTTACAAGCAACAGAACACATCTAAGTTCTCAAACTGAGAGTCAGGCAGCAGCTCATGTGGATGTCTGGGCTCAACTGTCACAGAAAACAGAAGGTTAACGCTGACTGTCTGTTCCACATCAGTGAGCCACGATGGGAAAAAAGGTTGAGGAAAAGGCCGACAGGTAGAGATGGAGGGAAAAACAGCTGGGACCCGATGACCCAGGGACACCACAAAACAACAAACATCAAAAGGTCGCAGAGAGGCACAAAAAGGAGGGCACATGTGTGTGTATGTGTGTGTTTGAGGTGGCTTACCTCGACTATCTCTGTGCAGGTATGAGACACGAGGTGCTGCTTGTGGGGATCTATGACAGCCACCTGGACCAAAGCATTGGGCTTCCTGTCTCTGCCTGAGGCCACCAGATCATTACAGGCTATACAGAGGAAGTGATGGAGGAAAGGAGAGCCGGGAGGGAGAAGAGAGGATGGAGAAAAGATGGGAAAGGAGAGAAGGGAAGGAAAGGGAGGAGAAGTGGGTGAAAGATGAGAGGGGAAGATAATCCTTTAGGGCAAACACATAAGAGACACAAATTACATGACATTCGGTCACAAATAGAGAACACGAAAACAGATGTCAGAATATCATGGTAAATAAACATGGAAGAAAAAGAAGAAAAGAAAAAATACTATAGTTTATAATAATCTCCTGTCAGATTAGCCGTCAGTGGTAAAGATGTGCATCACCACAAAGGACCTGAGGAATTAGATAGACTGTGTGTGCTGACATTTTTACCCAAAGCTCAAAGGTTTGGAGAAATAAATGAAAATGTGTACACAGAGAGATAAAACTGCCGCCTAAGCAGTTGATCAAAATAGCAGGCAGGCAACTGGAGCTCCTCATGGCGGTGAGATATCAAGTTTTACCAGGACTTTAATTTCTGACATCAAAAGCAACGTGCCACTCCTCCAAGGTCAGTGAGCTCTACTCCTTATCCCCACTCTAATCGCTTAACCCAGGGCTAAAAACAGACCTTACCGATGTCACATTAAAAATACGACAGTGTGAGTTCATGAGGGCCTGAAAAGGTATATAATTTGATTAATGAGACACCGACATCAAAGCTCAATGACAGAAACATTTAATATATCACTAGAAACTGTTTCTTTTGGTATCTAACCACTTTACTAAAATAACTTGTGTTTTTATTCTCTTAGAATGAGCCATATACATGGCAGCTGCCACATTTGTGCCACCATTTTTAATACAGTGTCTCTGAATAGACGAACAACTGTGTGTGTGAAGTGAGCGCTTTAAAACTGCAAACTCTGTTTGATAGGTGCCAGAGCACCAGTTGGGATAATTAATGCCCTAAAAAGCACATCAAGGAAAACAGTACACAATTTGAAGTAGTTACCTTTAGAGCAGTCATCACTGCACCTCAGGCCACTGGATCTACTTACAGATGACAACATGTTAATGTCTGAAGGAATTTTGGATCCTTACAGCCACCGTCCATTTGAAATTATGCTTTGCATTTTAGTAATTTCTTTCACCATCTTTATTGCTGTCAGTAACTCTTACATATTGTACCTTTAGGGTGCATATCACCATAAATAAGGGAATAAAAAGAACAACTTTAGCATGTGTTTATTTTGTTTCTGTACGTACGTTTCTTACACAAACTATGTTTATACATCAACATGTTAAGAATCTGAAAGTTTTTGTCAGTTCCTGCAAGATTTTACAGGCCTCAATCCAAAGGGGCTTTTCAAGTTGGGAAAACATTGCAGGGGCACAATGCCATGTGAAGTGGGGGAGGTTGGGGACAAAAAAACAAAAACAAAAAAGAAACACACACACGCACACACACAAAAACAAACACTCTACCTGAGGTGCAGCTGCAGCAGCAAAGTCTGAAAATATGCAGAGAAGAACCACTGGGGTGTGGAAGATTGGTGACTTTAAAGGACAGCCCTAAGTCATCACAAAATTATTGCACCCTAAAGTTTATAAGTTTGAATATGTAGAAATTTCTGTACAGACATATTATTACTTATTAATCCTATCACAGCCCAACACACAGTTTCAATATTGCACTAATAAGACATCAATGTAATTTTCCATAAGTCAGACTATATTATTGTAGTAAAGCTGCATTGAAATCAAACAGAAAAACATCTTTCCATCAACCTTTGAACCTGTTGCAGCCTTCAGCAGGATAAACAGCAGGATGATCCTGTATTTCAAGCTTTTCAAGCACTGAATAAAAGACAGAGGATGCTGCTCTTGTGTTCACATCTGCTTCTTATGAAAGGCCAATACAAATATTCAGTCTGCTACACCATAAGGCTCTGAATTTATGTATTAATTAGCATCCATATACATTTGACTATGGTAGAGGAAACCTCCTTGGATCTTGTCCAAAACCAATTTTTTTTTCTGCCTAATGATTCAGACTACTAAACAAGCCTACTAAAAAACATCACTCAAGCATTTTTTCAAGCACTCATTCTCTGATGTTTTAAATGAGATGCGTAACACGATAAAATGTTATCTTTCGATGTGCAGCTGCTCTGACTTATTTCTCTATGTTCCTGTAATTTGACAAGTACACTTAAATTAACTTTATTAAATGAAAAATGCTTATTAAATCCCAAAAGGAAACTGTAACGTGCTAATTTGTTAAAAAAAAAGAAGAAAAAAAAGTCCTATCAAAGAGGAAGGTTTACTTTTTAAAACCAAATATTTTTATACTTGTTCAAATTCTGTGATCTTTGCCTGCGGAAATAGTAAGTAAAAAAGAAACGTTTCCAAGTTGTATTTCTGTCTTTGGCTATTTTAAGAACATTTACGCAAAAAATTTAGCATTTAATGAGCTGTTGTAACACACTTGTCTACATAAAAAAGTTACGATATATTATTGTAGTAAAGCTGCATTGAAATCAAACAGAAAAACATCTTTCCATCAACCTTTGAACCTGTTGCAGCCTTCAGCAGGATAAACAGCAGGATGATCTTGTATTTCAAGCTTTTCAAAGCACTGAATAAAAGACAGAGGATGCTGCTCTTGTGTTCACATCTGCTTCATATGAAAGGCCAATACAAATATTCAGTCTGCTACACCATAAGGTACATAAGGCTACAAGGTAGAGCGGTCGTCTTGTAACCCGAGGGTTGCTTGTTCGATCGAGTTCATGTCGAGGTGTCCTTGGGCAAGACACCGAACCCCTAATTGCTCCTGATGGGTCGAGGTTGAGCGCCTTGCATGGCAGCTACTGCCATCAGTGCATGAATGTGTGTGTGAATGGGTGAATGTGATGTATGATGTAAACGCTTTAGATAAAAGCGCTATATAAATATCGACCATTTAGGGACCAAAAAAGCAGGGCAGCGAAAAAATAAACAAACAAAAAAACAACAACAATCTATCAGCAAGATTCACATTTTTTTTTTTTTTACTTTTGATTTTCATATCTTAAAATTTGCTACATTAAATACAAAAAAAGGAAATTCAATAAAAGATTGACTGACACATTCAAAAGGCTCCTTTTTATTCTTCTTTTGATTTTTGGGTACAGTTACCATCTGCTCCTAAATAATAACAATATCCTCCTTTAAAAACAGCTTTTACAATATTTAACACTAAGATATTAGTTTAACTCAATAATAATTAAAAACAAGGTAGCGACTGACTCTGGCCTCATTCAGGACAATAAGAATTATGTCAGAATGATAATGCACAGTGTAAGAGACAATCTAGAAAATCAAGATCCCTGAATTAATAAAGAATATGCACAGCCAAGTTCAGTAACTTTTTACTTTTCCCCCAACTGTACAGGCTGCCATGAGCCTGCTATTCTAGACAAGACCCAATGTTATTAAATCTGACCATATATATACACCACATATTAATATTTAACACTGGGGATCAAATTATTTCTAAATTAATAACAAATCTGAGACTACACAAAATCTTACAGCTCAAATTATATTTATTTATTTATTTAGCTTTATTGTCATACTGATACCGAAGTTTACCAAAACCTGCAGTTGTCAGTCTCAGAAAGTTATAGAAGAACTTTTTAAATGGTTTTAATCTATGCGCACTTACACTATGTTGCAAGTTTTTAACATGCGGTTAGGTTTTTTGTTTATGAGGCTGTACCAAGCCAAGTTAATGTTACAAATCAAATAAATAAAAATAACAGCAGGTAGAAATTTTTCGTGCCAGACAAGTATTCTTAGGGGAAAGAATTACTTACTTCTTCATTGATAAAAGTTGTCAATAAAAAAAAACCCAAAATGAATAAAAATTAAATACTAATGACATGTTTAGGTCTAAACTAAACTAAACAGTGTGAAAGATACTAGTAAAATATCTACTTCCAAACCTTGTGACAACAATTCTAAAATTAACTTTTAATTCAATTACAGTAAATTACATTTGTTGATTTCTTTAATTCTCCCGGGTAAGTCTTATCATGAGACGCACGAGTTTTCAATGTTCAGTATTTCATTCTGTGATATTTAAATGAAAAGGATCTTTTTGATGCCAGAAACTATGTCTACAATCACGAGCTGGCGCACACAGCCTGATTTTTGCCAGAGATATGGTAAAAGAGTCATGTAGTAACGACCCCTACACAGGAGGGAGTACAAAGTGAATCGGGAAGAGAAAAATTCTGTCCAAAAAAGCAACAAGCAGCTGTCACCATGCAACCTAACAAAAAGTATTACTGCCCTGCTTCAGCTAAGAGTATGTTGCTGGAAGAAGGTTTTAACAAGGTGTACATTAACAATCCCTACAGGTATATGTATATTTCAGAGTTTTTAAAAACAGATTATTTCTCATCATTAGCCTGTAAATCAAGCATTCCTGAGGTTATGAACAACACAAAGTCTAACAAAAATACAAAAATAAATAAATAAATTACAAATAAGAGAGATATTTACTGCTGAAATATTAACCTGTGGGTTTAGTCTATAAAGGCTTTAGTACACGGGTTGTTAAACAGAAAATATTTTCATGGTTTTTGCATCATAGATCAAGTTGCTCCCCAAATTGTTATCAAAGATTTTTGCTCCCAATGATCAAAGGAAGATGTCACAACCTAAATCTCAGAGGTTTAACACAAGATGCCAAAGCCACAAACAAAAAAGATTTCACTGCAAAAACATAAAACAACAAACCAGCAGGACTCTAAAGGAAAGTTTTCACAGAATGATGAAACAAAAATTACTCTTCTATCAAAATGATGGGCAAAACACAGTTATGGTCTTGGCATGAAAAGTCCAGGTCAGAAATGCCAACATTGATTCATAACTCAGATTATCCTCAAAACAAATGTATTCTGTATTCAAAGGGCTATGTTTTAACCAGTTGTTCTTAATCTAACAGGAAACTTTTAATGATGAAGTAGATCTGTCCCTTTAGTCTTGTAAACTATCAGAAATTCAATGTATCAGAAGAAAAGATCATGAGAGATGGTCCAACACAAACTATTCAGGAACCTTTGAGTCATATTGTGATGTTCTAACTCATCTTAAGCTTCTTTTTTTTTTTTACTCATTAGACTACATACAATAGTCAAAACAAAAAGCCCCGTAAGCTCAACCAACTTACATGAGGATCGCCATGAACAGCCTAGTTTATGTCATGATCTTTGGGTTTTATTTTTAGTCTTGTCATTCTGAGTTCATTTTACTGTTTAATTTTGTAGTTCCTCCCCCTTGTGTGTTACTTTTTTTTCCCGTTCCTTAACTCACCTTGTTTTGATTGTTAACCCACTCCACCTGCTTCTCGTTATTCTTCCATTTATATACCCCTTCAAGTCAGTATTTTGTCAGATCTTTAGTCATATTTCTCTGGTGTTTGTCCTATGTAAGGTCTTTTCATAGAATTAAAACTACGTTTCTACATTCTGTCTGCATCCTGCATCTAAGTCCTGCATTTTTTTTCTTTTTTTGGTTTCTTTAAACAACTTTCCCTCCACACTGACTAGTGCAACTACTATGTCTGATATTAATTTTATTGATTAGATGCGCTGTGCCAAGTCTCCTCCACACATGCTTTTTAATCGTTGTTTGATCTGATCATAAAGATTATGCGTTACCTGGCCTGAGAATTCCCAGCAGCCTGTGATGTGCCTTTTAGTGAGAGAGAACGTCTGTCTGGCTATTCGACTGCAAATGTACAATTACTAAACTGCTGCATTGTCTTTCTGTGAGATTAATTTATCTTCACAAAGGAACTCAGTGTCCATCTTTTTTTCTTGGTTACCTGTCTGACCAAAACCTTTTGTTACAAATTACTCAGTGTGGTTGGACAGCTAGATCTAGCAATGATTGTTTGAAACTTTTTCTATTGTAGATTAATAAAGACTTTTGTGATTCTGGACACTTACAGTGCACAAGAATTTCTCACTTAAAAAACCTCTCCCTTGTCAGAATCATATGAATAGTTCTCTTGACATCACAGCGTGGTTTTCACAATAACACACAATAGTTTTTCAACTAAAATGTTGTAATTAAAGGTGTGGCTTCTTAATTGCATTTATTTATTAAATTTATTTACTAATACTCCGATAAAGTTGCAGCTGCATCTCAAAGGCAAGAAGGAGGTGTCCAAATGTCATGATACAACTTTAGAGGATCTGAATACCTATTTAAATTAGATTATTTTGGCTAATTTCTGAATAAATTATTCCATCAAATTTTTTCTGCGTTTCTATTTAGGAGTTTTGTGCAGATGAAACAAATTAATCCTAAGACTGAACATGACGAAATGTAAAAAACGTCAAATGGTTTGAAAAAGTAGTAAAATCCTTTTGGCATTATCTGCATTCATGTCAGTTAGTTCTAATAACCCAAGAAACAACCCAAAAAATCTCAGTACTTTACCAGTGCTCATTTCAGCAACTTGATTTCAAAATGAAGATCGTATTAGCAGCTTTAAACAATGTTTCTTCCAAATTTCTATTTGTAAAGGGAAAATGAGGTAGACCAGCACTGGAGTAACTGTTAGCGGAGATAAAAACAAAACCTGCTACATGGATATACCAAAATAACTTCAGCCTGAATAAACTGTCTCAACTTTAAAGTTATCAAAGGTCATCAAGTGTTGTGTGTTATTGGGTTGCTGAAACAATAATCCCTCCATGTGCTGAAAGGAAAAAAAATTCTTTCCCTTCTGAAAGAAAGGTAAGAGCAGAGTGTTAGTTTTTGCTTTGTAATGTTAGCTAAACATCAGCTGGTTTTGTTCCAAAACTTACAGAAGATACCATTTATAGTGATACTTTTTGTTCCATAACTCTATCTTTGATAATAGGTTACTTTGTCCAGTGTCAGTCTGCATTGTAAGCCAGTTCAAGAAACTAACAAACAAAATCTTACTGCAGAAGTACGGAAAATAGATTAGGTATTTTGCACATTTTTCAAATGATTAACTGTAGCCTATAGCCAAAAAAGAAAAGTAAAATAGTGTACACACTATAAAATCAGATACTATATTTTAGTTTAATGCCTGTGTAAAGAAATGTGTCAGGGATTTTCACATACCAGATGGTGAAATTTCCCAAGAAAATGAAAGCCCTTTCAAGGCACAAAAGAACAACCCTGAACCTTTCAACATATTATACAGATTATATTACACTCCAATACAGTTGGAGTGCAATGGCTAAAGAAGCAAACAAAACGTGTTAAAAATGCAATAACAGTGAGGGCACTTTGCTTTATATGTCATGGGACTGTGATAAAATGAAAAAAATTCTATTTGGTCCAACACAGCAAACAACAATCAATAAATATATTGTTATTCCACTCACATCACAATCATGTATACTGGTTGACTTTTCCAACATGTCTACAAAGTACATGAAGAATTTTTGTCATTGTGTGTGGTGAAAAAAGGAGAAAAAACAAAGAATGAATAGATTCAGATTAGGACGCCAGAGAACAAAATATGGGCACCAATGTAGTGGCACTTAAAGTTATAATATAAAGTGTGCTTTTATAGTGACAGTAAGATTTTTATTTTCTATTTTTTTGCCATATAAAGTTATCAGGAATATATTTCTAATATGATTATTGTGGATAGTAGGCTTTGTTTTTAGTTGTACATTTCAGTGTGACTTGCGATGGGATTAATATTTTCTAATCATGAGCATTGGAAAAGGCAGCATCTGATATTAATTGATTGATATTATTTCATTTTATTAATCACTTTGCTTATTGTTGGGTATTTGTCATTTTTGTACATTACTTGCATTTTAAATAAAGAAAAATAAAGAGAAAAAAGGAATGGTTGCAAAGCTGTTTTTATATCTCATGGGAGTAATGGGTGAACAGGGTATCTCTTTGTACAGTTGAAACCATGCATGTAGAATCTCATACAGTTATTCTAATTCCATATTCAAGCTCATGCCAGGGCCGTCATTTATCAACATTTCATAGAAATTATTCTAAATTTCGTCTAGAGAAATTTAGAAAGCGTGCGCCTGTTAAAGGTGGAAACACCCTCAATTGACCATATATGGTAACAACATATCCAATCAGAAATCACATGGAAATCTCTTCTTTTTTATTTCCACAGTTAGTGAGAAGAAGAAAAAAGAATGAATTGGACTTGGACCAAACGGTTGATTTAACATTTATTTATTAAGCTCATTTCATCATGAGGCAAAAAAATGTACAAATGAAAAAAAATAGATTTAAAGCACATCTAAAGTAGCACTACATTACTTTCCAACTTTAAAACTCCCTGCTTCTGACTTGTTTTGATGGAGCATTATGTACGCACACACTAGCAACTGTAAATATACACACTGGCTGTTTTGAACATGTACTGTGAAAGATTCAGCAAAAACAAACAAACAAAACAAAAGGACACCATTGTCTGTAACATGTACAACCTGAGAGAGGAGCACTACAGATAAGTTGTAGACCGTCCCAATAATCTGCCTCAAGTGATATATGTTTGACTAACAGGGTAGATTACAGATAACCACAGCCAAATGCAAATGATGTCCAGCCATGCATCACCAAAGTGGTCCTCTGACAAGAAAGTCATGCTTTGACTGATCCTGTAGGTCAGCATTATTATGTTGGTTGGAGAGAGTAGTAGGAAGGGGAAATAGAGAATGAGAGAGAGAGAGAGAGAGAGAGAGAGAGAGAGAGAGAGAGAGAGAGAGAGAGAGAGAGAGAGAGAGAGAGAGAGAGCTAAAGGACAAGGTAGTACCTTAGAGAGACATTTAACGTTTGAGGAAGGAAGTCTGAGGGAGAGGGGAAATAATGAGGGGGTGACATGGAGGGAGGAAAGAGGAATACGGCTCATTAAAATGTCAGAGAGTCAAATAATGTATAAAAGAGCAGAAATAAAGTCAACAAACTTGGAGCACCTTCATGAAAAATAAATTTGCAGTTTTTTTGTTATTTATTAGTGCCTGCCTTAGTTTTGGTGAAAATTGATTCAGCAATTACTTGCAATTTTGGACAAGTGACTCAACTGCAAATTATACTGAGACTGATTCTTAAATTACCATAACAATTGAGCAATCGGAGTAATAATGTTTGCCCATCCTTGGAGGCTTCAATTACTACGCTGAATTTATTCTGTGTGATAGGAATATATTGAGGTCTTTCTAGAGGAATTTGCTGGAGATGAGTTTTAATACAGTCGGCCTCTGTGACCCCACAATGAATCTATTTTCCATTTAATTTAGAGTGGAGCCCTGGGAGTTGTCACATGAGACAAATATATACTCATCTTCAGAAGACATTTATTCATCATGATAATTATTTCAACGCTTCAATTAATTTGACAACATTATTTGCATTTGCCACTGCTTTTCACACCTGTTTGCCAGCAGCTGTGGGAAATGCAAGGACTGTTGTTCAGTGACGACCTTCAACAATATACTATAAATAATGTCTGCACTCTGTTGCTTCATTTGTGAAGGAGTAGAACTTCAATTTTAAGTAAGTTTTGTATTAAAATAAGTAACCAAGTTGACAGTCACAGGCAATGTGAATCTGATGCTTTTAGATATTTGTAAAAAAAAAAATTAAATGGAAATTTTGTTTTGAATTATTATGCACATTTTTTTCAAAACTGTGTTGTGTTGCTTGAACTCAAATACTGTTGTAGTGCATTATAAATTCAGTTTGAGAAAAAACGCTATAAGTGTTGCTACTGCTATTGAGAGCAAAAATCATTAGTTGGAAAAAAAAAAAAAACAGACTTTGTTGAAAAGAAAAGATTTTCCTTTTAGTGTGGTTAATCATGACCCAGAACTGATGAGAGACTGAACCTGTCACAAATACCACTTAGACTGAAACTCAGATAAAAGAAACTAAAAAAGGTAAAACAAGTGTAATCAACCCATCAAACACCTGACATTCAAGGAAGTTGTTTTTATGGTTAAATCAGGTCAGTCAGTCGAAGCCTATGTAATAATGCGTTAACAGCTTAAACTAATTTATGTAATGTTAATATCAGGATTTATACTTCGGCTATGCAGGGGTGGGTCTCCAAAGGTTTTGATGGGGGCCAGGCAGGGGCACTAAACAGGAAAAAGATCTAGATTTTTAGATCTAGATTTTTTGAAATATCGAACTGATTATTACAACTAAAGTGATCATCTAATATAAAAAAAAGAAAAAAGAAAAGAAACGTGTTAAACAAACAGCCAATGATCTATTTTATCAACAGCTGTTTACTTTGGGTGATGCTGCTGTAGGACTTTTATCACTGCTGCACAAAGACTTACATTTCATTGATAAAAGGACAAACTTCTTTTTATCCAGATCATCAGGTTTATCAGAGTTTCTTCACAGTGCTCTACTGGAGCCTCACCGTTTAAGAGCGTTATTACAACTACGGAAGCCGCAGAGATTCATAAATGTGAAGTTCGAGTGTCCCGTCAGGTGATGAGGAACAGAACGATACATAGTTTTTATTTTTTATGCCAATAAGTTACAAGCGTGCCCTTCATGTATTTAGTACCAAGCTACTGCTAATAGCTAATGTTATCATGTGAAATCGTTTTTTGTGACTTGCAGACTCAGA
>JBAMHW010000004.1:15360601-15374392 GCA_037177495.1 Rhadinocentrus ornatus
AATAAACTTCACTGTTAGATTGCATTAACTCACCTATCCAGCAGAAAGCTACAACCTCCGCGTTAGCTTTGAAGTCCTTCTCATTATCAGCTACTTCCATCTGGTAAATGCTCCACTGATGTACACTCTTATTTTCTTCCGGTTGTATTTTCTTTTTCTTTCCTTGGCTATTTTTTCGTTCGTCTAGCAGACAAAGAGTATAGATGGTCCTCCATTTCAATGCAAGCTGGCAAGCTGAATGATTCACGGTCGTCTTGGCATGTTTCATTTGGATGGGACTGTGATTAGACTTTTGTAAAATGTGTATTTATGAAAGAAATTCTTGATTTTTGCTAACAAAAAACAAAAAAGCTACACACTGTACTTTTAAATCTCCTAAAATTTTGAACAACCTTTTTAAAATTAATTTATTAGAAGTCCATAGAAGAAAAGCATTCACAACAGATTTATGGTACAGTGTCCAGCTTAAGACAAATACTAATCAAAGTCTTCATTATTTTGGGGTAAAAATAAAATTTAGCATTGTATTTTTTAATAGAGAGGTTATAGTCTATGTACACCACAATGGACTGAACATGACAGCAACACGTGACTGAATTCATCTCCGTTCAGAAACAAGAAACCAGACAAAGAAAATGAGTAGAAAATCCACATAAATGCTTGTTTTGACAAGACTGACTGCGATGAGAAAATCACAGTTATTCACACACCTCTAATGTCCTGTAGACCAATTACATGCTCATGCATTGGAAGCATTGACACAGCTGACCCAGAAGCACATTACAACATGTGGTGCATGAGCACATAAGCCCTTTCAAAGCATTTATATTTACACTTCTTCAGTAATATGCTTTAAAGGGCTAGTCCAACATTTTAGAGTTACACTCCTGCTGCTGCACAGCATTAAGGAACAAAAGAATGAAAGGAACCTGTACTGAACAGCGCCTAAAAAATCTTACACTTGACTACGTTTTTTGTGTACACAGACCATTTTATTTCTCATAGTAATAAATTAATCTAATTATTTGTGCTCATGCAAAACATCTGTATAGCTGTAGATTAACACTTCATGTAATAAACACTATAACACTGAATAATATAACATGTCAAAACAGCTGATTTTTGGTCCCAGTTCATTGGTTTTATTGACTGCATTGACAATTTGCTGTGTTATCTGTGGCGACCGGTGTCATCATATGTGGACGCTTCGGCTTCCACTCAGTCACTGCATTTCTCAACTCCTCTGCTAAATGAGCACTTTTGTTGCTTTCATTAAGGGGACAAGTCTGCAATACAATGCTTTTTATCTGCCGATCCAACATGTAGTGGACCTTCAAGCAGTGTAGGGAAATTTAATTTTTTGCATGAACTAGTTCAAAGTTCAGTTCACCATTTACCGTTATTTAATTTTGGGTGTTAGAGGGTCAGCTTCAGCACGCCATAGCCATGTCTTTAGATTGTTTTTAATGACATTTAATTCACATACCTTGGAAGGCTAGCTGGGTGCTCTATTTTAATATGCCGTTTCAGGTTTGCCGTTGACGTTGTTGATGTCCGGAGTTGCTTCTTGACACCCGGTGGGCAAAGTTTACACAAAAAAGCAAGATCTGGTGAAGCCAACAGAACTACATCATCTGCAAAAAGCAGAGACTACTCCTGAGGCCGTCAAATCACCTCAACAGCTCAGCTGCGCCTGAAAATTATGTCCATAACAGAATATGTGACAAAGGGGAGTTTTGGTGGTGTCCAACCATCACTGGAAACAAATCTGACTTCCTCCAGGACAGCTCATACAAGGGGGTCCAGTACTCCATACTCCCAGAGCACCCCCCACAGAAGTCCCTAGAGGACATGGTCGAATGCCTGCTCCAAGTCCAAAAAGTACATGTTGGGCAAACTCCCAAGCCTCACTAAAGACCCTGAAGAAGGTGTTAAGCTGATCTACTTTTCCATGACTGGGACAAAAACCGCATTGCCCCTCTTCAGTCTAAGGTTTGACTGTCTGACAGACCCTCCTCTCCAGGATCCCTGAATAGACTTTACCAGGGAGGCTGAGAAGTGTGATCCTCCTGTGGTTGGAGCACACCCTCCGGTCCCCCTTTTTGAAGAGACGGACTACCACATTAGTCTACCAGTCCAGAGACTCTGTCCCTGATGTCCATGCAATGCTGCAGAGGTGTTTCAACCTCGTCCAATCCCAACTGCCCTCATTCCCACTATACATGGTGTTGATGGAGCACTGCTTCCCCCTCCTGAGCCACTGGATAGTTACCAGAATGTCCTCAAATACATCTGGGAGTCATTCTTCACAGCCTGTTGAGCCTGATACAACTACAAAGTCGATCATCGAACTGTGATCTAGAGTGTCCTGGTGCCAAGTGTACATGTGGACGCTCTTATGCCTGAACATGGTGTTAATATTGGACAATCCATAACGAGCACAGAAGTCAAACAACAAAACACTACTTGTATTTAGATCAGGGGGGCCTTTCCTCCTTATCACACCCCTTTAAGTCTTACTGGGATTGCCAACATGAACATTGAAGTCCCCCAGCACAATAAGGGAGTCCCCAGAAGGAGTGCTTTCCAACACTCCATCCAAGGACTCAAAAAAGGGTGGGTAGTCTGAACTGCTGTTCGGTGCACAAGCACAAACAACAGTCAGGGCCAATCAACAATAATTGTCAAGTGTCAGCGTATTGATGCAGTTTGATCACAATTAACGGTCATGTCATCAAGTAACCTGCTAAGAGGGTTATGTGTTTGATAAGATCATCTTTTCTCTTAAAACAGTCCATTCACTTCCTTGAAAATATCTGTAGTTGTTCACTGTCTCATCTGCTGTAAACCGAGCAGTGAAGCTTCTCTTGTAGTTGTGTCAAAACACAGAAGGAAGGCAGTATTTGAGGCCATCTGTGTTGAATGTCAGACAACAAGAATAATATTTAGGTTTGGATGAGCATTTTGGGAATCATAGCCTGAACCACAGTGAGTAATGTAGATATAGCATTCCAATATCTTAGCAGCATTAAAAATGAATGAGGCCCTCTCAAAAAAAGTTCAAAAGTACCCTCTTGCTATTCTGTCTCAAGCTTTAAATCTGAGGTGCATCTATTGTCCTTTCTAACCATACTTGGATTACCAGTCAGAACTGAGAAAAAAGTCAGTACATCTGAAGTACCACTGATTCTGACTGACTTTTGAAGTAATTTAACCATAAGTATTATCAGGACTTATTGCAAGTATGAGAATTGATAGTCCATTTGCATTTGATTTGTTTCTGAGCCAGACAGGAAGCTCGTAAACTGCAAACAAGGCTACCTGTCTTTTATCTGAAATTTTTTTTGCATAGATGCCAAGATAGATGGATGACATATTTTTTCAGAGGTTTCAGACTAGAGTATAATGGTAGATGAATAATTGACTTAATAGAACTTACCAAGGCTGAACTCCACCTGATGAAGGTTTGGTGTAAGAATCACACCTGTGAGACAGAAAAAATAAGGCAGAGTTGAGTTGAAATAAAATGGTTGTTGTAACCTACCAGAATCCAACTGACATAATTAACAAATAACTCGTTTTGTATCTCAGAGTTAAAACTATTCTATCACAACTGTGATTGAAAATTATGAAAAATATCATTTAAAATATTTTTATTATTCTAAATTATTGAAAGTTTTTTTTTTTTTTTTTTTTTTTTAAATAACTGAAGCTTGATGGATAAAATAGCCATGTCTTTTAACCTTTTCCCGGGTCCCCCCCCCCCCCCCTTCATGCTACCTATCATTTTGCTCCTGGTCTATTTCCTTATGTCCTGTATGTGTGTATATCAAGGAATAATGCTCTGGTTTCTCCGCCCGCACACCTGAGAAGCATCATTAATCAAACCTCTGCAGTAAATACAGGCCGGGCTCTGCCGTCCACTCCATGCTAGATTGTCAGCTCCACTATTTAGTGCTACAATATGGCTAAAACGTCAAAGTCAGTTACTTTTCCTAATGTAGTTAAAATTCCTATTACTTTGTTGCACGTCTCTATGTGCTTCATTTCCTGTTAGCCTTGTCCAGCCACATATAGCCAACCACTCCTCATCTCAGTCTGCCTGCCTCACTCTCAACTCTCTTCGCATCCAGTCACATTCTGCAGCCTGCACTCCTGCCTTGATCTTGTTGTCATGAATCCTGCTCATACAGCCAGCCACAGCCTGATGGCTAAACAGTGTTATTCAAGCATTTAAATCCTCACCCCACAGCATTAACACTACTGAATCATTTCAATCAAGCAGAGGTGTTTCTTTATTGAAAATCAATAATCATAGACTGAATATAAAGTACATTAAGTAACTGAATCAAATACACTGAGATAACAGAGAAACATTGTTTAAACGTGCTAGGAACATTGCAGGCTCAAAAGTGTTCAGTTAGATTATGTAAAAATGCTAAAAACTTTGACAGTGAGGAAACAATAGTTTCTGGGTTTGGTTTGTTCTTCAGGCCTCACAGCAAAATTATGAGTAAAGGAGTGACTGCTTCTATCATTTGTCATAGAGCTATCTCTCATTCATCACTTTACCAGTCCAAACCAACCATTATAACCCCAAACAGATGAAACATCTGCAGAATGGTGAACTACACTACCATTTAATCCCGTTTTGCTCTTTCTCGGATGCCTGGATACAACTGGCCTCTATAAGGCTCATCAACTCTGCTTATGGGACACAGATCCACAGATATTTGGTGTGTACTGATGCATGAGAGTCAGGTAATAGACATTTTATCAAATGTGGATAATTTACAAAGAATTAAAATGATTTACTTGTAATAATTATGTCACAATCCTTTATTGGCAGTTTTAACTGTGTATCAAGTCAGGTCAGTTTGTCCGTGAAGCTTTTTGCATCTAAGGACGTCATCAGGCTTTGCTGGAATGGTTTACTGTACAGTGTATCTTTGTGTATTCTGGAAACAAATTAGGTGCTGCCCACAACTGCATGAATATAATGTTCTGATGGATGATACTACAACCTTTTCTTTCTTTTGTGTTTTAAGTCTTTTCATTGTAAAGCTTATTCTAATTCATGCACAGTTGAGACTACCACACAGGCTTCTAATATAATACAGAAATCACAAAATGATGAAAACATTAATAACTTGCTATTAAGCCTACTCATGTCAATAAATCAAAGCAACTTAATAAAATAAATTATTTTGAATTCACCAGCTATGTTGACAATCTTAAACCTGAATTTGCTGTTGTTTTTTTCAAGTACAGAATGGGGCCGCCATGCTTGTCAGAGCAAGCGGCATTTGAATAAACAGGCTTATGCAAACTTAGTGCAATATCTGTTATGCATACACATATAGTAAACATCTCATTAATCAAATGCACAATAATTGCAGAGCACGGGCGATTAAAAGCATACACACACATTCACCCAAATAGGCCAATTACCTATGTAAATAAATATTCTGTGTCACGATCCGGTTTTCACATTACTCTCATCATTGCACTCCTCAGGGGTCATGTCTTATCTTGTTGTCACAAGTAAGTCTCCCTTGTTAAGAGCATATTAAACAGGATGTTGTGTTGTGTGGTGGCAACAGAGAGCCATTTAGTTAGGTGGGCTGAGACAAAGCCAGCTGTTAGGTCCCACCTCTGGTGCCACATTATCATAAGGGACTCTTACTTGGAAAGCCTAGTTACTTTGGAGAACCCCATCTTTCATACATGTCAACTTATCTTGAGTGGTGGAAAGCAGGTGGCAGTGCTCGTCATTGCAGACATTATTAAAGATAAGGAGTACAGCCAAATCTAAGCCTGATACAAGTTTAGGATACTGATCATGAAACGCACTGTAAAATAAGTGGATGCTGACAGAGAAGCAAGAGGAGAACTTGAATATACAGCTGTCTGCATTTTACAGCACAGGCAGACTTTTAAGTGTTTATGAAAGGATCTTGCCAGGTGCTTTTTTTTTTTTATAAAACAGTCAACTCAGTTTACGTTGCCTCTTTGAGAACAAAGACTGGCATAATACAATCTTAGTATTCAGCATGGCTCTGGAAGCTGTAGCACAATTGTCCCTGACTAAATCTGATTACAAAGATTACTGGCAAATTCTATGTGTTCAACCTGAAGACACAGCATTTGTTATAAACATGCATTTCCAAAATGCTATGTAAAACCTAAATAAAAACAAACAAGAATGATTAGTAGATTACTGAAACATACTGGTACATCACCCTTAAATTCTGTATGTTTTAAACATTTATAATGGCTTTAAGCAATAATTTTTCAGGATCACTGTAGGTCTTTGAAAGTTTCTATGTGGACAGAGGAATATTTATTTAAATTATGTTTTTTTAAATTTATTTTCGTCTTTTTTGTCGAAGAAGCACATAACACCCAGGCACCTAACGCAAAGAATGACCCACTAGACTGATTACACATAACAGGCAACTTTGCCAAGCAACCAGTATTAAAACCAGTATACAATGGTTGTGATAAGCACTGCCTATTAATATTAGAAGTGATTCTTTTGTGGAGATTACTACACAAGCTGAGGAATACACTGTCAGCAAACACAGTTTGGCATATCCACAAATGAAAATTAAAATGTCCACCATTAACAAACAGAACAAAAAGCCCACATATGAAGTACATCACCACCTTCACTTGATCTGAGCTCATTTAGGATAAAGAACGGAGTAGTGAAAAACAGATTACTGCCATTCAAATAGTCTTTTCAGAGAAGACCTTGCTTATTTCAGCAAGATAATACTAATCCTGCTTTTATCACAACAGCATGGCTCCAGGTGTCAACTGGTCTGCATGGACTTGCTTAACATATATAAGACAAAGAACTATGACAAACTAGGCCTTGAACCTTTGTGCAGCCATACAAGAATGTGACAGTGTTTCACTTTTTAAATTAGTGATGGGTCTAGGGAATGTTAAAAGAAGTGGTAAAGGAATGCAACAGCAAACAGACCACTATTGAAATTTTCTCATTTGCTGGCTTTAAATTTTAAAATAAGTTTTAATATCTCAGTTTTTATATTTAATATGATGTCTAGTTTTAATTTAAGATAGGGCTTTGATTGTTTGCAAATCATTACAGTTTGATTTTATTTACATTTTGCACATTACGGCCCTGTTCTTGTCCTGAAGCATTGAACACCCTTCATGTCATTACCTTCATGGTGAAAATCCAACTGACACACGACAACACAAAGTCTTATTGCAATAATTAGACATCACATGGAGAAAGGTAAAACACCTATAATGTCCATCTAAATCATAGCTCATTTGCGTGCATGATGGTCTCAGCTCTAAGGTAGACAAATATGTGGAGAAAAGTGGCACAGGTGTGGTATTTATAATCGATATCCGCTAGCATTATGAATATGGTAATGAGCTCAGCAACGCAGCAGGAAGGCAAGCAGCACATGCAGATGTAACTCTCGGAGGGACCCAAAGCAAATGAGGTGTACCCGCCTGCTATACTGCAGTTTCATCTGGCTCCAGAAATAACAGCCCCACTGTACTTCCAATCTATCAGCCCCTTGTCTGCGGGTGGTACCAGTGGGGGGAAACGCATGCTAAAGGGAGCAGAGAGGATAATTAATAAGGATGTGAGCAGATTAGGTGATTTCTCTGGAATGACTAAGTTAATTAATGTACAGGGACTTAAATTGTCCATCTTGCAGATGATCATTTAACCCTCTGCTTCCTCACACAGTGTACTACAAGATAACCATTCACAAGCATGTAGCTGACATTGTGAATGGGAGGTGGGGATGGAAGTAGAGGATGTTGGGCTGTAGATTTTACAGATGATTGCTGTTTACTCCTGAGTGCACAAGAAAAAAATAAATAAATAAATAACACAATAATTGTGTAAAGCTCCAAAACACTTCTTGCTACAAAGAAATCAAAAGGTTTTCAAAAAGAGTTTTAATAAACTACAATTCTGTGCATATGGTACACACTTCTAATCACTTCTGCATATCCTCCTCATGAATAGATATTACACACAAAAGCCCACACCTAAAAAAATTCTGATTATTTTTTTAATATTATCCCTTCTTTTTGGATTTTGAGGTGTTATAAATAATTTACCTTTGAGGCTGGCTCACTGTGGGCTTTGATATCTCAGAGATAAAAATAGTATTCTCTAAATAAACTATTCCACCCAAGTCACCAGCTCCACTCATCCTTACTACATCTGCACACACATGCACACTGACTGCAACCTTTCTTCTTCCAAACTTCTTTTGTCTAACCTCAAACATCCTCTCACTCCCGTATTTAAAATTCCCACACAACACCTGAACATCCTTTCTGATGATTCACTCATCAGCCTGGCTAACATATATCTAACTCGATTGATGTTTGCACAGACAGGCATCCCATTAGGAGAAGTGATACTGAATGGGAGAGTGAGTTATCCTCACATTACTGCTGTGGGAGATTGAGAGGGGACAGATGGTTTTGTTGCCAGCGTTTAATGAAGTGTTGTGAATCAGTTGGAGGTGCTGAGGAGGTCTTGACTGTCACTCCAAAGAGAGATGTAGTGTGGCGGGTTAACAAGGGCACAGAGTGAGACAGTTGGCTACACAATAGCAGTGTCACGCCAAACATAGCACAATTAAAGTTCCATCACTTTTAGGCTGCAGCTGTAGGTGACAAATCTACATTTCTGTATGCATTTTATGGTTTGATTAGTCAATAGCTAAAACAACACAACTCCCCTCACGTTTTGCAGTTTGTAAAATCCATTTTCAGTCCCACCATAACCACAGAGAAGCAGCCTGTTCAGTCCCACTTCTGTCTCGGTCTAAAAATGAGAACATAGACCGTTTTACCTGCAAGTGATAATGCAGGGTTGTCAACCTGTTTTCTGCGCTATACATAGTAATTACGTGGCCTATACCACCCTTTTGTTTTTCAGAACAGTAAAGAAAAAATAAAGACAAGTATAATTAAGTGTTTATCATTAGTCTTACACTCCCACACTTGTCAGATATCAACTATTAAACTGTTTATCTGATTATGTAGCAGTGTCTTTTCACTGACTGGAAACCAGAGTAATGTATTAATGTTTTAAATTCTTAGAAACCACAGATATTACGAGTGTTTTGCTTTACAGACTTTGTCACATGCCAGCAACTGGATAGCAATACAGTGGCCATTTTGGAAGCACGCTATGGCTGACTGAGCAAAGAACCGCGGACATTTTTCGAGGAAGCAAGAAAAAGAAAGAGAGAAAGTGACAGAGCAAAAGATTGAACAAGAGTGAACCTTGAACTAATTTTTACTGGCTGTGGAAAGCTCAGAGCAGAGACAATATAAGACAGATGCTGTAATAGCTTTCGTTAGGGGGTTAGGATTAGAGCAAAAATATCCCAAAGTTCAGTAGTGGAACATTAAAGTTTAATTTTAAATTAAAACAACAGACCACTGGGATAATTTATATACTGAATGGAAACTAAAGTACTTTAGGTAGTTCATGGCACATGACATTACAAAGGATGCATTTGTAAGTAAGTTTTAATTTGTTCTTTACTTATCCAAATTTTTCATCAGTGAAATACATTGCTGTTGGCATCTTTTACCATTGCTCTATTGTTTGTATTGTGTTGTGTTACCAAAGCCAGTGTACTTAACCACAGTATGAGACCATAAATCTTTAGCAATAAATTAGGCAATAAATACTGTAACTACATTTGGCCTTGTCGATTAGCATCTGAGTTGTGGATGAAATCTTTGAAGTGATATTTGTAATGTCTATATTTTGTGCTGTTTTCTTGCTTGTACTCTATCGAGAGCCAGAGGTGCAACGTAACCTCTTAATTAGTGTGCTACAGATAATTGTTAGTGTAATAAGTGATTCAAATTATTTTCAGACACTATATTTGATGGTGCATCGCAAACAGTGTCAGCTTTAGGCATTCCGTTTCGTTTTACCGTAGTGATGCCAGATGTAAACGCCACTAACGCTGCTCAATCATAGCATTTGTGATAGTTAATACATTAATTAAATGGTGTGCAAATGCCACAAACTTATCATGTCACCCAAAATGTGACTGCATGGTGAAAATGGGGATTCCATTGGCGTTGACACAGAAAATTAAATTTGAGTTGGATCAACGAATTTGTACCTGCAGAATCTGCCATGGGCCACTTCCTGGTCACCTGGAGCTATTTACATAGCTACAGGTGTTCTTGTACTAATATAGTTTTAAACATTAAAATTAACCTCTAATTTGTACAGGTTAACCTTAACACGCCTAACAAATATGTATAATTTCAATGTTTCGTAACTTAAACACTGATCTTCTCCCACTCCTGAGCTACTAGTTTTAGCATTAAAGAAGAAAAATGTAGGAAAATCAAAGGAAAAAATGCACTGGATTAGATTACATACACTGCACCCGAGCTGATCAACTATCTCCATCTAATGTTAAAATTAATTTAAAGCAAACATTTGAAATGCAGTTTCATGGAAAATTTTGCAATTAACCATGACGGTAGCCTACAGGTTATGGCTGTCTTAACAGGGTAGCCAGAGACAAAGATTTTGGAAGAAGACAAAAATGAACTTATTGTTGCCTCAGGAGAACACTCCATGATTTTGTTTTGGTTGGATGAGTTATTATTCCTTCACATCAGGTCATGAGTATCGACCATGGTAATTCTCTAGAAACAGAAACAGCTGATTGTTTATGTTATGTTGTTTGTTCTGAATCTATTTATCAAATCTTGTTTAATTTGTTTTAAGCTTTTTAGTTCAAGAAAAGGTTAAAAAAATTTAAATTATTTTGCAATATAAGAAGGTAATGTGATGATAGTAATAATTGAGGATATATTTTTTTTATTCTGTCTGACTTTTCTAATAAAAAACTTGAAATGCACAAATAATAGGATTTTGAACTCAAGTTTCCTTCATCTCAGTTCAACTCCGTAGCTCACCTCCAATCTTGAGGCATGCAACAGTTTCTTGGAAATCACTCTTTGAAAACGCTGAAAAAATACTTATATGTGAAATTTAAGAAACTAAAAATACAAAGTTTTAGTTCATCAACTTGGACTATAGGTTTGACTGATTTTACAGTGTGTGTTACTCGGGGTGACAGGTTTGTTGATTTGTTGTAGTTGCATGTGTGTAACCATTGGAGATGTTATACACATGAACATCTATGTTGTCAGGCATCTACATATTTGATGTAAACCACACAAGTCTTCATGCTTTATAATTGCTCTTTTTCTTTGTAAATCTGAATTTATTTACTCCCATGGAGAAGATGGTGGTTTTCAACCAACATGTGCTTAGTGGCTCTGTATGCAGATGCCATGCTTTTAGACAGGTATAAAATTTGAAGAGCAGACTCAGTTAAATTAATAATTTGGATAATCTCCTAAGCGTTCTTTTGTAGAAATGAACAGCACATCTCTGACAGTGCTCAATAATGCCAATAAATTTAGGATATATGGCATAGGATTGCAGGAAAGTAATACAGAAACAGCCATGCACAATAAGAACAGATGCAGACTTTTTAAACATTGAAGTAAATATGTTTATAAGGGTTTTTTTCTGCAGAGCTGCAAAATCAATACATTTTTTGTCCATAACAAGATAAAACATACTTTTGTAATATAATTAACTACAAGCACAGGCACAACAAAGAAGATAGAAAGACTCATTTTACATATTTACCCACACCACAAAACCATTAAATTGAATACCTGCAGTAAGGCAGGCCAGTGAGTTTAAAATGGATTCCCTGGATTATCTTGTGGGAATACTGGATTTATGATGTATGGATTTGACATTAAAAAAAATGTCCACAAAACACCAGAGATCTGGAACTGACAAGCGAGTAAAATTTTGTGGCACTATTTTCTCAGCTTTGCAATAAAATCTTTTTTTTTTTTTTTTTTACCCTGTGTGATTCTAATTATTTAGTAATACCTGCAACAATAGGGTGTGAGTCATCAAGGGATGACACTTTACTCAGTCACTTGGGTTTGGATCATAATGCATTTTAGATTGTTTGCCTCTTTCACATTTATGCCAATATCTGCACACTTTGCTTTAACTAAGTCAAACATGCACTCACTCTGAGAGAGACAGAACCTCTGCAAACAGAGAGAAAATCAAAACTAGGTTTCCAATGAACATGCATTTATAGAATCAATAGGGCACAGAGCAGAAGACAATATATCTTAGAGCAGACAGAGAGGCACAGAGTAACACTGTAGCAGGAAGGACTGAGGAGGATTTGAGTTTGAGAGCCAGACAGACAACACAGAACAGGCAGCTCACCGGCAGTGCTCAGTCCTTCAGGGTTGGCACTGAGCTCCTTCATGTCAACCACGCAGTGTCCCAAGTGCTGGATACCGTCCTCCATCTGTCCAGCTTGCCCCTCACTTCTCCGCCCTGCACCTCCACCTCCTCCACGGAACACCACAGTCCAGTCCAGTTTCCCGGCTTACATGCAGCCTGCCAGGAAGAAAGGCTGTCACAGAGATAGAAATCCGCTTGCCTCGCTTTCTTGTTGCCTCACAGCTTGCTCTCTGTCAGCATTAAAGATGCCTTTTGGAAACTAATACGGAAGAAAGGGACCAGCGAGGGACCTGGAGCAGCAGCAGGAGGGGAGGGAGAGAGAGGTGAGCAGGAGAGAGAAGAGAAGGGAGGAGTGATGAGGCAGTGAGGCTCAGAATGAAAGAGAAAGCAGGACAGAATTGATGTTATGTGCGATACACAGCCCTATCCATCAATCTTGGGCTGACAGTGGGGCACCTAGAGCAGACTGCACAGCACATCACAGCCAGAAAGATACAACTCTGCCCCCTCTCTCCTTCCTTTTTTCTTCTCACTGTGCAGCCGTTGCTGCATCCATACATAGCAGCAGGGGTCCCTCTGATTTCTGACATCCATCTCTTTCCCCTTCTCTAGCCTGCTCCTACCACTTCACAACCTTTTCCCTGTTCAAGCAGCAAAACAATTAACAAGTATCCAACTGCTGAGCTGCATGGAGTGAAACCAGCATCAGGCAGCATGTGATTTTCAAACTTAGTAGATGAAGGTTGAACAAGATTCACAGCACAGTCTAATAAAACAGCTGAGTAAAACACAAAATTGCAATATCACCAGTGTCCCATCAACAAGTTAAATATAGAAATAGAGAGATGTCTCCTCCACAATGTATGGGACATCAGCAAGTAGTGTGAAATATTAATTAAAAAAAAATGTTTTAATCTGCGTCCATTTCTAAAGATCAGAGGAGTAATACAGCTTTCTTTCTCGTATCTTTTGTCTTTATTTGTTGCTCAGACTGTGTCTCTTTCCACTTATAATGAGGAGGTTATTGTTAGTTATTTGGCCACCAAAGCTGCTATGCTAGAGTACAAATGGAAATCAATATTAATTTATGTCCTGCTGAACCAATAGGTTGTGACATCTCTAGTAAAGCTCAGTGAAGCTACAGTAAAAGCAGCAGCCAACTCCTGAGAGAGCATAAACCAAAATAACACATTAGGTACCAAGATGTAGCTTCCATGTAAAATGTACACAGAACAATCTGTCAAAAAATGTCTTTGAGGGATAGTCGCTTAAACTTTCTTTGAAACACAGGTTAAGAATCAAGTGTTTTAACAATATTTTATACTATTTGCAAATATTTGGTGACTTTCCATATTCAGCTCACATCATTTTATCTTATCTTATCTTATCTTATCTTATCTTATCTTATCTTATCTTATCTTATCTTATCTTATCTTATCTTA
>JBAMHW010000004.1:15444180-15472198 GCA_037177495.1 Rhadinocentrus ornatus
ATAAATTTTGCAGAATATTCCATCTGCAACAATCATGTCTTTTAGGACTATTGAACATCCCTCTGTCAGGATTATGACCCCTAGCAAACATAGAAAACAATGCCAAGGCAATTAATGAATCATAACTTGAGACCTGCACAGACTGAAACCAACCTAGATCTCCATATACACTCTGTTTGCAGGTCACATTTACTACATTACCACCAACTGTAACTTCCACACTTGTTTCCATTATATGCCCAACTCACTGACCTCACTGGGCTATATTTAATGTTAGCAACTCTAGCTTAATCACAAATATTATTGTTTAACATACATCAGAAGAAAGAGTACCAAAGTTGGAAGAATGCTTCAGTAAAGTCCTGGGACACAAATTTAAAAAATAAGGAAAAAACAGCCATACCAGCACCCAAGTTTTTTTTAACACTTCTTATCAATGGAACCAAGACTGTCAGGTGGGAAATGATCAGATTAAAAAAGCTAAAAAATATATTAATATGATTCTAGAAGTATATTTGTTCAATCAGGACAAAGTACCATACTGTCCTGAGCTTCCTGTCTTTATCCAACTCCATTCCTCTTGGTCAAGCAAACACAGATGGACTAGCCTGTTTCTGGAGGGCAAGAAATCCTATTACTTTCATAACCACTCCAGTGGCACCAAATAATAGTCCAGCTGGGTGCTTGATTGCTCTGACAACTGACACTGATACAGGGGCAGCTAGTCACTTTACTGTGTGTTGATTTTCTTTTGGAGCTAGATCATGTTTTTTCCGTTTATTTTGTTGTTATTTTGTTTTAACCGCCAGTTAAAACCCCTGTAGTGCATAACAAAAATGGCTTGATTTTAATAAAAATGTTACAGCCCAGGTTAAATCAAAACAAAGTTCTTTTCTAGCACAAATCTGTGACATAAATGTCAAAAAGATAACAAGGTTAATAGGTGGTTTAGAGGGGAATGCACCATCTTTGACCAATTGAACATAAAGAATTATTATGTCTAAGGTAAAAACAGGATAAATAATTTAAGTGTTTTGAAACATGTTACAGTGTTTCATAGATTTCCCATTTAGGATTCTATGTATTTCAAAATAACAAAGGGCCTGTTTTTCAAATGTAATCCAATCAGATTTCGGTTATCGGATAGGATCAAATCTTAAAAATGGGTTGTTCAAATCCGGATAACTTTAAACCCAAAAAACAGAATTATCCTGATCCCAACAGAGGGTAGGATTACAAGGCGGACTTCAGAAAGAAACTGCAGTACAACGTAACAGCTGATCAAATAATACAACTTTTTATTCGGTGCATATATTTGTATTTTGCCCCTGACTTGTTTAACCATCACAGTGATAAAGTGGTTAACATAAGTGGGCTACCTTATAAGCCTTTTTAAGCATAGTAAAATAAAACAGCAAAAAGAAGCAAAAATAAAGACATGACATTATCATATCCCCACAAAATAAATCCCCCAACAAATTCAATAACAAACACAAATAAAACATTAAATTTTCCTGTTATTCATCACTGCATAATCAGAAGATAACTTGTCAAAAAAACAAAATAAAATAAAGAAATTTCAAACGATTGCATCACTCACTACATGCCTTTTTGAGTTTGGTCCAGTACTTCAACACAGGGCTCACGTGCGTCATTAACATTGTCACAGAGAGGGACAGTCCACCTGCTCACAATGTTATGCAGGACAATACATGCACGTATTATGTTACATGCTCCCGGTGGTTCCACTCACAAAGCATGCAAACCGTCTCTTCTACCTGTTGTTCTTCACGTGGCCGGCAGCGCACATTGATCTACATCTTTCATGATCCTGAATAACGGGATTTTGGATACGGGTGATCCAATCCTATTTTGCTTTAAACAAAAGGGGTAAATGTAAGCTGGATTATGTGATCCGCCGTCCTAAAAAAAAATGGATTACCAAATCCGGATAGCTTTGATCCGGATTAAATTTTTTGAACAACTGGCCCAAAGTTATTAGATGCTGTCATGATTCACGGTTTATGTTGCTTGGTTTACTTAAGTTGTTTCATGTTCTGGCTTTTTGCCATGTTCTTGGTTTCTTGTATTTAGGGTCATGTTTAGTTCTGTGTTACTTTTTGGTTTCTGCTCATTAGTTCACCTGGTCTGATTAGCTGATTCACCTCACCTAAGCCTTGTTTATCCTTCAGTGTATTTAAGTCCATTGGTTTCCGTCCTCCTTTGCAAGTCCATTGTTGGTTGTCATGGTTAGTGTTTGTTGTTTGTTGCTGTCAAATGTGTTCATGGCAAATTTAGTTTATAGTCTATTTTCCATGTTTCATAGTCCTTGTTTTGTAAGTTAGTAGTTACCTGCCTCTCGTCTCTTAAGCCTGCAATTGGGTCCTCATATCCACAGCACCCTGACAGAATGGACTGGCCACACACGGACCTAGCGAGCCACCCCTACGTCACCTCAGCAGAACCGGTGAGCTGGCTGGAGTGGCGTGCCTCGTTGACAGATGACGCTCCTGAGAGATCGCTATTCTGGGGGTCCAGACTGGCGATCTGGACGCCTCCTGAAACACCTACGCCTTGCTTCGCACTGTCGCCTCCAGCTCCATGCCTCGTGTTTTAATCGTCTCCTCCAGCCCCATGCCTCACGTCCCCAGCGTCTCCTACAGCTTCACACCTCTAGTCCCCAGCGTCTCCGCTAGCTCAACGGGCCACGTCCCCGGGGTCTCCACCAGCTCCACTGTCCAAGTCCCCAGGGTCTCCACCAACTCGTCGGTCCACATCCCCAGTGTCTCCACAAGCTCAACGGTCCATGTCTCCAGAATCGCCTCTAGCTCTGCAGCATCCTACGCCTGCATCCAGGTAATGCCCAGCTCTGCAGCATCCCAAGTCGGCACCCAGGTTGTTCCCAGATCTACAGGGTCCAATGCCGGCACCCAGGTTGTGCCAAGCTCTGCAGGGTCCAATGCCCAGGTTTTCTACAGCGCTTCAGCATCCCACACCAGCTCCCAGGTCTTCTCCAGTACCTCAGCATCCCACACCAGATCCCAGGTCTCCTCCAATGCTTCAGCATGCCTCGTCGGCTCTCAGATCTTCTCCAGCACTTCAGTGTCCAACACCAGCGCCCAGCTCCACACTGTTTCCCAAAGGGGTCCCAGCAATGGGACGCTCCCAATCCTCCACGTTCCAATATTACTGAGGGGATCCCGGGTCAGGACACTCCTCTGTCTCCTGTGGCTCACATCTTTGAGGAGGTAACACCACCTCTGTCTCCTGTGGCTTTAACGTCAAAACCTGTCTGAGCGGATTCTGGTGGACTCAACGGAGGTTCGGGGGCTGTCTTCACGGCCCCCTGGTCGTCTTCAGAACTCTGTCGCCTTGACTATTTGCTTGGGCCCATAAACAACAAAAGTTATTACTCGTGCCATATTAAAAATCGGAATTTGGCATTATTTTGGCGAGAGAATTTGGGCATGTAGGCGCTTTGTTACAGAGGTCGCGAAAACCAGCAATTATTTATTATGTAAAAACGGAGCCATCATCGATGTGGAATGATCATCTGGAAAGAATCAAACTCATGAAAAGGGTCACATTCGTAAGGCTGTCACTCTGGGGCTGTGTGCGCACATATTTTGTGTACCTGTTCTGAGATCCAAGATTACAAAAGTAACTACGGTCCATTTGTCCAAAGACACATTAGTAATAACCTGAGGACCACCACCAACACCTGCCTGATTTCTAAGTAGATAGTTTTAAAAGTTTTCATCAGACACACACTAGAAGACAGTCTTCGATCAGTCAAAGGATATACCTGCCATGAGAATGTAGGTTTTACAATTTCACAATGTTGGTAATTTAGTCTGTAGTTGCAAGGTGAGACAAATATTTGATGTTTGCATTGTGTTTGTGATTTCCCATGTAAGCAGTTTACTTTGGTGAAACAAGCTCTGTTTGAAACATTGTGTGGTTCATTGAATTGATTTGAGACGTGTTAAACACAGTATTTAGCAAATACAGTCCCAGCATCTCAGAGCAGAGAACACAGTAGATTTTAGTTGAGTGGTTGATAACATAATTTCTGTAATATGACAAACAGAGAACACAGTTTTCTTTCTGACTTTAAAGGCCAAGGTTGTCTGTCACCTCCTGTGATAAAAGATGTAAACTCAAGCCAACCTTTTCATATTATAACCAAGTCATATCATAGAATAACCACACAATTTATTTTGAGGACCCAACTCTTGCTGCCTCTTCCTATGAACCCTATACTGGCTCTTCTAACAAAGTACCATTTTACTGGCCCAGCTTGACCAGACTGTGTTGAGGGACTGTGTAGTTCCCTTAACAAACAAGCCTTCCCAACTCCTAATGATTCAGAGATTCACAGTGAGGTTAGATGAGAAAGGAAGAGGAAGCACCTGTATGTTTTTGCACCAGAGAATGACACTAGAGAACAGTATACAATTTTTTCTAAGCCAGGTGGAGTTCCCCTGGTTAGTACTGCAAACAGATTGATTCAGCCCCTTTGTGGGCCTCTTTACATTTAAAGTGTAGAGTTAGACAATATAGCTTTTCTGCCCTTTTCAAGCTGTCTTGTCTTGAATGTCTTTTCTCATTTCTCTCTTAGTAGCTACCCCTCCTTATCTTTGTATCTCTCTTTCTCACACACACACACCTCCTAGAGACAAGCATCAAGAATTGTAAACAGCTACTCCATTGAACAGCATTTGCCCATTAGTGCTTTTACCAACGCAATTTATTACTCAGCCCAATCCACACATCAGGCAGATATATCAAACCAACTTTTCATGGCAGCTGGAAAGCTTCAGGCTGTGTCCCATTTAATCCATCCCATACCATAACATTGATCGAGAAACAAGATTTCCCCTAAGGAAGCCTTTCCTGTTCAATAGCATGAGTACTTTCATTCAAGTCTACCCAACAGTTTGTCAATACTTGTTCAGTTCTTGCACTTTGTGAGAGGCTCTTTCTCTACAGGCAATCTCAGTGAGGATCAATTTGTCGTCTGGACACAGAACAGCAACTGTCACATGCAGTGAATCCTGACAGGTCTGTTAAACTGCCTGTGTGGCTGATGGTCTTATCATGGTGGAGCCCAGTAACAAGCTAGCTCCATTAATTTCCCCTTGGCTGGTTTTAATTATTTAGAAGCTCTGTTCTGAATACTTTAAATCCATGCACGGAGAGGTATACACACACATACACACAAACTGCATTAAATCTACAGCAGCTAGAAAATTATTTTTCAAATTAAACTGTTTTTTGCTGAGTAAACACATCCCAGTACACCGACCTCTGAGAGCTCCTCCTCAGCATCTTTGATAAGCAAACTGGCCAACGATCTCTAATTTGCTACCACTGTAATTGTAAACATTAGCTGAAAGGGGTTTACATACGATAACACTCTTGATCCTCCCAGCTGCCAGTCTCGCCAAGCTAATATCTCACACATCTTTCTGCTGGATTGTTACAACGTAGCCTGATATAGTCTACATTTTATAGCATTTCACTGACTTTGCATCACTGGCTCATTTGATCAAAATGTCTCTCTTTTGATTTTAACATTCAAACTAATACACCAGTCCATGTCATCACCTTTTAAAACAAATACTAGCCACAGAAGCCTGACTAAGAGCCAGCCAAGGTAAGACACAGGTCAGGTGCCATCCTATTCTAAAACCAGCTCTGATCATCAAAGAGGTTGTAGCTCTGTGGTTCAGTTCTAAAACTTTCTAAGACCTGTTCCGGTTTTCACCACAGACCCATACCATTACAACACTATAAATGTTTCTTCCAAGTGTTTCTAATCATTTTACCACTCTAGTTAGTCTATTCTAGAATACAACTATAAACAACACTTGGTGTGTGTGTCTTTAAGGGGGCAATTAGCAGAAATTCATCATTTCTAAATTGAAGGAATTAAAAATTTGCTATGACAGCAGATGATTACTTACAGGCTTTTTGGCTCTGTGCACCAGTCTAAAAGTTCTGGAATAAGTTTTGCAAGGATTTATCAACATGGGTCAGATGTAACATTCCTGCATGTCCTAAACTTTGTTTACTGAGTGACTTAAGTGACATCAATATGGACATTAAGCACACATGGTCCTCATGGCCTTATGTATCGCAAAGAAAACTATTCTAGTGAATTAGAAGTCTAAAAAGAATCAAAGTATTAACCAGTACAGAGGGGGGGGGGTTGCCTTGGGCACTCGGGTTCCTGGACAGGGTCCTTCCGGGGAGGAAGGGTGACCCTTGGATCTGTGGGGTGCCTTCTCTCCGTGTGGCACACACTGCGGCACCCGGTGACTGCTGGGCCTTCTCACCGTCGCCTTGGGCTGCTCAGTGCCCCTGCCCTGTTGTGTCTGTGGGTCCCCCTGATGCTTCGGGGTGCGGCGTGGTCACACGTGCATGCTCACAAACGTGCTCGTCTCTCCATCCGCTTCCGAGTAGATGTTGGTGATGTTTATGTGTTGGTACATCTCTCTACAGGTACATTTGATGACTGTTGTACTTTTTTATATTATTTTCCTATTGTTTTTATGAATCATGTAGTACTGTGGTAGTTTATTAAAGATGGCGCCTGTGTGTGTGGCCTGCTCTCTGACTGCGCGAAACTTGTTTTTATTAATAGTAGTTTTGTCTATCATATTCGCAAAAGCTAACTCTCTACTAGTGTATGATCGCCAAAACTCTTTTAAACCTGCGACCAGCATTCAATATCCTGGCCTATGTGAGTCAGGATGGACAGGAAACCTTTTGCCCCCTTTCCTTTCAGGTGTTCCAGCTTACCTCCACCGGTTGCCTGCTCCACCTTTACGTGGAGCCCGCAGACGCCGGGGGAAACGAGGTGGTAGGCTGGTAAAGTTGAAGGCCAGCCTGGCAGGTCCTCTGGGCGGGTTCTCTAGAGGAAACGGATTGGAGTGCAACCGTTTCATCTCCCAGCGTTTCCTGGTTCCGATCGACTCCTGTTTGGTTCCTTTGGCTGGCTCGGATTCGGGACAACAGACTCGTCGCCTCTCCTTTCCTTACTTCAGTGGACGTGGGGCAAATCTTGCCAACCTGAGACCACTTGATCGGTCCTCGCAGGCAGTCAATGTGTGGGTTCCGGCCCCTGCCAGGATGGCCTTGATGAATGCCAGATCCCTGGCGAACAAGACTTTCATCCTGAAGGATTTCTTTTTATCCCACAACTTAGATTTCATGCGCATCACAGAGACTTGGATGATGATGGGTGAGTCCAGTGCCTTCTGTGAACTTTTACCACCGGGTTGCACATATTTTAACAGTCCAAGGGCTTCTGGTCGTGGAGAAGGAACCGCAGCTATTTTTAGGAAGAATTTTGCGTGTAAGCCGGTCACACCGGCATCTCTTTCCTCCGCTTTTAAAAATATTTTTTTTTGAGATGTGCTTCACCCCTCGGATGGTCATTTACAGACCACACAAGTACTGTAAAGATTTTATCCATGACTTTGGACAACTTCAAATAATGCCTAAATATGACAGAATTTTAATCCTTGGTGATTTTAACATCCATGTGTGTTGTCTTGAGAAACCGTTGACCAAAGACTTTTTAAATTTACTTGATAGTTTTAATCTTTTTAGAACGTGTTGGGTCCAACTCACAAGTGTGGACATACTCTTGATCTTGTATTATCACATGGTTTTAATGTGTTGAATTTAGAAGTTCATGATGCTGTGTTTTCAGACCATATGCCGGTTGTTTTCGATATACTGTTGTCTTGTCATGTTACCCAATCCTTTGCTCCGGTGCGGCGCCCTCTGGTTATTAACCCCTTCACTGCTACTAAGTTCTCTGCTGTTTTTTGTCATGATTCTGTGTCTCGTTACGCTTTTAATGTTGACACTTTTACTTCTCACTTTGACTCTGTGTGTAAAATAACATTAGACATAGTGGCTCCATTGAAGACAAGGCATCTCAGACCCAGGCATGAGCCCTGGCTAAATGACATTACACGCGCTGCCAGGCTTTCGTGCAGGAGAGCTGAACGCAATTGGAAAAAAGACAGGTTGCAGGAGTCCTTCCAGATGATAAGAGATAGCTGTCAATCTTACCAATGTTCTGTGAAAGCTGCCAAAACCAAGTATTTTTCTGATGTCATTGTTTTTAACAGGCATAACCCCCGCGTTCTCTTTAAGGTTATTGACTCTGTTCTTTGTGCACTACAAACAACCTGCCTGGAGAACTCGACCAAAACATGTGAGGATTTTAAAAACTTTTTTAATAACGAAGTGATGAGCATTAGGACCCCTTATCACCCCGCCCTCTAGTGATCCCTCTGTTGCAACTTCAGGCTCTGCTGTTTTCACCAGTTCAAGCCTGTTACCCTGCAGTTTTTGGCTAATCTGGTAGGAAATATGAAGCCTGCTGGGTCTCCCAAGGATACTATTCCACCTTGTCTTTTTAAAGTGGTCTTCCCCACCTTAGCTCCTTATGTGCTTCATATTATCAATAGCAGCTTACCCTGTGGGAGTTTACCTGAGAGTTCTAACACGCAGTGATTACACCACTTATTAAGAAGCCTAGCCTGGATCCTTCCATGCTTTCAAACTTCAGGCCAATTTCCAAACTTCCTTTTATTTCCAAACTTTTAGAGAAGGTTGTGTATTCCCAGCTGTATTCTTTCCTGGAGAAAAATTATGTTCTTGAAGTGTTTCAGTCTGTATTTAAAACATTGCACAGTACAGAGTCTGCACTTTTAAAGGTTGTTAATGATGTTTTTATGGCCACAGATTCCGGTCACTGTGTGTTGTTGGTACTGTTGGACCTCACGGCAGCTTTCGACACAGTGGACTATCAGATCCTTTTGTCTCGCCTGGAAACTGGGTGGGTATTTAGGGTGTGGATTTACAATGGCTGAAGTCTTATCTGACGGAGCGGAGTTTTAGTGTCCAGATTGGGGTTGCTGAGTCTTCTTCGGCCCCTATTATGTGCGGAGTTCCTCAGGGCTCCATTCTTGGACCACTTCTCTTTTTGCTTTATTTGCTCCCTCTCGGCACAATTTTAAGAAAGCTGGGCATCCCCTTTTACTTTTATGCAGACGACAGTCAGATTTATTTCCCCCTGAAAACGACTTAGCCTTTTCTGTAGTTGGGCTTAAAACTCATTTATTCTCTTTGGCTTTTACCACTGGTTGCGATGTTGGCTTTGGCTGAATATTTTTGACTGTACTGCTTATTGTTTTTTATGTATCTGTATTCTCTTTTTGTTATTTTGTTGTTTTTATTTGGTGTGAAGCATATTGGTCAACCATGTTGTTTTTAAGGTGCTATATAAATTGTGGAGTTGGAGTTGGAGTTTATAATGTTTTTGTGAATAATAATGTGATTTAAGAAGCATAACTTAGGACAACTTTTATTTCTACACTTCAATTCTGTCCTCTTTTTTTCTTTTCTCTCCCTGTATCACCCCTGTCAGGTTCGGCACTGACATATCAAGACTAAAGAAATCAAGATTAGAAAAAAATAAATAAATAAAAATATTCCAAACATCAAGGGCAGCCATTTATATAACATGTCTCCCTTGGTAGAACAAATCTGTCCGGCAAAATATGGCACACAAACCGCCGTTCTGTATGTTAGTATGCTGAACAGGACAGGGTTTAAAAAAATAATAATAATAATAATAATTTGCTATGTGAATAACTGGAGGTGTAATTGCATCTGCAGTATAGTATGACATCACACACCGTCTCTCTGTGTTAATCTCCAACCACGTGTTTACCAGACGGTCCGGCCACGTGTTCATGTACTATATATTCATGTAAATCGCTGCCTCCTCCCTTCTGTCGTGATTGTATTTGTGACTTCTATTTTGTCATGTTCCAGTTTTTGCTACTTGTAATTCAGTGATCCTACTGGGCATGGTGGTGATGGTGCTAATGGGAGATTCCACTCACCTGCTGCTGTTTGGCTCAGCCAGCCTACATAAGGGCCAGTCTGCAGTCCACTCATCGCCAGATTGTTGCCTTACCCTAGTGGTATAACACTGGCCATTCAGAGATTCTTTTGAGTTTTTGTGCACAGTCTGACTCCTAACTTTTTGTCCTATCAATTTACCTTTACAGAAGAGTTCCATTTCCCAGTCTGGAAGACCCACCACAAGCCGTCGTCTGGCCTGCTGCACCGCCACCACCTCTGCCTTAGTTTTTGTTACCCCTCCAAGGACTCTGGATTCATTAAATAAACCTTTGTTACTGCTTGACTGAATTTGCTGTATGCATCTTCCTAGTTCCTGCCTGTCTTACTGCAAACCATAACACCTTCTCTTAGAGCCCTCAGCCTTCCCTCTCTATAAAAGCAAGTGAGTAATGGCAGCTAAGTTTTTCTAAGCGAAAAGGCAGAGGTAAAAGAAACGTTCACCTGCAGATGATCAGGATCCGGCATGACCTCTAAAAATAAACTACAGCCGCTGGCAAAGAAGTTATCGGATAAAAAAAGGGACAACCCAGATTAAAATTGGCCTTGCCAAAGTGGAGAGCACTGCGAGAGCTAAAGAGGCTGCGGTTTGACTTAAAGCTTGCTCTTCTATTAAACAATAACAACACAAACATTATAAGTTAGACATGTTCCAAAAAATGGTGAAATTGTTCACAATCAGTGTGTTTATACTTTGCACATTCTTTTTCAGACAAGGCGACTTGGGGGTGGGGGAAGAGGTAGAGAATGGTGTGGCTCATGATGCTTTGTTTTTGTCTAGAGGAAGTGCACAACAGCAAATCATATGGTGAAACAATTTCACTTTTTGTCCCTTTAAGGTTTATGTTTTCTGCTCTTTGTGGCTCTTTGTGATTTGTAAACCTTGACTGGGTTAGCAATTTATAGCTTATCGGGGACCGGTGCTATGTAGATATTACCTTCCTATTATTGTTATAATCTTATTTTATTTTTATTTTCTATTATTGCTGTGACCGTTATCTGAGAGCCTTCCTAACTGATCTGATTTTGTTCATGAATTGGAAGGCTGCCCTAGAATTTATTTTCTCGTATTGTTGTTGTCTCAAGTATTTTTTTCTGGCTTATAATTCTCTGCTGTTATGGAAACTAGTTTGTGACATTTTTTAGAAAAATGATATGTCAATAAAAGGCTATCATTAAAATGTTTATAAATACAAATGCCATTTTTACAAATTAAACTGAAAATAACAATTGTCAATGCATCTCTATGCAGCACAGTATAGCAGTACAAGATTTTAAACCATCAAACAAAACGGAAATGGGAGGAATGCTGAGTCCCTGTGCTAACACTGGCTCTGGATTTGTAAACAGTGGTTACTTTTTTTTGCCTAAAGACTCATATCAATGACTCAATCAATTACTTAATCTCTTTTAAAACAGTAACAGTAATTTAAACATCTGACAGCTACCCAGCTATGAAGTCACGTTGCATTTTGAAAACTCTTCGTGAATCGATTTTCCTTAAATTGCTAAAACAAAAACACAGAGACAGCTAAAGAAAAAGTTCAACTCCTGAAATGTCCTGAAGAAGTAATTAAAGACTGTTTTACCCAGTGGAGTTGCTCTAAATATATTTAATGACGCACTACAGAACTTTTGCAGATTTTCTCAGTGATGCGCCCCCTATCGGCTGCTAATTCAGCATCCATCTGGTATTATACCTGTACTGTGAGCGCTCTCCACCCAGTAAAAGACAGTCTTATCTTGATTCTTGTCTTATCTCTTGCTATGTCTCTTTCTCTCTTTCTTTTTCTCCCTTCCTCCTACTATGTCTTCTTGCGTTCCTTTGCTGAATCAGCCACGGTGTCTGCTCAAAACGGATCGGCAATTTATATCCGCTTGCTAGTGAATGATGCAGTGCGTAAAGCAAAACTCAGCTGAAATGTTGTGCAGCATCCCGGAAGAAAAACCTGTACAATACCGTTTCTCAGCCTAGAGACACTGCTGTCAAAATAGATATAATATAATAATAACTGTTGTGTTGTCAATCTAGATAATGTGTCAATATTGATAAAACCTTATACAGAATTTTGGATTCATTTTAAATGATAAAAAGACTCTAAAATTACAAAAAATGAGGGTAGATTCAGCTTGTTTAGCTGTGTCTCTGTGATTAAATTACAAATTTTTCATTATTACACAACTGTTTGCATCTTCATCAACTGCGGAGAGTTAAAAAACTAATACATTTTTGTCTGCTTTTTCAGTGGCTGAAGCGAGACTTATTCTGACATGTGTTTCCTATCTGCTGTTTGGAGTGTGCTCACCTGCTTGTGCGCACATGTATCTGTGTGTGTGCAGCAGGGTGGAACTCCCCTGTGTGCAATACCGAAAGCATGTGATGACATGCTGTGGCATAAATCAGACTGTTTGGTTTTTAAAACAAGGACACAAATATGCATGTATCTGCTTAAACGGTCAGAAACAGACTCCACATATATATATATATAAAGGAGCTCTTTCCATTGGAAAGTTGGTGTCTAGATGCTTAGATCAGCAGAGGCAAATTTAATTTAAATTAAGACCCTTTAGGGAATTGCAAGGAAAACTCACAAAAGTTAGGATGTTTTTGACATGAATTTTTAACAAACTGAAAACAATGTGTATGTTTTAACCTGGTTTAAGTGGCATGGTGTCATCTTTTCCCTTTCTTTAGGATAGACTCTAAGCTTAGATTTACAACCTCATTACATAGCTTTAGTTGTAACCCCCAATTTACACCAGGTGCATGTGCGCCGCGTTACGGCTGCGCTGCGGCTTCTGCAGTTATTCGCAGCCAATGATTTGGTTCACACCGGGCACGCCGCAGTACCAGTCAGAAGCATCTCAGAAGGGCCTTGTTGCGGCACTCCGCTAAACATACTCACAGAGTATATATTTAACGGAACTTGCATCAAGAACACATCAAACTCAGCAGTTTAGATAGGAGCAGATAGTGTAAAAGCTTCTGGTAATTAGCAAAATAAAAGCCCCTGTGCAGATTTAAATTCGCTGAACCATTACATCATTAATGGTCAGGGTGCCTCTGTTTCTTTTTTTTTTTTTTGGTCATGGACAATAAGACTTTTATCCTAAAAGTGGAAAATCACAAGATTTTCCAAATGTCTCGTGATATCACGGGTCCAGCTAGGCGGACTGCAACAGTGGGCGCTTCACACCTGACACGCTCCCGGTGTGGATTAACGCGCCCTGGAGATCGGAAGGAAACTGCACCACAGCCAGAACGCGGCACACGCACCGGGTGTAAATTAGGACCAGGCTGTATACAAGTTCTGAAAACATTCCCTATAGCTTTTTCAAATATTGATTGCACCTCTACTGTCCTCTATCATATTTTGGGATCTGTGCATGCTGGTTGAAAAACAGCAGAACTTAATTGAACAAGTTGAAAGGTAGGAACATTTTTAGACGTGTTGAAAATTCAGTTTTATCATTGTAAATAAAATAAAATAAAGTGACACTGACTAAGTCATGCAGAGAGAATCTAACACTGAAGTAGGTGAGGATTTTGAAGTTTCCGGGGCAGTGCGGGTCTTTAAGAATAGACCCAATTTTTGTGTATTTCTTTATGCACAGGCTGGAGTCTAGTGCTGAACTACCAGATGTGCCTCTGGTATTTCTCCTAAGTCAAGAATAAAAGCACATATTGCCAATATATCTACAAAACAGCACAGCTGGTTTTCTTCTCAATTCCATTCTATGACTGAAACTGGATAAGAGAGAAAATGCTGTTATGTTTAGTTGGTTTTTTTCAACAAAATAAAATGTGATTTCAAGAATGTCAATCAGACTAGCCTTGTATGTGAAGGTCTTTCTCTCTCTCGCTCTTTTTGCCACTACATTTTTCAGAAGGACCTGCTGCACTTTGATAGAAAAACAATTATTGATATTTTACAGAAGTGATAAACTGTATAGAGATTTTTATCATAAAGAAAATTGTGAGTTTAAGCTGCATTCAGGAAGCCTTAAGGAGCCTTCACAGAAGACACTGGGATGTCTGTCATCATGATGGGGCTCAGGGCTTTGAAAAGTATGACTAATGGTACAAAATATAGAGAACTATAGAGGGGCCAGGGCAAGCCAAATGTCATCTGATTAACCTCAGCTGTCTGATTGTGGTTTCACAAGCATGTCAATTATGGTTCTGTTTTGAATTTACACAATACACAGATGATCTGTCATAACATACTGAACTGAAATTTCTATCATGAACCTGATGTGGCAGTTGACCTGACTGCAGCCTGTTCAGAGTAGCAGAAAGAACAGAGCAAGTCTACAGCTTACAATGACTAGATTGCAAGTACAAAAGAAACTTATGCTTCTTATGTAATGTTAATATAAATAAAACTTTAAATACATTTTTTTTAAACGCATGGTTTTATAGCTAACCCTTTATCGAGCACTCATTGAAATATTTGGAAATTAAATTTTTCAGTCATATAAAAGAATGTTATTATAAAATTGGAGGATATTGCAAGACTAAAACTTGTAGACTTTTTCTAAAATAACTAAAGTTATACAGAAGTAAGTGGTCAGAACCAAAAGTTTTCTTGAATTTTTATGCGGAAGATCTCAATGATGTAGCTTGATCATTAATAATTGGTGTGGAGAACTCAATGCGGTTCTATGATTTCATGGACTGGCACACAGAAGGATTCTGTATGTCCAATTTAGTGCAAAAATATAATAAAGGGTTAACAGTGGTTTGTGGTTGACTAGCCTCAATGTGAACCTTACATATTGTCAGTGAAAAATTGTTTGCCAACACTGTCACGCAATGGGTTATTTTTACACAGAAATAAATCAAATTCAAAATTCAGTTTTGCATTTTAAGCTGCACTCACATGAGCAATATACATATTACATTGCTCATACATGAGCAACTGATTTCGTCCTCTTGCTGTTATAGTCTCATTGCAGCAATAACACAGAGGCAAGGCTTTGTTCAAATACAGCAGATTAAGGTCTTTCACCACGCAGTGACTTATTGTTCCCCTGGGAAATAAAGTCTAATTGATAATTACAAAGAGAGCAGACAGGGCTAGGAGTCAGCCCTCACGTTCATTAACCAATGCATAAAACAGGCACAGCATGTTAAATATTTGTATATATTGCAAAGACATGTGCAGAAAATCCACTCAAATCTTCTTCAAATTCTCTTCAATTGAGGGCTGATAGAAAACAAAATGGTAATATTTGCAGAACCCTTTATGTTGAGAACACGTAAAGCAGATATGAATGTAATATGTAATGATGAATTATTAGTCTAAAGTTTAAAGGTTTGGGGGTTATTTTTACACATTACACTGAAAGCTTCCATGTTTAGTTTGTCTGGTTTTTCTTTTATGAGGAAGTTAGGCATTTCTTAATAATTATCTCCCAGTAACTTGTTCTGAATGATTGTTTGGGCATTTTATATGGATTCTTACTGACATCACACTGGCAAAAAGCTAGCTGGGACCCACGCCCGCTATAGTCACTATTAACTGCTTCTCATCAGGGATGGCGTTAGCAAACTTAACACTTTACAAACCAGTTTAGCACTTATGTGATCAGGTCAGACAGCGATATTTTGAAAAAAATGAAATAAAATCCTTTTGATTTTCCAAATTCCTGATAAAAATGTTTTTTCAAACTATGCAAATGACGGAGATATTGCTACCTGATTTACCTTACCTTGAAATTTAATACTACCAAGTCAATGGCCAGCCACACTTCACAGAGGCAGAATTTAAAGCTTACAAGTCAGATTAGAGGCAACTAAAGATTTAATGGCAGGATGGGTATCAGACCTTCAGCTGTGGAAAATGCCCCAAACAAAGTATTTCTTCTTCATGTCAAAGCTGAGTAAGAAAACAGCAGATGCAGATAGCTTCAACACGATGTAAAAATTAGGGATTACCCAGGGATATATTTACGAGTTAACGTTACTAAGAATTACTGTGAACATCACTATTTCAAGACTGTTTTGTTTACTGAGACCACAAAGGAAAATACATGTCCAGCTTTTCATTAACACTGAAAACTCCCATCACCGTGATGATCCACGGCAAAGGTTGAATTTGTTGACTATCAAACCAACTTCTCTGTGGTTGTAGTTACACTGTGAAATTTTTTTTTTTAAATTGTTAATTTGCTGCTTCACATAAAACATGACCTTTATATGAACTTATCTGACTTATCTGACTTATATGAACTTATCTGTGCTCCCGATTACACATGAAAAATGCCCTTTGTTTCCATTTCTTGTAGCATGAACAATAATATTTGTTCAAGAGTTAAACGAACGAACACCGTTTTTAAAAACTTAAATGTAATTTGTACTCTACCCTTTTTTGCTTGCTGCCATCTTTCAAAGTTTTCCAGATCATCCTTTAGCCTTCTATGCTCAGTGCAGACAAACACGAAGATGGACGGGACATAGGGACAATGGGTTTTCGCACTTACCTTATTATTGTTACTATTATTATTACCTCTATTATTTATTCATTCATTTTATTAATCTATTAACACAAGAGAATCAGGGTACACCCTGGACAGGTCGCCAGTCCATTGCAGGGCCTTTATTATTCTTTTTTTATATATAATACCCAAACAAAAGATGTACTTAATTAGTCTCATTGTCTACGATGATCATGTATAAAATGTGTCAACTATGAATCTCAAGCATGTAATAGTGAATGCATAACTAAATGAAACAGTTATTTGTATATCAAGGGTGGATCTATTTTTATTTGCAAATTGTAAGGTTAAAAAAAAGAAGAAAAACCTTGATTAAGTTTACACTTTGTTTTAACTCTTCTTCACGAGAGCCCCCTGTACAGGGGGGCAGCATGAGATATGTACAGTCCAAAAGACATTTGCACAGCCTAGCAGAAGCAAGCAAAATATAGCAGCATCATATCAACAATCATGCATTCCAGTTTTCCTTGGAATTCGTTTTTTCGAAAGAATATTTGCCAGAAATGACAAAGCTTAATTTTTTTTCAGGGGACCACGAGATTCCTAATTTAAAGACGGTTGCACCCAGTACCACCTGTAGTCCAATGTTGTCTTCATGAAATTTCTTTCTAATATCTTTTGCATTTACTAAGTAGTAGTAAATATTAATAATAAATGAACCATGATAAATAAACAAAGACATCACATAAATGTCTTAAACGGAGTAAGAGAGAAGCCTAAGCTTATTTAGCGCACCCCCAGTACATTAACTTAACAGAAGAATAGTTGCCAATGCTATAAATCAGTGATTCCCAACCCTGGTGCTCAAGGCAACCTATCCTGCAGGTCTTAGATGTCTCCCTGCTGCAACACACCTGATTCAAATTCATGGCTCATTAGCAGACTTGTGCAGAGCTTGTCAGAGATCCATCTAATTTGAATCAGGTGTGTTGCACCAGGGAGACATTTAAGACCTGCAGGATAGTGTGCCTTGAGGACCAGGGTTGGGTATCACTGCTACAGATCACTTACTAGTACTACTTGTGCAATATCTATCACAATACTTTTGTATGCAAACAACATGGACGTGCAGGCCAGGACAATGTTGGACATGAGCGCTGCAGAAAATGGTGCGGGTGTAACATCAGACTTTTAAGGATTTCCTGCTCCAACACACTTGACTTAAATGAAGTGGATCCAACAACCTATGAAGTTCTGCACAATGACTCATTCTTTTGAGTCAGATGTGTTAAAGCAGGGAATGTAAAAAATAGCATTGTATATATATATATATATATATATACAATGCTACTTTATAACAAGAAATATATCACACGCACAGGGAGTTCAATCAATTTAATCCAATTTATTTATAGAGCAGTTTAAACACAACACTGTTGACCCATGTGCTGGAAGATAACAACAACTAATTTACAAAACATGTATAATAACAAATATTCTAAAACATCAGCCATAAGTTTGTCGGCTGAGTGAGAGAAGCAAAACTAAAAGAAATACATCGGAATACATAGAATATAATCAATGTATAACCCACCCCATAGTTTGGAACTAAAATGCCAGATGAAGGGATCCCCTTATCATAGCTCACCTAAATCACTCCCTTAGTATTGGTGGTCAGTCTAGACTGTAACTACGAGAAAAACAAAAAAAGACCTCAAACTTTTTTCTTTGAAAGTGAAGCTTTGTTTGTCAGACTGTGTGAAACTTACTGGAGAATTTCTCATGAAGGGAAAAATGGTTACATCTCCAAAGGATTTCTCAAACCTTGAAGAATCATTTCCAGAGAGACCTGCAGACCTCCAAGTGAGTTGAAAAGAAGGATAAAAGCTCACTGGATGTCAAGCATTCCAGTTAAGACAGAAACAGTGATTTGGTAAGGCAGCTGCAACAAAGTTTGTCACTTTACACTGTATGGGCTTGAGGCTGTTTTAGGAAACACACAGTCAGCATCAGGACTACAAAAGGCCTCATGAAGGTTTTGCAGTGGCTGTGATGAATGTGCAAGAGAAGAATGCAGCATCAGGGGACGTAATTAATCAATTCTTCCAGAGAAGGTCAAACATGGAAGATGCTATAGGACAATGTGCTTCAAATGCATGCTAGTGGTGACAGGTGGGTGAGTGTATGTAGGACTTATATGTTCCAGACTTCAGGGAAAGAAAGATCAATAGAGTGCTTCAAAAACAAAGAGAAGAAAGCAAGTCTTTTAAAAAAGGAAATAAAAAGTAAATACAAGAAACAATCATCACCAACAGTCCAGCCTGATCTTTAAGAGTTTATTTAGATACTTTTACAGAAATTCAAGCAACAGATTATGATGGACCCCATGACATGATACCACATTACTACATTTCCATTCATCTGTTTTGAAAGCCACATCTGGCATAGACCTGGATTCCTAAATAGCCTTTTGTAAATCTTAAACTGATGATGTGCTAGTTGCAACTGTACTATACTAACCTGTAGTTAGTCAAGGACCCGCTTCAGGACAAGCACCACTTGAAAAACCATCATTCAAAGCATATGGCTCCAAGCACCAACAGCATGCCACATGTGTTTCAAAGTTTTTTATTTGGGTTTCTAGGCAAGGCAAGGCAAATTTATTTGTATAGCACATTTCATGTACAAGACAATTCAAAGTGCCTTACACAAAACATAAAAACATTACAGCAAGGTGCAGAAAAAAATACAAGTGTATTAGAAAAACAAAGATTAAAAACGATAAAATTGATTACATAAAAAATAACACCTCACCAGGGAGGCGTCCAGGAGGCATCCTGACCAGATGCCACCGACCAGATGCCACCTCATCTGGCTCCTCTCGATGCGGAGGAGCAGCGACTCTACTCTGAGCCCCTCCCGGATTACCGAGCTTCTCACCTTATCCCTAAGGGAGAGCCCGGCCACCCTGTGGAGAAAATTCATTTCGGCCGCTTGTATTTGCTATCTTGCTCTTTTGGTCACGACATGCTTCGGCCCGCCTGTCGATCTCCCGCTCCATCCTTCCCTCACTCATGAACGAGACCCCGAGATACATGAACTCCTCCACTTGGGGCAGGACCCTATTGCAGCGGCTGGTAATATCTGAGAGATTTTTACCACCTTTTTGAAGATGCTATTATTTAAAGGTGGCGTTACTGCTGACAGCATTTAGAAGTCTTCTGAACTGTGTGAAACTGTCCCTGAGCCTGGTGGTACGGGCTTGAATGCTGCAAAACCGTTGGCCAGATGGTAGCAGACAGAACTGGGGTGGCTGGGGTCCTTAATGGTTTTGGTGGCCTTCCTCCTACACCACTGGGTGTAGAGGTCCTCCATGGATGGCAGGACCGTCCCGGTGATGTATTGAGCAGTTTCCACCACCCACTGTAGAGCCTTGCGTTGGAGGGCGGTGCAGCTTCTGTACCAGGCGGTGATGGAGCCAGTCAGGATACTCTCAATGGTGCACCTATAAAAGTTGCAGAGTATCCTAGAATCCATGTTGAGCCTCCGTAGCCTGCAGAGGAAGACGAGCCTCTGGCTGACTTTGTAATAAAGTCATTGTGATGAGTCCAGGTGAGGTCCTCACTGATGTGAACCCCAAGGAACCTGAAGCTGTTGATTCTTTCCACCGTAGCCCTGTTGATGGAAAGGGGGGCGTGTTCCTCCCTCTGCCTACTCCTGAAGTCCACAATCAGTTCCTTAGTTTTGTTGATGTTAAGATGGAGATTGTTGTCCTGGCACCAAGATGTCAGGCCGGTGATTAGGCCAATGACAGTCGTATCATCAGCAAATTTAACGATAGTATTGGAGCTGTGGGTGGCCATGCAATCATGCGTGAACAAGGAGTAGAGCAGAGGACTAAGCACACAGCCCTGGGGGGTGCCGATGTTCAGTGTCAGGGTGGAGGATGTGGTGCCGCCCATCCACACAGCCTGTGGTCTGCCTGTCAAGAAGTTTAGGATACAGTAACAGAGGGCACTGTTGAGCCCAAGATCTCTGAGCTTGGTGATGAGTTTGGAGGGCACAATGGTGTTAAACGCTGAGCTGTAGGCAATAAACAGCATTATCACATATGTGTCCCTCTGGTCAATATAGAAAAGGGCAGTGTGGATGGTGAAGGCGATGGCATCTTCAGTTAACCTATTGGGCCTGTAGCCAAACTGAAGTGGGTCTAATGAGTCCGGGGTGGGGGAAGTGATGAATGATTTCACTTACCGCTCAAAGCCCAAAGGAGTCATTCAGATAAAGGATTTAGCTCTCTTGGGGACAGGGACAATAATTGTCTTCTTGAAGCATGTGGGGACTACAGACTGGAGCAGTGACATATTGAAAATGTCTGAAAAGACGTCTACCAGCTGGTCTGCACAAACCTTTAGAGCTCTGCCGTCAGGTCCAGTAGCTTCATGTGTGTTTATCCTTTTTAAAGTTCTGCTGGCATCTGATCATGAGGTGTTCCAGGTCTGGAGTACAGCCCATAGAAATAATTCCCACATCTGAGCACCACTTGTTGTTCACCATGAAACAGAGACCACCCCCCTTGCTCTTTTCTGAATGAGAGTCAATAAACGGAGAGTTCCACGGGAACAATGGCGTAGTCCGGGATCTAGGGGTTGAGCCAAGTTTCCATTAAAGCAAAAACGTTACAGATGTTAATATCCCATTGAAACGCCATCCTGCTCCGAAGTTCATTCAGCTTGTTGTCCAATGGCTGAACATTTGCCAGAAGAATACTCGGTGGAGGAGGCAAATCCCCCTGTTTCCTCAGCCGGACAAGGACTCCAGCTCGTGACCCTCTTTTCCTCCACTGCCTCTGTTGCTCAGGTACAACAACAGGTAGGAGATTCCCCGTTGTAAGCTGGTGGCGGTGGTGGTGGCAATAAAAACATTTTTTCCATCACCGATCTGATGCATAGTAATTTATCTATATCCTACTGTATGATAGGGCTCACTTTAGCAGGCCGCATAACTAAGAAAAGAATGCGGAAAAAGAAGAAGTAATAAGGAATAAATAACGTTAGCGGAGAGCAGCCATCCCCCGGCGCCATTTTCAACAGAAGAGGATATAAGGTCAATGTGACAAACACACGCCGATTCCCAATCCACCCTTTCTCAAGTTTTTCTTGCTTTGTAGTCCAGCGTTACTGGCGTCCATCGTTACTTGAAGAAGAAGCTCGACTTATTCATTAGTCCAAACAAATGTTTCTCTTTTGCCTCGCAGTGAATTCATCTTCTCTGCTTCCAATGTGTACTTCCTGCAACACGCAGTGAGCCTTTATCTGCGCATGCCTTGTTTTGTTATAGCTTTGGAGTGTTACTCTTTAGCACCTACCACAGCCTTGTAGTTTGTACTACAGCGGTATCGTTGGGATGTTGAAGCTTTTCTCCTAGTTTTTGCCACTGTTTTCACACCTTAACCTGCTTCAGTGCCATGAATAGCCTTAATCTATTCAAAATAACACTACTTTCATTAATTCGTACGAATTACACTATGACTTTTCAGTGTAGCTGTGAAGTATCATCTCCTTGTGAAAAGAAGTGGTGGTTCTCTGTAGGGCTGTTAATCAACTATGTACATTAGCATAACAAAAGTCAGTGACTGCACATTGCAAGCACTTCCTTATCTTTGACCAGCAAAAGTTAACGTGACAACAAGGCTAAAGCTTTTAAATTCCCTTAAATAATGCATCTCCAAAAATGTAAAATTATACTTCGTAGATAACACGGGGTTTAAGTACCTGATACAAATCTGCAAAAATTAATTTAGTTAAAGTATTACATAAACAACCCAAACCATATGTGTAATCATACGAGTAATTGAGAAAAATTAAATATTTTCTCAAGGTTAATGTGCTGTGAGATGGAAGTTCATTGCATTTTTAACACGTTCTTTCAACATATATCACTGGCTTTCTACAGACGGACTAAATGGATAGTATGCTTATGTGGGGAAAAAAACATATTGTTATGTTAATCAGTATGTTAAACTCACCATCCACTCCTGTAACTGCTCATTTCTCAATCCATGCTTTCTCCTTTCTGCTGTTGTCTTTATATAAAATCTTGTGACTCTCAACTTCCATGATTAAGCTCTCGTCGCCCATCATGTAAAAAGAAAAAAAACTTAACACCCCAGATTGACTTTTGTCACCGGTAATGGCGTCATGTTTACATGGTTCAGCAGTGCAAATCTGCATGGAGGGTTTTATTTAGAAAAATACCGGAAGCTTTTACACTGCTCACGTATCTGATTTCTTGTCTTCCCCTATCTGAACTGTGGAAATTGACGCATTTAGGATGCATGCTCCTTCAAAAATGGAGTCGGGCATAAATTTAGTGGAGAGTCACGCTTCTAGAACACTTCTGATACGTGCTGCAGCGCACCCAGTGGACACTAAACCATTGACTAAAACGGCCGCGAATAGCAGTGGAGGCTGCGGCACAGCCACAAGGTCTTCTGCCAAGAAAATAAAGGGCACTAAGATCTACATTAATGAAGATTTCTCGGACGCCGTGTAACTGAAGAGGAAAAAGCTGCGAGAGAGAGAGAGAGAGAGAGAGAGAGAGAGAGAGAGAGAGAGAGAGAGGTGATAAAGCCAACTTGAAGTATGACAAGTGTCTTGTTCTAAGTTGTTGTTTATGTTTACTTAATGGGTTCAAAGAACAAAACTACATCTGTGTCAAGAAGTTTGCCAAAGAAAGGATTGATTTCAGCTTATTTGAAAATATGCAGTCTCAGGTACAAGGTTAATCAAATCACAGCTATTTGTTCCTCTAACAATATTCATGTTTTAGCATTGTCAGAAACACATCTGGATATTACTTTTGATGATTCTGAGTTGGCTTTTGAAGGTTATAGGTTCTATAAAGAGACATAGACAAATATGTTGGTGGTGTTCCATTTTATGTTCAGGAGCACATTCCAGTTTTGTTACGGAGTGATATTACAGGTTCTAGCATTGCAGTAATTTGGCTAGAGATCCATACATACTGTAAGTTTTATTTTAGTGGGTTGCTGTTATAGGCCGCCCAGTTCTAATATTCAATATTTGGATAAAATGTGTGAAAATCTGAAGTATGTTGAGAAAAATATGCAAATATTACTTTGAAAATATTTATGGATAGGTTTGTAAATCTTGTAGATCAGCAACTCCTCTCAGAAAGAGGTCTGTGAAGGGTAGTGGTGCATCATGGGTTGATGATGAGTTGAGATCCTTGATGCATCAGAGGGATACAGCTGTTCAGACAGAAGTTTTTATTGCAAGCTGAGAAATAAAGTCACCAAACTAAATTTTATGAAAAAGAAAGGACATTTTAAACAAAATAATCGACAATTCTGTAAATGTCAGTAAAAAAAAATCATGTGTAAGAAGTCATGTAATTCTCAAATGTATGTTGAATGTGCAAATCAATTTATCACCAAACCATATGAAATGCTAATTACTAAGCTATTTCTTTATCAATTAGGTTGACAGTTTGAGATCTGGCATGTGTGGCAGATATCCCTGGCAGATAAAGATGGGAACTTATGTTTAATCTCCTGACTGAATTAAACATTTGATGGATCTTCTTCCTTATAGCACCAGGAAAAAATCCTCTGCCTCCAAGAAGTGGGGGTTCTGATTGTTTAAACATCATGCACAAATTTTTATGACATGGTTCCAGCTCCACAGGTCACAGGTCAACCTGACTTGGGAAGAAGTGAACACTTTGGACGTTAGGTTATATCAAGATCTGAAAAGTTCCTGAAATTAATCTTCTGCAGCGACGAACCTGTCAACTAAATGTTTTATGTATTTCAGATGGAACTCATCACCCGAGAATGTTGTCTGCCTTGAAACAGTTTTCTTTAAGCTGATAAGTTAAAACCCCCCTCTACATGTTCAACCTCTAAACCTCTAATGGGACTAGGACATCTGGCCATTGATCAGAACTATTCATCCTTTACATTCCAAAGTGCCATAAAGCATGTTCTAAAGTTCTGTGCTCCCGCCGGAAAGAAATTTCCTTTTTGTGAGAGCAAAGAATTCTGGCTTCATCAGTGTCACATCTCCAGGCCTACTGCCTGGGTTTTGTGATTGTGCAAAGACTGATGTGCGGTTGCAACTTTGACCGCCCTCTATCACCGGGGGTTGGCTGCGGACTACCTCCAATTGGGATCAACCTCTGCTTTTCATTTATATATGTGTGTTTATTTTGATACCTTGCATACAAATATTGGTAACACTTTACAATAAGGGTCCCTTAATTAACGTTTGTACATTATTTAGCATTAATTAAATGTTGAATAATGTATTATTAACTAATATTATGTTTTACTTAGCATTAGTTTGCATATTACTTAATGTATTAATACACAGATAATAAATGTTTATTACTCAACCTTACTTAATGCATTATTATGTATTAACAAAAGTTAAATTATGTAATTATTTGTCATTGTGTATGCATTACTCAGCATTAAGTACCATGTTAGTTATCCTGTTAGTAAGCTCTTAAAAATTTCTCAAGTAATTGTTTACTAATGGTGCAGATTTTTTGTGAATAAGTATTTAGTGCTAACTAATGCATCTACTGATCCTTCCCTATTTAGTGCACATTACCTGGATCGGAACTAATCAACCATTATTTATGTCATAAGTAATCATTTACTAATGATGATCTGTGTATGTCTTCAGGTAGACCTTACCGGATCTTAACTAAGGTATTACTTAACATTAACAGCCTGACTTAAGCCTTAATAAATGCTTCATAAGCATTACTTAACCATAGTTAATCATTATTTATATATTTTTTTCTCAAGATCGAAGATATCTGTTTAACTGGATGAGATTTGTGTACAGGTTTGACTAATAATACTTGTATTGTTTGTATTGTTTGGTGTATGAATGTGTTACCCACTAAGCTTGTGTTACCACAAAACTGAGATTGTAATATAGTACGTCAGACGGAGAACAGTGTGTAGGAGAACATTTTTACTAAAGTACTCCTCAATGCATACACGAGAACTGGAAATATCCAGGCATGGTTGACATAATGTTTCATGTTTTTTAAGAGGTTGAATGTTCATATTTTTTTCATTTCTTGAGTTGTGTGTTGATCTGTATATTTAGTATGTGTTTTGATGACTTCTAAATAAAATGTATAAAATGCTTTGTATGTGATTTCTTTACCTACGTGTCAAGTAATAATGGCTAGGTAATGCTTAATTACCACTCTTATGCATTTCCGAAAGGATAAATGTTTACACTTTACAATAAGGGTCCGAAAAAGCATTCAATAATGATTAACTATGGTTAAGTAATGCTTATGAAGCGTTTATTAAGGCTTAAGTCAGGCTGTTAATGTTATGTAATACCTTAGCTAAGATCAGGTAAGGTCTACTCGATGACATACACAGATCAGCATTAGTAAATGATTACTTATGACATGAATAATGGTTGATTAGTTCCAATCCAGGTAATGTGCACCATATAGGGAAGGATCAGGTGCAGATAATGGTAATGGTGCAGATTTTCACTAAAAATCTGCACCATTACTAAACAATTACTTGAGAAATTGTTAAGGGCTTACTAACAGGATAACTAACATGGTAATTATTGCTGAGTAATGCATACATAATGATAAATAATTATATAATTCAACTTTTGTTAACACATAATAATGCATTAAGTAAGGTTGAGGAGTAAACATTAATTATCTGCATATTAATACATTGAGTAAAATGCAAACTAATGTTAAGTAAAACATAATATTAGTTAATAATATATTTTTCAACATTTAATTAATGCTTAATAATGCACTAACTAATGTTAATTAAGGGACCCTTATTGTAAAGTGTTACCCAAATATCATTTTGTACAAGGTTTAATCAACATTATTGATTAATCTGATCTTAAACTTATTAACCCGAGTTTATCTTTTTAAGGTATGACATTTATTTGATTTCAATTGTGCGATTATTATTCCTTTCAATGTCATTTCTGGTTAAATAATGTTTTAGCTAAGACTATAATAACTTGGACATAGAGAGGTTTCCACAATGTTTAATCTGTTACTCTTACAAAGTGATTAGAAAGCTTAACACGGAGATCGCCCACATCTTCTATCTGAGCTGACCACCAAAGTCCTCAATGACACATCCTTCGTGTGAACGTTCCTACATCAACTTTCTTAAACTTAGAACAAAGAAATTAGTTTGGGATCAGTCTTACTTTTGTTCTTACTTTGTTTCTTTTTTGGGGGGTGCGGCACTTCGGACCTCCTTGAGACATGTTCTTTTTCTGACACAGAATCGCTTACAGAAGTCTCTCCAGAGAGAGGGGCTCGAGAGCAGAATTAAGTTTTACCTTGATGTAAAGCACATTACAATATTAAGTTTGGACCTGCATCTTAGCATGCATGATCTATTTTGTCGTTTTGACTCCGTTTTGCTTATGCCTTTTTCTAGTTTATGTTTGTCTCTGTTTGACCTTTAATCTTGATTCTAATTTTGGAGTTTTAATTTTAGGGTTTTTTTTGTTGTTTTTTTCGGACTGATTCAAAGCTGGACTCTCTGATTTGCCATCCCATCGCAAACCATTCACTATCCTGCCATCTGCGATGCCACTACCGATCCAGCCGTGGTACGAGACTGCATCAGCAGAACTGCCTGATCCAAATCTTCAGACCACCATGTGACGAGCCTTTTGGATTTGGGAGTCTACAGGGATCCAAACCATCTGTATCAACTTTCTAACGTGCCCTAGAGAATTCACTCCAACGGTCGTAAGTTGACCTGGATCAATCCTCTGCTGGTTTGCTTAAGAGAATGGTTGGGTGTGTCACACACAGATGGGTCTTAGTGAAGTAATTTTGGCTTTTAAGTTTAACTTCCAGCTTTAAAAAGATGAGACAATTTTTCGTTTCCTTTTAGGATTTAGAAATCCTTTCCAGTTTTCCCTTAACATTAGTTTAATTAACATCACAGGTTAATTAACTTTTTTTTCACTTCTTTCACACATTTCATTCATTGTGACACATGGTCTTGAAATATGATTCTGGTTTGAACATCATATTTGCATTTCACAATGCTGGATTAATTTTCCCATTCAAACCATTGTAAATATTTTCCTTTGACATTTATGCATGATTAAACTAGTAATAAATATTTAAAATTTATCCTAAACTGGTCTGGTTTTGTGAATGCTTCTCCTTTGAATCATGTTATGGGTCCCTTCGAATTAAGAATTCACGTTATTATCATCCTTAGACTGATTGATAAATGATTGATTTGACTAGCTTGAATTAATTAATTTATCAAATTAATTATTTAGTACTCTAATGGTGTCCACACAGCCATTAGATTAGTATTAAAACTATCTGTGTGGTGGTGCTCCCAAGGTATGATCAATATTAAGATTAATAATTCATAATTTTATGTAATTATTAAAATTTATATTTTTAAGTTTTAATGACACTAAATCGCTACACATACAATCACATGATGTCTATTTACCACAAAACATTAAGCCTCGGCCGGTTTGGGCCGGACGGCTCGCACCTCCGCGTTGTCCTTTAATTTATGATAATGGACACCTCGTCGGGC
>JBAMHW010000004.1:15485156-15500189 GCA_037177495.1 Rhadinocentrus ornatus
CAGAACTGTCTGTTGTTTTCATTATTTACCGACCTCCTCCGATCCTGCCTAAACAAATAAAAGTGTTTCATTACACCCTGTGGTAGGTGCAGTAACATAGCTTCGGACATTAGGACACTTCACCTCCGCCAGTCCAAATGCAGGTTTAGCTCTCGGGTCATAGATCAGACCATCTGGTAAAGCCCCAAGCCACAACGCATCATGATGAATGACAAACCCACATTGGTAGTGGTTGACGTCCTTCGCCAGACAATACTCCTCTATTACCTCGCTTCATTTTAGCAGTCTTGTAGCCTGACTGAGAGATCCATACCACCAAGCTTTCTGCAGATGACTGTCCTCTCACATGGCAAATGTGTCTGAAGCACAATACACATGGATAAACAATACATGATTATGTACACTCTTAATTAAAAGTTTGGTATCACTTTTCTTGTTTTCAATAGAAACAAAAACTATTAGCCTCACACTTCCTTCACTGTGCTTTACAGCATTGATCTGGCCTCTGAGATAGAATAGGAGATTTGTCAAGCATTTTGGAGGCAGTGTGACAGTCTGGTTAACTATCCAATTACCTAATTAATAAAATTACAACCAAAATTGCTCAAGATCTGCCAGGCTGTGGTTGCTGCAAAATGTGTTTTCTATAAACATATTTTATATATATTACACGGTGTCCTAATCAGACTAACATATTATTAACATATCTGTCTCACTGTCTTTTAATGATGCTACCTCAGAGCTACCACTGTTAGCTAACACTTACCTTCATAATCCTGAATGAAGTTGGTTATATTCAACTTAAAGCCCTTCACCCGCTTGCACGCATCCCTCGTTGTGTGTTTTTTAAATATCCAGTGGACATCGTCCACAGTGATGCGCGGAAGGTCATGAAGACGAGTGTAAAATGCCATTTTGTCCAAACTGTGCAGTGACAGTTGCAAACCGGAAGTGATAGGCTGGCTTATCGTAACCAGGAAGAGACACCCATTGGTGGGCCCAATTGTCCCTTCAGAATTCACCTACAAGTTGCACAACGGAGCAGTAAAGCTTGCTGCTACGTCACTTGGCTGCTTTTCCTGTTGCTCATACTGGATAGATTCTTGTGAAAACCATATTAGGTTTGACCACCAAAGTAAAAACAGAAGCCAGACTGCAGAAATTTTGTTGCTTTATTGTTTACTTGCAGTAAAGGATCAGTTTTCAGTCAAGGGGTCTCATTTATCAAACTGTGCCTAGCAAAGCAAACTACAGGTGGCGTTTGCGGTGCAAAAAGAAAATGCTGCGCACTTCTACTTTCAGATTTAATAAAGAGTGCCCACACATGTCCTACACCTGTTTCCGTTTATAAATCAGAATCAACTCTAAAGCGGGCGCACGTGAGGGAACGCCTTCCCACGCCCACGTGGTGGCTGTAAATGGTCAGGTAGATGCCTGTAGTACATATTCATCACATCATATTCATGACGGCTCGGGAGGTAAAAGTGGAATTTTTCGGGGTGTGAGACAGAGATCCTGATGGACCACGGTGGAAAAACGTAAAAATGTTTTATTGGTGGGCACGGCGTGGACATTATTTGTGTCAGAAAAGGCAGAATAGTGGCAGCAGGTGGCAGATGCTGTCATTGCAGTATCAGAAGGCAAGACACGCCAGAGGCATGGTAACATGCGGCTGGATATCTCAGTCGGTAGATCATCCATCTGCCATGTGAGAGACCGAAGTACGAATTCCACAAGGGAAAATCGCTTAAGAGAAAAATGCCTGCTAAATGACTGATGCTAGTAATTTAGTCATTTGTTTTAATTTATAAAATAAATATGTACAGATACATCTGAGATTGTTAGCAGTTTATTTAGTGTTAAATAATATTTCTTTCTAGTTGCTGGGTGCTCGGGTGGGCGGTGCAAAAGGACACAATCATCGCTATTAAGGAGTTGTGGGAAAAAAAGACCGTCTGGACAGAAATTGGGACAACAATTAAAAAAGCATTGTGTAAAAATAAATAAATAAAAGGAAATCTATTTCTTGTGTGTTTCATTACCGACGCATCACTTTTAGATCTCTAGCCTCCAGTCTGTGTCCCGCTCTGCTGGAATGAATGACCAAAGCTTACTTTTCATACTGACTGGTACATGCTGGCAGTAGACTATCCACCTTATTTAGCTGAATTGGTTTTATAACATGTAAGTTTTGTTTCACAATGACAGAACATATTTTAGTGGTTGAGGTTTTTAATTATTATCATCGGTCTTTTTCCCGAAAATCCTAGATAGGATGCAAGATTGATGCCGAATTAGCCTGTCTTTAATAAATGTATTGTTTTATTTTTAAAGACAAATTTGTGTGATCATTGTGTATGTGTATTGTGATAACTGTTGGTTATGAAGGTCAGTGCTCACATTACTAGCCTTCATTATCTGCTCTGTGCATGTCATATCTGTCCAAGATTGACACATACAGAGACAAAGCCTTGAAGCTGATATTAAGATAAAGTTATTAGCTCTGGAACGTATTCCAGTGGTCCCATGTAGGTAATGTTTTATATTGATAATTTTATTAAATAGTAATAACTTTCTATAGACACCGATTTAAAATGGCTAATGATTTGCTCCTACTAAAACCCAACAGGAGCACAAAATTTAAAGTAACAAATAAATAAATCTCTGTTCTTACTGTGGGGAGAGGCAGTACTGGATTCTGTCCTCCACTCAACACCTATATATCAACATTCCCATAACCTGACTTAAGTGACTCAAATCTGATTTTTTTTTGTTGTTGTTGTTGTTGTTGTTTCGGTAGAAAAATCCAATCATCAATTTCGATTTACAGTGATTTGTGTCATTACAGCATGTGGCCCTAGATGGGATGTATATCCGATAAATTTCTTTGTGATATCTCATTGAGGGTGCTCATATCAGATCTTGAGATATCCAGCTCTTCTTGTCCTTTCCAAATCTTTAACATACAGCTCTCTCTATGTGCTGTTTGCTGCAAAAAATTCAATTTCACAGTTTCAGAGTCTCTGAAAGTCTCTGTAAATGAATCTAACCTCCTGCATGGTCTCACAAATCTGGAGCATTTGTGCTTTGTTAGCGGGCAGTTGCATTTATGTGACAATTTTGGGCAAAATATTTATAGTTATGATTGGCAATAGTTGAATCTGACTGAATAAGAATTAAACAATAAGGCTGACCCTCTGAACCAAAGAAGTTTTTGAAGCAGAAGAATTGGTGTATTTATTGTAGAAATGGTGCCATCCTGATGACAATGATAAGAAATAGCCTTTCTGCTGCTCAGATTCTGAACTGAGCTGTGCGGCTTGGTTCGTAACACATACAGAGTTTTCACACATTGTTGTAGTTGATGTTGTACATCCTTCTTTTCTCTAATCAAAGAGTTGCATGTAATGTTCCAAACAGCTGTAGACACAGAGACTGTGCGTATTCTTCTGTGGTATCGAATTCTTGAGTTTACCACCATCATCTTGTGGGATTATAAGATCTAATTTCTGAAGTAGCTGACAGATAAAACTACAAAATGCTGAATTAATTCAGTTATTTGATCATTTTATGTGTTTACAAAATACAGAGTTTTGTACAAAACAAAACAATTGGAGCTTTGAATGTTTGAGGATTTACACCAAGTCTAATTCTAACATTGCATTTATTTGTGTTGATTTGCAAACACTAAGAAAAAGTCTGAATTCCTTTATTCAGACTAAACTTAATTTGTTAGCTGGAAAAGCAGAATGTATGCTAATCACACATCTTCATTTGAAGAGCATCCTGACACTTGCAAAGCTTTAATCCATGTACTGAACATTATCTAATAATTGGCGCATTCCCCTGGTGAGAATGGGTCTGCAATCTCTTTCCCCACCATGACAGCATAATGCATTGCTATGCACATTCCACATGGCTTTGAACTTATCTTTATCCCCCCCAACTAAATTCTAGGTTGCCTCTCACCTCTCTCTGAATGAAAATGTGGTACATCACATTACTTCACACCCGCTGCCTATTCCATCATGTTATGTACAGTAAAGTAAAGAATTACTGGTCTGCTTTTTACATGTTTGCTCTGAAATAGCACAGTAAGAAAGATATAATTATCATATAAATTGTTGCTTAGCTCTCACTAAGTATGAACTTTTTTCAATTTAATGTTTTTGTTTTTTAAAGTGTACATTGTGATTCACTCATTACATTGAACTTCTGAGCTTATAGACCTCGTGGTTATTTATCAAGCAAGTTAGCGCCAACTTAGCACATTCAGGATATGCATACACACACAGATCTCCTAATCTCACATACTGGACAGCGCTTCACACTACCACTCCTGGAGATGAAGAGTCTGCACATTGAATTTTTAGATCGGTAAGAAAGCAGTAGATGCAGAAAGTTATACACAGCAGTGTTTGGGGGCAGCAGGAGGTAAACATCAGCCTTTTTCCCCAGCTTACCAAACCAGTAGCTCCAAGCATCAACAATGCCTCAATAGCCTGTTTGAGACCTGCTGATTGCAGCAACACTGCAGGCTCTTTACAACTGATAATACGTTTTTCATCTTGATGACTTTTTTCAGCACCACAGTTAAGACTTAGGTGTGTTGATATTCAGTTACTACTATTAACCATTGTCTTCAAGCAGTTGGAAAAAACACAATATCTGTAAAACATGTGAAAAGCGATAACATTGTTAAATTTTGCAATGATGATATGATCTGGGATCAATTAAATTTGATGCCGCTTTGAAGCTTTCTCGTGTGGAGCTCCACTCACAACACTCGCATACACAGACATTTGTTGAACTTTATAGTTTGTGCTATAATAACATTAGTAGCGTTGTTCTAATGCTATATTTTAGTAATTTTGTCAGCAACACAAACAGATCATGTACAGTGGTGCCCTGCTGACTAAAGACTAGAGATCCATCCATCCATACCTTTCACAGCCAGTCTTACATTGTTCCCAATTAGCCAGATTTTGTCTAAACCTAAAAAGTAATCTAATGTTATAATTCATCTGATAGGAGCACAGTGCTTCTTCATTGATCCTGGATTGATCTAATTTACCTGGCATGTACCATTTATGATAAAAGAATACCAAATCAATCTAATGGAGTCAAAAGACATCCAAAGATACAGCCTCCCCTTCATATAAACACTCATAATACTCCATCTTACCCTTGCCCATATGCTCGTCTCGCCTCTAAATCAAACACTGAGCCATTTTATCAATAGCCTGTCAGCAGAGTTAACATTTATTTCATGTGTATTCATCTAAACCGATTTTTACAAATGGCCTGCTACTTGTGAACTTGCTTTTGAAAAATTAGCCTTATTTTATTTCTCCTCTCCTCATGAATTTCAATGACTGGCTGGATGTATGGCTATGTGATTACCTACTGGAGATGCAGCCTTCTGTAAATTATCCTCAGAAACGGCAAAGCATGTGGTAGTATGTTCAAATCTGGGCATGTCCAAATGTCATGGGACATTATGATGGCAGTGCAGAGCTGAAGGGAAATGTTTACTGAGTCTCGAGTAAAACTGCAGACAAATATAAAGATTCTCAGCTAATATTAATACAAAATATGAGGGGGGGACTATTAAAAAAAAATATTTGCGTTTTGTTACCGGAGACAGGGAAGCTATGGAAAAAAGAGGAGCATGGGTGCCAGGATAGAAGATGCTATCAAGAGTTATCTACTCGTGATCTCCCTAAACATAAGTGAAACAGACAGCACCTCTCTACAGAATTTATGGTGGCCTATTATTTCATTTTGTGAATACAAAGTGTTCTCCCAGCATTGGTATTTCCAGAGGAGTCTTGTGCTGACACAAATTGATCACAGTGCAAGGAGACAATCTATTTCTTCCTCTGAACTGATAGCAGAGGATGGTGGAATGAGAAAGGTGGGCTGTACACAGAAAAGAGCAAGAGGGACATAAACTAAAATAATGTGGTGAGGAATTAGAAGTGAGAAAAAGGATGATCGGCAAAGTTGTGCAGCAAATTCCCATTTTCCAAGACAAACATGCCAATGTAAGGGTTTTGCATTGTAGATGCATTCAGTGATAGCGATGTACAGAATTTCAATCATAAAGACATTGCCATATTTTCTGCTGATAAGAATGCTGCCACTAAAACACAAAGTCAGTACAATAAATCTTTTTATTTTGGGGAGAAAGCTGTTTTTGCTATCTTATTTCTAGCATCACAACAGCAAGAGCAACATAAATGTGAGTAATTAAATTCAATATTTAGGGTCAAACTAATTAACCACATTTTTTTCTTACAGTACAATAGACATAACTAAGCCCGCCCTGCACTGGCTAACATGGCAGTACATGTAACAGCCCAGTCACGAGAGTGCAATCCTGTCATTTTAAATTTGTGAATGGTTTATGCAAGATTTTTAAAGGACATCCTATTTGCTTAATCCTAAGACTGTATGGCCTTGGCCTGCTGTCTAGGACTTCAACCTTGCATTATATCCTGTATCCAGTAGGGGGAAGTTTCTACTGATGCAAACAGGTTTTTGTAAAACTAGGGTACAATACATGGTAAAGAAATGTTTTGATCAACAGGCCTCTACTCTTTGGACATGTATACATTACCGTCAAAATATTAAATGCAGGCATTGTATATAATGTCTTGTTATTCTATAAAATGCCCGGCATTTTTAGGCAAAGTATGATATGACTGTTGTTCCAAACTTAGCCTAGACATTGTAAAATATACCGAAACATTATAAAGAATGACAGATACGATTTAGTGTAAAATGTGCACACTGGACAGGTTTAGAACAGCCAATGTGGTTATGGACGTTCTAGATCAGATGGCAAGGAAGTATTCTGTAAAGGATAGTAGGCAAAGATGGTTTGTTGTTGTATTTTATAACTGTAGAGCATTCCTTGGATAAGAAGGATCCAGATAAAAAAAATACAAAAAAATAAACAGACAAACCTTGCTTTGGAATGTTTATTGACTGACAGTCTCAGATGGATTATCTTACGGAGATGAAGGGACCTTTCCCCGGCAGGAGAGGACACTGGAGCTCAGGGTTTCCCATACATAGACCAATGTGTGGCACAGCACCACAGAATCAACACCATACACCACAGATTCCACCACCAACGCAATTTTGTAATAATAAGACTTAAGGCCTTTACACACCTACTCCGAACATTTCGTCCAACTAATTCGCACGGCAAAATTTTATATTGAATCAATGAGAACTCAATAGAGTGTTTGTTCGACAAGCGAGACAAGAATTACCGCGACAAAGATCACAAAGACAATGTGTGGCAAACAATTGCCAACGAGCTAAATTATGAAGATCCGAAAGTCGGTCCTTAAGCGGTTGTGGTACAGCTTCAGCTCCTGGACTAAACAATTAAACTCCCCAAGCTCCCCTCTCTTCTCAAGGATAGGATGTACCCAGTGCGCTAATTTTTTCTTTTTTTGGCAGTATCAGTCATTTTTCTGTAATGATGACAGGACCTGGAGTCTAAAGGCAAAATGGAACAAGATGAGCCAGCTGGCTCCATGCATGGATTTGAGAATAAAAAGAAGCCATCTTTTTTTAGCATAGAAAAATCACTGGAACATCAAATGGGCATCACACCCGTGGAGGATTATGGTGTTTTAACACCCATACTTTTCCCAGGAAGAGGGTTAAACACCTTTACTTTACTTTACTTTTTTAAAAACCTTTCCCATAGTTTTAAATAAACATGGCCAATCTGTGATCCTCTCTGTGTCTGCACAGCACTCTGCCTCCTCCTCTTCCCCTCCCTGTCCTGTTGTTCCGTGACCAGATGTCCATGGTCAGCAGATCCGTTTTTAAGAAGGAAATGAGCGGTTCATGGTTCACACCAACACATATTTACCCAAAAGTATTGTTTTTGGCAGAAATTTTCTCTAAAAAAGTAACTGACACAAGTGGCAGAATGAATTTATCCTTAAGATATGCAGGGGTGGGTCTGAAAACGTTTTTTTTGGAGGGCCAGGCAGGGGCACTGACCAGAAAAAGGTGGGTACAAATGAGACTTTTTTTTTAGGTCTAGATTTATAAAATACTGAATACATCATTACAACTAAAGTGATCATCTAATTAAAAAAAAAAAAGTAAAGAAAAACTTGTAAAAAAAAAGAAAGAAAAGAAAAGCCAAAAATATAAACTTTTATCAACAGTTGTTTACATTGGATGATGCTGCTTTAAGATTTTTATCGAGCTGCACAAAGACAAAAATATGTTTTTAGGCTTTTTATCCAGATTATCAATTTTATACGTTTCTTAATTAATATGAAGTTAAAATACTTTATCAAATCAAGTTAAAATATTTCAGTCTGGTGGTTTTACGCCAGATATTATTACCCTGGAGATGGCTGGTGAGATGGAAACAGATTAGTTCTCTATTCTCTTAAAAAATTTACTTTAAAGAATTAAGATTGAGCTGAATGATTTTAACTGCTTCTTCTAGCTTTAAAACTGTCTCAGCAGGTGACCGAAGAACAACAGATAGCCATACAGGTGTATATTTAATATGGCAGCTCAGAAAGTGTGTCTTTGAACGCAGCCTGCTGCACACATTTTACATACACTACCACCCGACACCACACACTCCATTTCCTCACTGCCACCATGGGAGCACCACAAATTGCTACCTGGTCTGTGGCATCACAGGAGCCAGTCAGCGAAGGGCTGTTAAGTTGGCCACCGAAGCAGCAGAAGTTGCATCAAGGTGGTTGTGGATCAGGAGGGGAGAGGCCTGGCAAGTAGGGTAGCGCTACCTTGACACAAGCTGGGGCCTGGTCAGCCCTGGCTGGGTCGCCTGGAGGAGGGGGTCTGATTGTTGAAAGACCCGAAACCCCCTGTGATCCCAGGTTACATCACTGATGATGTGTCCAGGGGCACCATGAGGTGTATCAAAGAGCTGTAGAAAGCAACTTATTAAATAGTCTTTCTATTTTTTCAGCACAAAAACTCTGCATTTCGGAGATCTGACACGGTGCCGGAACACTTTGAAGCCCTAAATTTAAACATCCATTACAAAAGCTGCTGAATAAAACAATAGTTTCATTAGCTTGGTAAAAAAAAATAAATAAATAAATAAAAATCAGACAATCCCAACTTTTCAAGCTTTTTTTTACACACATAACACTTGTCAGTGACCTGTTCAACCAGATTTCTCAAGTTTCTTGGAACATTCACTGCACAAGTATTGCATGTAGCTGCTGAATGTGTTGGCTGTGGTAGTGTTATGTTCCTCCACTATGAAAGCAAATGTTAGCCTCAGCGCGGCACGTCATTAGCAAATAATGTCACTCAAAGCACATAGCATAGAATTACACAAAATAGATCTGTACCTTTGAACTTGGCCCGTTGTCCCCAATACCCAATAGAGAAATTTGTTCAAAGATACAGTTAGATTTAGAAAACTTTATTTTCACAGATTGCACATCAAAATTCATTGGTTGTGGATCTTTTCATGTGACACAACACTACCTAACACAATTCATCTCACAATTTTTAAGCCTGGATTGTTAAAGTGCTATGTACTGGATGTATGGATAAACATTCCAATTTCCAAGTTTTTTATAAAACACTGAGATGGGTAGACCATCACCAATGCTGCAAGGTCTTGACCTACTACTGTAGCTTCAGTCTAAATTTAGATCTGTCATCCACAAAGAAATTCAGCCTCTTGTCTAATTTCTCTCTGTCCCTTGTGTGTATGTCATCCATGTTCTCCTCTCCACCTGTACATCGGTTTTCTTTCTATAAACCATACAAAAGAGTGTCTGAATGGCTGCAATTCTCCTCTCTTTTTTCCTCTTGAGTGCAAAAGTGTGTTTGAGTGTGTCTGCCTTTTGACCCGTGTTTTACGCATTCTGGCCTTCTTTCCCTCGTCTTCATGAAGAATTTTGGTCCTGCCTTTTTTTGCAGCACCTGGGAGCTTCAACATTATTAAAAGTACCCAAATACAGAGACTGTATTCTGTCTTTAAGGAGTGGTTGCTTCTCAGTGTTGTAGAAATGAGTTTTTATATGGTATCAAGTGTAAAGTCTCTTACGGAAAAATTAATAGCTTTTTATGTGTAAAACAAAATTAAACAAAACTCACTTATTCTCCCAAACCACAAAATCTACTCAATTTACAACTCTTTAACTGACTGGCATTAACAGCCAACACTGTAATAAGATCTTTGACCTCTACGGGGTTGGGTGAGAATGACACCAGCAAACTTTAGCCAAGCAGAGGCAGCACATGTATATGCAATTAGTGTGGCACGCAAAAGACGGAAAGATGTGTGCAAAGATGAGGTAAGTAATAAGGAAAAATTTTAACAGCAAAGGAGAAGTAAGAAAAAAAAAACTATTCTAAACTACATTTTCAGTATATATTTGAGACTCTATAAATAAAATTTAGTTTAGATTAAATATTTTAAAATCCATTTACATAAACAGAATAAAATATATCAGTCTCCTCAATTAAGTAGAAATTAAAGTTCACAGAAAACCATCTGAATTTCAGCACAAATTTTTTCTAGTTCAATCTACCCTGAATTCAAATAGGTGACTACAACAGACCCATTTAGCAGTAGAGCGGTGAACAGCAGTTAAAAGAAATGCCCCTTGTGGATTTGGTAACAGCTTGTCAAGACTGGCAGAGAGAGTAATACTTCACATTGACAGGAGGAGTATTGTATAATGACACGCATTGCACTTCTTTTAGTATAAGGCTGATCTCTCAATATTCTCTCTCATACTCCTCTCTCATACCTATAGGCTACACCATGCTGGAAACTCAAATTAAAGCTCTGTCCATCAGGACTCATAATGTTCTTCATATTGTCTTAACATTGTATGGAACAAATATAAATAATATATTGGCTCTGTGAAAGTTTGAAAGAAGTTTGAATTGGTCTGGTCTATTCATACTCCACGAGAAGCTTTGGCTGATGTGTCAAGATTAAGTCACAAGCTGTTCCCATTCACGTCCACTAGAGCAAAATGTTCTCGTGACCTTTTTATGCTAGTTACTGCAAGTTCTTTTGTTCTTTTGCTAGTTTGGCTAGATTACTACCAGGAATCTTGGTGTCATGGTAGACAACCAGCTGACCTTTAAGGACCATGTTGTCTCGGTCACCCGGTCTTGCCGATTTGCTCTCTACAACATCAGGAGGATCCTTCTTATTGGTTCCTGTGGAACACAGCAGTTTTAACTTTAACAATAATAAAAAGAAAACATTTATTAGTACCTCAGTGGGAAAATTGCTTAATACCTTTATACATAATTTGTGCTGTTTGAAATGTGACTATTTCTGTAAATTATAACCATTTCGACTGCAAAAGCAGTATGATCCAGATAACCAACATTGTGAAAAATCTTTATTTCTCATTTTTTAAAAACAATTAATAGTTTATTTGATGTCATGTAATTATTCCCCCATATTACTGCACAGTAGTGAAGGTAAGACAAGACAATGGCACAGTATATTTTACAAAGTGACTCAAAAAGCAAAAATATCTCTCAGATAATAATTATTTTCTATCAATATGTCGCCCAGCTCCCTGGATAAATCAGCTGAAATACATGTTATTAAACACAGATTAATGTTACTGTAACGCCGACAGGTCCACTGTCCTTCTTTTACTCCCTCTTCCTCTCCCTCTTCTCTCCCTTCATCACAAAAAACGATTTCATACGATAACATTAGCTATTAGCAGTAGCTTGGTACTAAATATATGGAGGGCACGCTTGTAACTTAATGGCAAAAAAAAAAAAATTGTGTATCGTTCTGTTCCTCATCACCTGACGTGACACTCGAACTTCACATTTATGAATCTCCGCGGATTCCGTAGTTGTAATAACGCTCTTAAACGGTGAGACTCCAGTAGAGCACTACTCGATAGCTTGTAATATATTAGCGCACCACTAGATGGGAGTAATTCTTACACACTGCAGCTTTAAATAATATATTTATTTTACAATGTTGATGTCATTTCCTATATTTATCTGTGTGTATTTAAACTGTGTGTGCTTCCTTTCACTTATAGTAAAATCTATATTTGTTCTTCTATTATGAAAATATTTGCAACAAAAACTGTTAGAATTTAGAGCTAAAAATAAAACAACACTAAAAAAAATCATTTTCTATTGTAATCAAGGTGACATGTTCAGTATGAATCGTAATATTGATCTGAGGTCATATCGCCCACCCCTAAACCAAAGCCACGACTTCCTTTGCTTCCTCTGCTTCCACCACTTTCAGAGAAGGGAATGGCTGGTCCACGAGGCTCAAAGGAGATGTACGCCGCTTTACCAGGGTCACTTATTGCTCTTATATTGCTGTTTTAACTTGAATGTTGATTAATTTTAATCTCTTTTCTTTTGTGCACCAGACAGAGCTCTTAATTTTGTTATACAGAATATAAAGTGAGGAATAAATATGATTCCAAATTCAGAGTTTATGAAGACTACTTCTCTAAGGTGCTTGACCAGAGAAAGGAATATAAGAAGCCATCTCTCCTGTGACACCCCCCATCAGACTTTGCATCACCCAGCAGGATGACTCCAGTGTCAGTGATTAAGGCAGAGCAGTTCATTAGCAGTTCATCTAAGTATTTGGTAAACCCTATTGACTGTTTGCTTGATTAGTTCTGAGGTTAAAATATATAATCGGATGAGAAGATGATCAGTGTTTACTATGAGCAGTTGCAGCTACCTTAAATTTAAGTGGTAATCACAATCATAGTTTGTGTTCTCCTTTGTAATAAAAATTTTCTTTTATGTAAATTTTTCTCCTCCTCCCTACAATTTTATTTAATTCTATTTAAGTTATTACTCATTACTACTCATGCCATATGAAAAATATTAGGGATGCACGATATATCGGCATTAATATCGGTATCGGACGATGTTAGTCCTTTTTTAACATATCGGTATCGGTCCGATGAGCAAAGCTGAGCCGATATTAACAGCCGAAATTTATTTTAGTCTAATTGCTGTTTGTGTACGTGTGTTGGGAGGAGGAGGGGGATTTGGCCGTGCGGCCATGTTTGGAAATTTGACAGCGATGTAACACTAAATTGTGGGATGTATCTAAAGCCTTCTTCCTGCTTTGTTGCCGTGCAGACGCTTTCTGCTTTGTCCTCGCTTCTTATTGCATTTTTCTTATTTTTTCTTATCTTTATCGGCAAAAAATTTAGGAACACAGACTCCTTGTCACTTATAAATAACTGGAACATAATTTTTGGATCATCGGAGAAGTAGTGGAATAATGTCTCCTAGCCCTGCAGTTACAGTGAGCTGCACTGAGTGTGAGCAACTTTCTTTGAGGATAACACAGCGGGAGCAGAGGATTGAAACACTACAAGGCATTGGTGTTAATGAGGAATTTATTGACTCTATAGCAGCTTCTGTACAAGCAACTGAGTTGTCAAATGGACTAAGTCAAATCTTCATACTGGAAAGCATGTCGAATATGGAGCCTCCCGCTACAGACCTGGCTGATACACTTCCTTTAATGTGTTCATATGACACTGGAATAGCTGGGGAAACCCAAACTGGACGGTCAGACTGATCTCTCTTACTGGAGCAGTGTTGGTACCAGACCAAAGTCATCAACCCCAGCCAGAACCTTGTCTGATGTTATTCGTTGCAGAGGTAAATCCAACAGGAAATTTAAAGCTGCAGCACTCACTCCACCACCCGAAGTCTCACTGCATAATAAATATGATATGTTGACTCATATTAAAATGAATGATTATTATTGTGATACAAGGATCAATAAAAACTTGAGAAATAGCCCTAAAACTCAGCCAAGGGCTAACCAAACCAGGATGAGAGACCAAAATACCACTAACAGGAGGACTAGAGAACCTTTTGGTGCCTCCACACAAAAAGAAATAGATTGGAGACTCTATAGCACAACATGTGAGGATGGCAAAGACAGAAAATCTAACATTTTCTGATACATCAGTCAGGGAACTGATTGAAATCTTGCCAACAATTCTGTCTTCACATCCAGATGGGATGAAGATTATTGTCCACACGGGGTCTTTTGATATTTTGAGGAGAAAAACTGCCTCTGAGATTCTTCAGAAAGACTTTTCTCTGCTGTTGGAGAGACAGTGTCATTATGGAGCACACCATGTTCACATTTCAGGACCTATTCCTACAGCAGGTAAAGGGATTGAACTTTTCAGTAGACTTCTTGGCCTGAACATATGGTTATCAAATTCATGTATCGCTCATGGGATAAAGTTCATCGATAACTTCAATATCTTTTGGAACTGTAAGGAGCGACTCAGACCTGATGGTGTGCATCCAAATCTAAACTCGATGCAGATTACTTGTTGCACACTTGTATCATGCTGTTGGGATGGCAAACCCAAACATGAGTGTACAGATAAGAGTGAAGGACACAGCAGAGAGACAATCAACTCCCAGCTTTGCTCTCCCAGACCCTTTTCTCCACATCACCCAAGGTTTTCAGAGGTTGTCTCTTTCCCGTTCCGGACCCCAGCGACCACCATCTACCAAAAAATACAGGGCTACCCTCCTCATCCTCCTCTTATATCATCTGTCTTGGCAGAGCAGGGCACGGTAGGGTGTGCAGGAGTTTCACAGAGCAGCAGGAGAATTCACAGCAAAGATGACATGCCATGATGTGTTCAGGGTCCTGGCTGTAGTAAAGCTACTACAGACAGCTGTTCTAAGATCAAGCCTGGACCCAGAAGAATTCCTGTGTTACTTAGTAAAAGAAGGAATCGAACACAGTCAACTTGTGGGGTGAATCGATCTAATCTGTTAACTGTACCATGTATTTAGTACTTTGTAATTTGGAATACAACAGAGATCAGTGTAGGATTCATAAAGTTAGCTGTACTTAATATTAGATCTCTGTCCAACAAGTCACTGTTAGTTAATGACTTCATCCTTTCTCACAGTTTAGATTTTCTTTTCCTGACCGAAACATGGTTAACAGAAGACACAAGTGCTACAGTTCTTAATGAA
>JBAMHW010000004.1:15517868-15545219 GCA_037177495.1 Rhadinocentrus ornatus
TATTATTATTATTATTATTATTATTATTATTATTATTATTATTATTATTATTATTATTATTATTATAATAATAAGTACAGAACAAAGATACTGAAGGTGTATCTTTAATGGATGACAACACTGGTGCAAGATGAATAAAAAATAAAAAGAAGAAAGAAGAAGAAAAAAACCACCAAAACCCTGATGTCGAGAAATTTCACATACTGTATAAGTCAAGTGATCAGAGAGATGTTAGACAAGCAAGAAGTTTTATAAATAGCACCAAGTAATTTAAAGTAACTTTTCCTCAGTGCATGATACCGTGCATGATACAGAGAGCAGCATGACATGCAGTAACATGTCATGCTGCTCTCTGTATCATGCACGGTAGAGTTACACCCCAATGCGCATAAACATAGACACATGCACAGGTAAGAAAACTCCCACCAGCGGACAGAGTGCACATTTTGGAAAACCAACCACTTGAAAATTGAATAGAAACACTCACTCTCCTGCAAGGAACAACCAGAATTGTTCTTCAGTGTTATGCAGAGATATTCATGTCAATTGCAGGACCACACAGAGCTAAACAAGTTGAATCTACCTGTCATTGTAGTAAGGTCTGTGGCATATTGTGGCTTAAAATGGATCTAATATTTATTTATTTCATTATTATTAACACTTTATCTGAGATCTGAACTTATTGAATATTTAGAGATTTTTCTGCGTAAAATGGTCTTTGTCAGGTCATCAAAAAAGTCCAACTTCTTTCTGTGTTGAGTGTTTTCTTGTCTGTCATTTATAGAAATTTAGTCCACCAAGTTTGAAAATACAAAATGACTTCACAGCTGAGGGTAGCTGTCAGATGATATTTATTTATTTATTTGCTCTTTTTATTAGCTGAATACATCCCACCCAATTTTTTGTAAGTATGCAAACATGCTCCTCAAGAATTCAAAAATGTGGGGTTCCCCAAGGAACAGTTTTAGGCCCAATACTTTTTCATCTGTACATTCTGCCTCTTGGAGATGTCATCAGCAGGCACGGCATTGATTTTCACAGCTATGCTGATGATAAAGAGCTTTACATCGCCGTGTCTCCTGATGACCTGGAGCCAGTTAACGTCCTTCTAAGCTGCATTTTAGATATAAAATCATGGATGGCAGAGAAATTCTTACAGATAAACCATGACAAAACTGAAGTTTTAATTATCGGTCCCGAGGGCAAGAGAGAGAGATCATTTTAACAAAATTACAACATTTCAATCTTTCTCAGTGTGTAAAAAAATCTGGATATTTTTTTTTGTTGTTTTTTTTTAACTCTGAGCTGGATTTTACTTGAGTTTTAAAACCACTGCATTGGCTCCCCATGCATTTCAGGATTCCTTCAGGGGTTAATAAATGTCTTAATGTTCTTGTCTGTGGAGCAGTGATTGTTGATGTTTTTAAAGAGGCTTAAGACCCACCTTTTAAGCTTAGCTTTTCATGGAATTTTTTTTTATCTTTATTTTCTATCTTTTTTTTTTTTTCATTTTCTATTAAATTTTATTACTTTTTTAGCACATTATTTTATAAAGTCCTTTATGTGTATTTTTATTAATGATGCTCTTAGTTGTTATTTAATCTTTGTCATAACAGCTGTGGTGTGTGTATACATGTCTATTTTAGAGTGTGAAGGTTTGTTGTTTTTTTTATATGCATGAATTGCTTTTCTTTTATCATGTAAAGCACTTTGTGAAGTCTGCATGAAAAGTGCTTTATAAATAAAGTTTGATTTGATTTAGCTTTGTCAAACATGATTAATATTTTTTTTTCCATGGATCTTCTCCAGGACAGGCTCCAGGTGCAGCTCAAACACACGGAGTGAGTTTGATGGAGGCTGCTCTCATTTTTTACTCGAACGCTTCACCAGAAACAGATGCAGCTTGTTCAGTTTTCTAGAGCCGTGTTGCGGTGAATTTCTTACCTTTTTTTAATAACTGCTTATCCACCTTGGAACTTCTGGGAGACTTGATCCCAGTCAGTTCAAATGATGTCACACAGACGGGGGGTTACAGTATTCAAAACGCATTCAGCTCTCATCCAGCTTTTCTGCTTCATTTTAAACTTTTACATTAGTGAAGATAATAGATAACAACCACATATGAGCAAATACCACTATTTTTCACGTTTCCGCGATTCTTGTCTACATCGTTCCTCGCCGTACTGGAGGTTTACGTTTCAAACCACGGCTGATCAGAAGCAAAGATTCACCCCTTTTCTTTGCTTTTCATTCAGAGATAATATAAAATAAGTCCTTCACTCAGACCCATAATACGTTAGGCGCACTGGTGCAAACAAGAAAAAAGCTTGTCGCACTCAACAAATTTTTGGTTTTGGTCACCAACTTTGTGACATGGAGTGCCAGTTTGAATTTCCTTTTCTTGAGTGTGCCATTATCAACTGTAATAAAAAGTTCAATTATGACACAAAACACAAAAATATTTCCAGCATGCCTGGAATTTTATGCCATCCATATAGAGTACATCCATCCATTCTGTTATAAACATAAAAACTTCTTTCATAAAGATATTGCACTCAGAAGAGAGGCTAAAACTGAAATCACAGTGCATCTGTATATCACAACAGAGCAGCCGTAACAGCAGGCTTACTATATCTGTATTATATCATAACAAAATAGCCACATCAACATTTCAAAGAGATGAACAAAGAGCTACACATTTAAACTAAAACCAAGTGTAGGCTGAGGCAGCATCAAATTAACAGATCAAAGTCATAGTCAAAGTCAGCTTTATTGTCTATTCTGCAGCATGTAGAGGACAAAGAGAAAATTGAAATTACGATTCTCTCAAACCTTGGTGTGATGAAAAGATGCCTACCAGATAGTCAGTGTGATCCCTGGCCCTGCTTTGCTTGGCTGAGCTCTGTCATCTGGGGCTTGTAGTTAGTTACTTTGAGTTGCAAACATGCCTCAGTGCTGGGGGTGTTGCGGGTGGGGCTGAGCACGTTTCATGTGTGAAAATACCTGCTCACAGAGACATGTTGACGGGGGCGGCATGGTTCAGCAAGGTAGAGCAGTCGTCTTGCAGCCTGAGGGTTGCCGGTTTGATCCTCGGCCAAAGTCGAGTTCATGCTCATATGTCCTTGGGCAAGACGCCGAACCCCTAATTGCTCCTGATGGGTCATTTACCATTTACCCAAAGACTGACAGCAGCAGAACAAGTGCAATGTCTCAAAGACTGAGTTTCTCAGGTGCAGATGCCCAGCAGTTATAGGTTCTGTGATCTTGTACTGGTGTGGCTTCTGAGCGCCGCAAACCTCGTCACCCACAGTGTTGAGCTCAATCAGCTGCATTTCCATGTCTTTTGTATCCATCCTGCTGAGATTGCAGTGGGCGAACGAGTCTTTCAGATGTCGGACATAGCATCCAGTGGATGTGTAAATGTCATCTGAGAATACTTCCAGATCACATACAAACGCTGTCCATGTCTTAAACATGTCCAAAACAGTTTGCCCTGCACCTTCCAGTCTAAGATTGGGCCCATTAAGGTGTCCTATAATGAAACATAAGTTTCACAATCCACTTCTAGCCCTCCAGTTCTAGTTACTTTTGGCCCTTCTCAGCCAGAAAGACATTGATCAAATCAAAGCATCAAGCAGCTGACAAATCGCTCTAGGACTTTTCCATAGCTCAACCATCTCACTACTGAGTTGAGAGGGAGATCTGTGTATGCGCTGTCCAGCTCCTCCAGAAGGGACTGAAACTGCCGGTGCGTCAATGTGGATATTAAAAAGTGGAGTTTCATGATGGCGTGGCTGACTTTTCCTTCAGTCAGTTTGACAGGTCCCTTTTGTCTCTCTATCATGGAGAGCACTGTCTGTGGATACTGCAAACATTTTCCCAATGTCAATCCCTTTTTCCTCAAAATGCTCTATTAATGCCTTGGTTATATCTTCAATGCAATAGCTTATTTCTGTTCCATTATTGTTAACAGTGATTAAAACTTTTAAAGGAAGCTAGCTTGTTTATGATACCTAGACACAGCACGTTCAATTGACTCTGCTTTGTCTTCTTGGTCTTTGAGAATCTTCTTGTGCTTCGTCTCAAAATGTTGCTTAACACTTGACATTCAGCATTCAACATTCTCACGACAAAGTGCACTTTCAGAGCAGTCTTTGAAAAATACAGAACCAAACTCTTGTGTCCATGAAGACTGGAATTCACTAGTTTTCAGCCAGCATTGCCACATCAACGGTAGGACCGTGGTTACAGCACTGTGGGGATTGTGTGTGTGTTGGGGTGGGTTGTGGTGGTTGCCGACCCCTGCTCCAGAATGACCAGTGATCGCACTCCAGAGCCCTGTATCATATTCCCACTCTAATGTCATCATAGGCAGACAACCTGTTAAACTACAGCTGTAGAGTTTTGTTTGAATACATAATTCAACAGGGCTGATTTTGAGGTTTTAGATATACATCCTGTTTATTAAGCCTGAATGTAAGATGTACGTATGAAAATAACACTGAAGAGTCAAAACAGAAAAATTGTGATAAGATTTTACTGCATCTGTATTTTAGCACAAGGGAGGTATCTCACTTGAAGTTCTTAAAGTGTTTGTGTTGGTGTTGTCACCCACAACTTCCAACTATGCCCCAAGGCTGTAAACCTAATGGAAACACTGTGGTATGACTCACAAATAAGATGCACACTATTCCATGTTGTTATCGTCAGTTGTTACCATTTTCCTCTGTAACTTTCAGATCAAATATCAAATATGGCCTAGGTCTGTTTGAGTGTCATTTAATCAATATATGCAGGAGAAATTACATTTCCATATTATCTGTGAGTGTCAGTCTGACTGAAAAAGAGAATTTAATAAATCTTCATAGCATAGATAAAGAAACCAACGGAAAACAAGAAAACCTTCTTTCAAATAAATCTATGTGCACAACAAATCCAATAGCACAGCTCTGCTCACGCTGTAACTGCCAGAAACAGGGCCGTCTGGATCAAGATCTACATCACCTGAAGCCTACAAGTTTTATGCATTTACAGATGTCCGAGTTACAACATGCCGATATCCTGTGAATCATTTGCCCTGCCAGACTAATAATAGCAAGTGAGTTACACATCTCCTGACAAATGCTCTTTTTCAACACTTGTAGTGTCTTCCCTATTACGTTGACATGTATCTGCATAATTTACTGAAGCCTATAATGCTGACTTATCGCTCATACTAATAGTTTTAATTAAGCAGGCATGTTAGGCTTGTTAGTACCACTGAATTTCTCATGTTCTTAATTTACAGCATTTTCTAAATCTATTATACAATTACAGTTTGGACAGGAAATTTTCATTTAATTCTATCATAGTTAACATCCACATTTACACCCAAGCACGCTACAACTATTCCTGAACATGTGACTGTTACAAGCCCCACAAGGCAACACCTCGAGCCACCTCAGCAACTGCTCAAATCACGCTAGGCAGAGGTCCAAGAGGACGGTCTTGCTCTACCCAATAAAGCTTACAGGCTCCCTGCTGCCCAGGAAGCTCACCACATAATTATTCTGTTGGCCCTGTTAAGAAGCCAGAGACTGTGTCCCTGCCCCATTACTCACACAGCACCAAAGATACTGCACAGAGGCCCCCATGGCTGCTCCATCACATAACTGCGACAGTGCAGGTAGATGCCTGTATGTTAATGCTTTTTGGTACACTTAGGGATAAAGAAACTTTTCACCCAAAATATTAATAATGAAGTTGTGAAAAAAGACTAAAATTGTCTTTATATTTGTATTTATGTATTTGTATTTATTGTATTTATGCATGTAAATACAAAAGCTGATAGGGCTTTAATAGGAAACTGTTCCTGGAAAACTCTGATTTGACGACATACAAAGTAAACATCCTTAATATGGGCTGTGATACGTGAATCGCAATCCATTTTTATCTTTTTATGTGTTGTTGAAATAGCTGTTTGTTTGGTTTTTTTTTTGGGGTGGGGGATTCAGAGTATGATATTTTATTCCTGCCTTTTTCAGTCTCGATAAAATGTTAACTCGTATAGGATGTGGCATTTCCTCCCTTTGACCAATATGATAAATGATCCTAGATGATGAAATAATCAGCAATCCAGTTCTTAAAACATCAAGCATGCAAACCAGTCACTCAATCAATACTTAAAGGAGCAATAAGTGGAAATTCATAATTTCTAGATTGAAGGAATTAAAAAATCTCTATGTGAAAAATTAGAGGTGTAATTGCATCTTGAGCATAGCAAGACGTCATGTAAAACACGTCTCTCTGTGATCTCGAGTCCAGTGTTTACCAGCCACCCATTCATGTACGTTCATGTGAATTACTGCCTCCTCTCTCACTTTGGGAGCCCTCAGCCCTCCTTCCCGAATAAAAGACTACAGCGTTTTCGAGTTCAAATGGCAGGGAGAGAGGAACGAAATTTTCACCTGCAGATGACCAGGATCTGACGTTACCTCTAAAAAAACACTACTGTCGCTGAAGTTGTCGGATAAAGAAAGGGAACCAAAATTGGTCTTGTTTTTCCAAAGTGGAGAGCAATGCAAGAGCTAAAGAGACAACAATTTGACTCAGAGCTTGCTCTTCCCCTGGACAGAAAGTACAGCATACATAAGTTACTTTGACATGTTCCCATGTTTTGCTCAGTGTGTTTGCACTTTGCATATTTGTTGTCAGAAGAGGTGAGATGGGGAGAAAAGGTAGAGAAAGGTGTGGATCATGACACACTTTGGTCTACAGGCAGAGGCACAACAGCAAACCCTGCATTCAAATGATTTCACTTTCTGCCCTTTTAAAAAGCTGCAATTTAACATGAAAAGAATATCACTCAAAAGTTTTCAAACGTTATGTGCTGCATGTGATAGTGTGACCAAAAAACTAGCATAGTTCACATCAGCATAGTATGAAGCAACCCAACAGCAACATTTTACCATACGCTCTATGTCATAGTAACAGTTAGAATCAAAGGCAGTATGACACTAAGATATTATATGCGTTAATCAAGGTATTCACACAATGATTAAAAAGGTTCATAGAATCACTGTAAAGACAGAAAGATGTTTATAAGATGGAGTATATCTCACCAAATCTTGTACTACAGTGTTATAGGATTAGACGTGACGGTGAAGCCAATTAGCCCATATGCTAGATTTCAATAAACTGGACGCCTGTACTGATTCATAAATTGATAATAATTAGCCAGCGGTAGGAGTTATGTGCCACATAAGCTCATGTCTACCTGTACAGATTCTGATGCAAAATGTTTTTATTCCCAATTTGTTTTGTTGTTTTACCTACAATGTTGATTGAGTAAACCAGTCGTGGCAGTCTCCACCAATCACCCACATTTGCTCACAAACAAACAAACAACAAACAAACAACAGTATCTGAAAACAAAAGAACATATAAAAAGCTGTTTTTAAGGTAAATCATTTCTTATTTCCTTCTGAGGAACTGCAGGACGTTATAACAGACAGCGCTGTAGAAATGTTGTGCTCTGCCTTCTTGTAGAAGTAATACGTGGTTTAAAAAATTAAATAATAAAGTGCCATAGCCCAATGGCAAAAATTAAGAAAAAAAAAAAACTATAAAAATCTTTTGAAAAATAGACCACTCCTTCATGCTAAGAAAATACTGGAGAAATTAAATACTGTACTTAATGTGCTTAAAACACTTACTAAAAGCCACTAAAAAGCATTTTAATAATTAATTTTTTGATTTTGTTAAATCTTTTTATTCAATCAATTTACTCAATATCACAGTATAACAGGCAGACACAAAAAAATCTAAACAAAATAAAACACAACAGAAAACACAACCAGGGGGCGGATGATCACTTTCTTGGTTTTTGTCTGATGCCAAAAAAGGCTTTCAAATCTCCTAAAAGCAGGTCTGTGCATTTCTTTTCTCAAGATGGATCTGCTCCATCCTGGCTATGGAAATCATCTCATTCAGCCACCTTCAAAAACTAGGGGCAGAATAAGACTTAACAGTAAGCATTTTAGCAGTAAACGTTTGCATTTTAGAGCAGCAACTCACCATGTAAAGTTCATAGTGAAAACCTTATACATTAAATTTTGGCTGCCACTGCACCACAATGCTTCAAAAGAAGAGATTAGTAGTGCTCTGATGCCTTGAAAACAAGGCATATGAGCACAGAAGACACAAAGTCCTTCATACAACAGCTCCATCTGGTGGCCAGCCTGGAGTATAACTTTAAACAGGAGGGATAAAGAAATAAGTTTGTGAATTTCAATTTCCTCATTTAGCATTTGGTTAAACATGTCTCAATGTGACATTAAACATATTGAAGAGTTAATTTACGCAATTCACTAAAATAAATGTAACAAAATAAAGTATGACGCAAAAAGCGTCGACATGTTTGTTGGTTCTTCTAAATTATGTTAATTTTCTTTAACATGATAAAAACGAAAATATGAATTACTTTCAGGCAGCACTTGCCACTCTGTTTTGGAGCATTTCTCTGACTTTACTATTGAGTTGGAGTATGAATACTTTACGTGGCAGTCATACTTTCTTCAGATTTCTCAAACGTTCATGAGAAGCTCGTGACTGGTCAATTAAAGATGGCCGCCACTATTGACATTACCTTTCTTTTACTAGCTAGTTATTCATATAATTATATTCATAGCTAAACCCAAACACCACACCAAAATAATTTTCTGTTATCTACAATGTGGCCGTACTGTGGGGTGGAAAAAAAAAACATGTCCAAGGTAGACGTTTCTGGTTTTTTTTTATTTTTTTACCCCATCTGAAATACAGGTCAAGCACGTGACGCCTGGGATAATTGTTGCAACACAAGTTACAATCTCTAGGAAAAGTTTTTGGTGACAATTGATAATATGGTAAACTATAAAAATAAGTTTCCTATAAAAAAGTGTGGATTCTTTTTTTTTTTATTGAAAAGTGTTTATTCTACTAGAAAAAGGGCTTAAACAATCATTTTCTATCATGATTGGATCAAACTTGAAGGGTTTAATTGCAGAAGATATTCTAAAAACCACCTGGTTAAAATAAAAGTAAATAAAAGAAAATGGTTACCATTCATTATCAGAAATCAAGGATTTAATAACGTGTTTGGGTCCTAATGTAAATGGAGCCGTTTAATCCATTTTCCAATCTGAAAACTGACAAGGTGTAGACCAAGAAAACTCACCTGGCATAGAACCTGTAGATGGAATTTCCCAATGATAAGAGTTTAATAAAGACAAAACCATGCATAAGAGATGGATTTTATTTAGACCACTTTTCAAATTTACATTTTTATTGAGATTCGTTAAAAAAGATAAAGCATCATCAGCTTAGTTTGTATCACAAAACTGCAATAAGGAAAACGTGAAGTCAAATGAGGATGACTTAGTAGGCACATCTTTTAAAAGATACATGTTATAACATTTTATAGCAAAATATGTACAGCAAGGATTTCTTTTATGGTAGCACATGCTTGGGATTTCTGAAATAGAGATGATGGGTTAGTAAAGAAAAGATCTTTGGAGACAAGACTTAAACTGTCTACAAAAAATGCCTCAAGTTGACTACATGAGACAGACAATTTTCAAATTTGATGCCAGTTCAGATTAAAATAAATTAAACCTAAGAGGAGAGAGACAGGAGAAAGGCAACGGAAAAATTAACTTATGAAGCTAATTTACCGGCATATGTCACACTAAGCATATAAACTCAGGCAAATGTTCCTCCACTGAAATCAAGAATATTGAGCTAAAACTGAAAATGACATCGGCCCAATGACATTACTTGAGAGAATAAATTAGAAATGGAAAGTTGTATTAGTACGCATTTAAAAAGAGTACCTGATTTTCTCTCACTGTAATCCAAGTTTGATAACTTTGCATAACTTACAGAAAACCTGTCACGCTCTTAAAAACTCACAGTAATTCATTCATTAATCACAAGTCCTGAAACCATCTAAGACGGGTACAGAATTCCACCCTGCAGAATCTCTATACCTTTAAAGTCAAACATGGTGGATATTTCATACAAATAAAAGGACACTTCTCCTGTTTATTTACATAACACTTTTGTACAGTCTTTGCACTTCCATGACAACAGATTGAAGCTTTTCCACTTCCAAAACACATGGAAATCACATATTCAGTGGATTAAACTAGTGAATTGAAAGCTTAAATTTAGCACTCGTTAACTTTTAAAATGAACAAGTTAACTGCCTTAGTTTTAAAAGAAAAAAATGAACACATGTGAAAAATCAGTCGTACTAGGCTCCTGACTTGAAGACGTGCGTCGGACGTCGGTGTTAGCTTGCGCCATCTGCCGCAACTTAAGGAAGAAGTTGTAAAACTAACCTGCGGCCATTCACTGAAATCATGTCCAGATTTAACAGCAGAGACTGAAAAATCACCTGTTAACCTTCTATGCTATCCAATAGTGTTGCATTGACATTGTAATTGTTATCAAGTGATTTCATTTACACTCCTTCCAAATAAACAGCATTACAATTAAAGGAAATGTTAACTCTGGATCAGCCCACTGGCAATAAAAGATCGAAGGAAAAAAAACACCCCAAAAGTACCTCTTATTCATGTAGGAGGCGGTGAAGGTTCCAAGTTCATGAGTCTGCTTAAGTCAAACCTCCCAAACTGAAGTCCAGTCATTTCACCTAATTTCATACTACACAAAGCTTATTCCTGGCCTGTATGAACTTTCTAAAGATGCGCACACAGTGCTCTCCAAGGCCTGACAGCAGTGTAAACTAAAGTCAGTAGTGGCTATGATGATCCATACACTAAGGAACTCACTAGGGTGGAACATGACTACCCTAAAGTATAAACCAGAGCCTACACTTGTATCAGAGGCCTTGCAGTTTGGAGGTTTGGGAGGTGGGTTGATAGTTAATAGGCAACAGTTTCATTTGGGTACTTTGGTGGGGGTATCAGTCTCTGTGGACTGACGATCTTCGCTCCATGCTTCCCTGGTGTTCTTAAGGGCCTGTGTGCGTTGCTGGTCCACGACCACATAGTCCACCCGCTCGTCTGATGATGCAATACCGGTGCCATTGTTCTTTATCTGAGAAAACACAAAGTTGTTCTCAGAGACTACTTAACCCTCATTAATTAAGAAAATATGATTAATAATGTTGAAGCTAAAAAATTATACCTTCCTAGGTGGGGTAGAGGTGCCAGATTCAAGATCCAAATCCAAGTACTCCACCTGCTTGTCTCCTTTCGGTTTCACCATAGGGCTACTACCACCGTCCATTGGCACAGGCGCAGCAAGTTTCATAATCTGGTTGAAAGTAGGAAAAGATTATTTTACTGTTTGTCACAGTAAAACAATGTTCATACCTGAATATGCAAATTTGTTGTCACAATAACCAAAATTCTTATATTGATATTTAAAAACCATTAGCACAACAAACTGTATGACTGCATTTATAGTGTCTTTATACAGACAGATGATTTATGGATTATTTGATTGGTCTACTACTAGGTTGATTGTTTCATTAGCAGCTTAAACCTTCTTCTCATCCAGCTACCACCGTTATTCAGTCAGCAGGCTTTTTGTTCAAGTATTGGTTCAGATGGGAACAACTCAATGTTTAAACACCAATCCTAACCTTAAACGTGTTTCAATACCAGATAATTACAACATAAGAGCTACCATTCATGTTCTTTCATAACTTGTATTCTTACTAGGTAGTAATTTCCCTTTTTGTGCCTTCAGCTTTGAATGCCACATCCTGACAACAGTAATAGATTTATATTAGTAGAAAAAAAAAGAATTTGGGTATTGTGACAACTCTTAGATGCTGGTCTAATAAGTGGTGTTAACTAGATCTAGGAGTAAGGTGGAGTTAATAGAACTAGGATGTGACAAAACTATAAAAGTTATAAAGTAAAAAAAAAAAAAAAAGTCACTGCAACCTTTGTATCCAAGCCACATCCTGTAGGGGGTGTTGGCAGTCTGTGCCATTTAACTTATAATCTAATAGAGCTCGGGAATGTGACATCACACCGCAAAGCATTGTGGGATATGTAGACACGCCGGCAAACAAAGCAAAGTCAACAGTGTAGTCACAATTAGTTTGTAGTATAAAAATAATAATTCTATAACAGCGATGGCAAGGGCTTGTTGTGTTTTGAACTGCATCAACAATTCTGATGCACGTAACGGCAGATCATTGTGACACGGTTTTGTTTTTTTTAGATTTTCAACCTGGAAACAAAAACTTAGTGCCCACATTTCCAATGTTACCAGGCGGCACCGATTCAACAACATTTCAAGCAGTATGCTTATTTCTTCAAGGCATTTTCACAGCACTAAGTTATTAATTGTATGTAAAGGTGGAGTGATTGATGACATTTTCCAGTGGTTCCATGGTGGGATCTGTGTTGGTCTTTAGACATTCGTCCCGCTTGAAACAAGTCCATGTTAATGTGCAAGTAAGTGTTGGTAGACTGCAGATTTGATATTAAAGACATATTAAAGTCAAAACACCTGCTTTCACTCGAGTATGCTGTCAGCTTGATGCCATGGATGTGGAGTAGGCCAGACAACTAGCACACCTCAGGCTGAGCGGGTGGTTGGAGTTGTACGCATCAAATACACTAGCCTAAGAAGCAGTACTTACTTAATAATGTTACTTAATAAAAATGTTTTGTGTATGTTGTGCATAGACCAATGTGTGTTCCAGTGTTGTTGTTAAATCACAGTCACAAGAATTGACTGGACCAGTTACCATTGAATTAATTTATTATGAAACAAATGAACGTTGATGTGATGCTTTAAAATTCTATATATTAACATTATGTGAAACATAAAAGAAAAGTGAATTATTAATGGAAATGCAGTATGTGTAAAATGTCTTTACCAACAAAAAGAAACATTAATATTAGTGCTATACTAATAATAATAATAATACTAATCTTAAAACTTTACATCAAATCAATATTTACAAAACACCAATTAAATAACCAGAGTGACGGACACCTGCCAGCTTCTGATGTCTGTAGTCCACTATAAAGTGCAGTTACCAGCTTTTCTGAAGTAAACAAGAAAAAAGTCGCAGTAGAAATATATTAAACAGAACATTGATTATTGAATGAATACTGTGATTATTTCATTAATATTAATACAATTTCAATTCTTTCAAACTGATTGATATAAATAATAACATTTTAAAGAGGACTGGGATTGCAGGACAGTGAAACAAAGCTACAGATGTGACTGGACGCATTTACAGTTGTGTGTAAATTTGCCTGCTTACATGTAGTACAGAATCAAGGCTTACCGGCTGCCTTACTGAGCTTCACACATCCTGGAATTTTTTGGACTGTTCCCTATGCTGGTATGGATCAATTTCCTTGTCTGATTGTTCAGTTTTTCTTTGCAAATACCAGTGCTCTTACATTTTTCTCCATCCATTTATTTATTTTTTCTTCGATCTGAAGTGGTCACTGTTTAACTGTGCGTGTCTGCAAGTATGGCGGCCGCATCCCACAATGCACTGCGGGATGATGTAGTTGTCCAAGCTCTGTAACAACTACTAAAAACTGCAACCTTTGGTGTTCTGACAGGGCAGGCCATGCATTTCTATCCTGGCAACCCTGCTCACCTCCTCTATGGTGTCAAGTTCCTCCACCTCCCTCTTTATAGGGGTGATGGGGACTGTGCAGTAGAAGGACTCCTCTCTACACAGAATAAGAAGGAAATAGTTGCAAAAGAAGAGCAGATGGTTACGACCAAAATGCAAGAAAAAGAAATCTGATGAAGGCAGAGCCTGAGGAAGCCAGGGGAATGAGAAACTAGGGGAAAAGAAAGTAGTTGGCATTTTGTATCAAAGCAAGTAAAAAAGTAAACAAGCAGTTAACAGCAAGAAAAATCAGAAAACCGTAAATCAAATATTCAAACAGTAACTAACATGTTACCCAACGGTGTTTTAGAAAGTACAAAGCTGTATTTACCAATTGTGCCTGTTTTATTAGTCACCTTTGAACAACTGATGTGCCAACTTTATTTAATTTTACTCACTGGCAAAATAAAATAAACCTGAAAAAATGTCAGATAGAAAAAGACAGAGAAAGCAAGAGCAGAACAAAAGGAAACTGCAATGAAAGGAGTTTCAGTGGGGAGGAGTCCATCTGCAGCCACCAGTATCTTGTCCACACCTATAGATGACTAAGTGGGTAAAGAAAGAACTACAAACTGTGATTTATTCACATTTTCAGAAGGTAATCACATCATGAGGATCAGTCCTTTAAACTGTCTGCCTCACACTATTTTCCTGTTGTTGTATACATGTGAAAAGTGCACAGAGGTTTTATTTAAAGGGCATGAACAGTTTAAGGAAACTGAAATTAGCAGAAATTGCAATAAATAAATTATTTTTCTTCAATAAGTTCCTTGATTTTTTTTTCTGGCTTTGAATATCTATAACTTAAGAAGTAAATAAAAAAAGTAATCATGACTTCTTTTTAATCAGAGGACAGTTGTGTGTTACATACTGGTTCATCTGTGGGTTTATTAGAGTCCATGGCTACATAATTCTCATCATACTCCTCGGAGTCAGTGCTGGAGGCCGTGCTATGCACTGACGGGGGTCTCGTTGGCATTGGAAACCTAGAGAAACTGAGCAGCATTCAAAATGTTTACACACCGACTTCCAAGCAAATATACTCTCTGGTGAGCAAAAAAACCCATAATACAGACATAACAGCTACAGCTATAAACCACTGTGGTATGGGGAGTCCCTGCAGTGTTAAGCACAAAAATAGGTCTGATCTCAGATAAGCCAACAAAGTGCCTACAGTGTAATGTAGCTCTGAGGGAGATCCCAGACCTGTTTGCATGAGCAGTGTAACAGTGACTATAGTAATGAATGAAGTGTTAGTGTCTACCTAATTGTATCCACTATAAAAGGGCATGTTCTCACTACACTGTTTAACCCAGAAAAGCTCACTCAAGCTGCATTTTGTGTTGTTATACAAAGCACGTGCTAGACAATGCCCATCATTTTATTTTTCTAAAGTAATGCTTCTCAAAGAAGTAAAACTCTTATAAACTTTCAAAAACACTCCACTCTGTGAAGCAGCAACTTCACCTTAAACTAAAACTAAGACCCGCAGGAAAGCAGAGCTGTGAGAACATGTCCTTAGCTGTTAACTAAATGCAAAAACTATGAAAAATGCTGCAGAGCATTTTAGATACTTACTCTCGGGCAAAGGACCGTGTGACAGGTGAGCGGACAGGTGTGCAGGTCTCCTCCCATTCGTGTAGTGGTTTGATCTCCAGTGGAGCGGGTCTTCCTAAAACAGGGTGCACATACCAGTTAGCCACTACTTGGTACAAAGAATAAAACTGTATCTGTACTGGTTGCTGTATTTGTGTGTGTGTGTGTGTGGTGGTAGTGTTTTTTTTTTTGTTTGTTTGTTTTTGGGGAGGGGGGGGGGTAGTAGCAAAAAGTTAATTACAAAGATTTAAAGAAAACAATTTGTATCCTTGGTTATTGACAATAGCATCATACATTAATAAATTAAAAGCAGTTTCTCATTTATGCTTCACTTCAGCCTCAAGTGTGCTGATAAGTGTTTTTCTTAATCTTCTTTCTAACGTCCTTGCTTTGTTTAAATCATAAACTAAGTTGTTGAAGTTGCATTTTGGGACCGGATCGCCATCTTGCAGGAGAAGCCCTCTCGTTGCCTGTTAGCACTCATTTCATTTGGCTATTAAACTGAGCAACCAAGTTGATCTGAATGTTTTGCTGGATGCTGTAAAGAACATGTCTGGACAGAGGATGCTCTTTGCATAATATGAAAAGTTATACATCCAAGGACGCTTCTGATTGATTTTACTTCAGCCATTAAAAAAATTTCTTAACTATTAACTTCCACAGCATCCAAAAACATCCAATGCTTTCATTTTACGGAGTCATAGGATGTAGGTTTTTATCAGTTACTACATTACCAGTGAAGATTTTATCAAATTTTAGAACTTTTCTTTTTACTGATGTATGCTTTTTAATGTGGAGTAGTAATCTACTGAGATTTAGAGTCCAATTGTTCAGTGTGTGCATTAAAACATAATCCTAAAAGGTTAATATGCAGGCTGTGTATATAAAAGATCAGAGCCTCGTGCATGAGGGATTCCTCACAATATGTTGTCTCAACAAACCCAGTTACCTAAAACACAACACAAAAAAATGACACATATTTTGTTTCTTTTTTATAAAAATACAAGTATAACTTTATTATCTGTTAAAACTTATAAAAACTGACATGGCTGAATGCAGCATAATATGCAAAACTGTGGAGAATTTAGAAGTCTATATGAAATTGTTTAAAAAATATTCGTTTATCCCAGAGGGGAGTTACAATACGTTGATTTGTCTAGCGCAAATATGTCAACTCACTGTTTCTGTTAACTATGATAGATCCACAGCCTCTGCTTGAGAAAATATATTGTTTTTCAAACTTTAATCATGAGGTAGCCAAAATATACTGCATGTAAACAAAAACAAGAAAGCAGATTTGGTTGTTTGTGCAAGGTTCGCATTAGATTATATCTTTGTCCAATATCTTCCTTGAGATCCATCTAAAACAACCTGAATCCTCACGTGTTTTGGGGAAAATAATGTGGCTTCTTAATGTGTATTTTGTGTACTGCAAACAAAAACACAAAATAAAACATTGAGGAGGAGAAACGTTAGTATGTTATTTGGTTGACTGCATTTAAGAAATCATATTAGTATCATTTTGCAACCAAAAAGGACCATAAAGCACACTCATGCATCATCTGCTAGAATTTGTAATAAAACTGGATTCATTTCACACGTTTTCAGAAGCCAAGTGCCTGCAAAAAAGAGACATCACACAGTACACTACTTACAACATGCAAAGAGTCCAGATGAAGTATGGTGTGGAGAATCAAAGAATGGAAAGTAGATACACAAGAGCAATTCAGTGTGGTGTACCTACCCTTGCGTCGTCCCCTCGGGAATTCACCTACGGTTTGAGAGTCCGTTCGCTCTAAACAGACACCTTTTGCTCTTATTATTTTAGGACTCTGACCTGATTGGTGAAAGAAGACTTTGCTTATTACAAAATTTTTGGTCATCACAACAGTTCAGCCCTACAGTAAGAATTGCTCTGCCATGCAAAGCAAAAGACAAGTAAACTGCACCCTCACGTACACCCAATCACCTTTTTGAGCAGCACACTTCGAGAGGATGATTGTCATGACAACAGCAGACCCACACTGCCCAACATGCACCTCACTCCATGCACCACAGCTTCCCACACAAAGACTGACATCACAGCTGTGCATGCACTATTAGCTGTGTAGAAGCACTGAGAGTACACTGAAAAATCAGGTCGTTGAGAAAAGCACATTTCAATCTCAAACAGTTCTTTGTCAATCAGACACAATGCTGCACCTACACCAAGCTCAACATTTATCTGCACTGCTGTCAAGAGCAAAACCATATACTGTGCCATATTTTCAAACAATCACACTTTATTCAAAAGGAATCCCATGAAAATGATGCTGGCCTTGAACACAACTTAAATGCTGGAACAGTCAAAGCAGAGAGAAAAGTGCACAAAAGATGAATATCGCTCAAGAGATTCATAGTCTAGAAAACATTAGAAGTTGTGTGGCTCATGCTAAGAAAATTAGTAACGTGAAGGAAAAAGTTATGTTACTTTAATTATTTATATATTCCACTTATTAAGATAAAGACTAGAGATTAGACACCTGATGTTTACTTTTCTGCAGTTTTCACTTAAATAAGGACATCTGCCTTGAAGATTTCTGTCCATATTCTGGGTTAACTATGCTTTAAACTGGCCTATGTACTTTTTCTAAAACAAAGAACAGCTGTGCACATGTCCAGGTAGCTCAGAGTACAACCCCTGGCAAACATGATGTTACCACCTGTCTTGAAGGATGTTTATTTAGTTGTTTAACTTTGTAGAAAAAAACAATAAACATCACAGACATGCCACAAAGCCTATGAAATTTAAAATGGCAACTTTTTGGCTTTAACACTAAAATAAATCCCCCCCAAAATTGTGGTCAATAACAATTGATTTTTAGATCAAGAAGAAGGAAACGTTTATAGAATCAATTCTGAGGGAAAAATATAGACTCATGAAAAACAAATAAAACACTACAACACACTACTAGTACTTTGTTGCACCACCAGCCCGCAGTCTCTGAGGCATGAAAGTAATGAGTAACAAACAGAACTCATCAATCTGGCTGCAACGTTCTCTTATTGCTGCTGCCAGATCAGCTTTGCAGGTTGCAGCCTTGTCTTGGACCATTTTCCTTAATTTCCTCCACAGATTTCCAACTGGATTGAGATCTGGACTATAAGCAGGGCCATGACATTGAGCTGATGTTTCTTTTTGCAAGCAGTTTTCAGTTTTGCGCTATGGCAAGACACATTATTATCTTGAAAAATGATGTCATCATCCCCCAAACATCCTTTCAATTGATGGAATAAAAAAAAAGTGTCCAAAATCTCAACATAAACTTATGCATTAAACAGTGCCTTTACCCTACATTCCACGTTTCCTTCAGGAAGTCATAAATCCCATTGAAATGGCACCAAAGATAACTTCATCCAGTCATCCAGAGTCTACGATCGCTTTTTTTTAGCCCGTTGCAACCTTGTTTTTTCTGTTTCTGTGTTAATAATGGCTTTTGTTTTAGCTTTTCTATACATTAGTCCCATTTCCATTAAGCTGTTTGTTAAAATGAGGTGACTGTAGCTCCAGAGGAAGACAAGCCGTCTCCCAACTCGGGAAAGTCAATGGTTCAATTCCAGGCTTCCCCTGACTGCATGCTAAAGGGTCCTTGGGCAAGACACTGAACCTCACGTTGCCTCCCAATGTGTCTATCAGAGTATGGATGTGTGTTAAAGAGTAAAGCACTTAGCATGTAACAGTAGAAGTGCTGTATGAGTGTGTGCGTGAATGCGACATGCAGCGCAGAGCATTTTAACTAGAAAAGAGCTTTAGAAGTTCGGTCCATTTTCAGGTTCATTCACAGACATTGACTCCAGTTTCCACTCGTTTGTTTTTCTGTGCATTTTCTGTTTTTAGGACATATTGCTTCAAGTTTTTATATTTTCTGTATCGACACTGATATCTTCCTTGGTCTACCACCATGCTTGGCTTTTGCAAACTTCCCATGTTTTCTTGTACTTGGTCTAGGTTTTAGACACAGCTGACTGAACAACCAACATTCAGTGATGATTTACCTTCTTTAAGAATTTTAATAATCATCTCCTTGGTTTTAATTGACATCTCTCATGTTGGAGCCATGATTCATGTCAATCCACTTGGTATACCAGCTCGTCAGGTGTGAGCCTCCTTTCAAACTGCAGATTAATGAGCAGATTTAATCTGATGGAGATGTTAGATGAGGAAAAGGACATTTACAAGATGATTCCATAAATTTTCCTCAGAATTAAATAATTCTATAATTTTTCTCTCTTCTTGATCTAAAAAAGTTATTGTTATGGCCTAACCAAATTTTTTCTTGATTTCTTTATTAAAAAAAAAAAAACTTGTGTTTTTTAAAGCCAGAAAGTTGCTATTTTAAATGACTTTAGTTGTGTGGCGTGTCTGTGATCTCCTTTTTTTCTCCCTACAAATTTCAAACAAGACTGGTGATTCCTTAACTTTTGTCAGGGTTGTACATCGTGGGCCGTGTGTAATCAGATGACATTTGTATTGTCAGATTACTATGACAATTTAAATTTGTTGCACTTTTACATCTAATGTAAATTATATCAACAAGAAGCCATTGGGAGAAGAAGCAAAGGAATCCTACATCTGACTGTCTCAATATACTGATGAACATGTTTCCTGCAACAAAAGCTCGACAGGAATTCCATGTTTCTTGCAATCTGAGATTGAAAGTTACTTTTCTTTTTATAAAATATACTATGTAAATACTTGTAGTACAACCACCTGACAATTGGAAGCAATAAAGCTTGTAAAAATTTTAAACTGACATGTTTTTTGCAATGACTTAAAGGGAATCCAACTGGCTTCAAGGTAAACAAAAAGGTACATTTTCTAATCGAGAAAAATAAAATATATAGTCACGCTATTTTCCCCTGTGACATTTAGAGTCCTTGCAATCAATTTTCCTGTAAGATGTTCTCTGTCATGCTCTTATTGCCCAGCGCTCCATCTTTCAATCTGGCCACTTTCTAAAACCCTTTTGCCATCAGGTCTTTAATCAAAGGGCTCCATTCAAATGATAGGAACAAAGGGGATGGAGGTGACCACTCCAGGCTTCGGTCACTGCATGGCACAGCCCCCTCCAAAATGACTAGCAGTGCCTCTCTGCTCAAATGAAGCATGCTTTAGACAAAGAGTTAACTCTGTGAGATGAAGGAGGATGTAAACTAATTCACCAAGAGATTAATGAATAAAAAAAACTGCTCATAAACAGGCACAGAGAGAATCTAACACACCAGACAAACCAGGGGAGGGGTTTTCCCACATTATTAGGTAAGTAAAAGATAACCATGTTGACAATGTAATTTTGTATTTTTGGTTTTATGACCAGCACAGAGAGAGCATGAGTTGCAGCATTAGTTTACACGTAGCATACTAAAGATAGTTAAGAGGAACAATAAAGTTCAACACAAACCAACCATGAAGCCACAACATACTGGATACTTATTAAACAAGTCACAAGCATGCATGCACACTCACTTATTGTACTCTCACCTTTGCGATCAGGCTTGAGATTTCGGTCCACAGGTGGTGGTTGGCAATCACTTAACACTGGCCTGCGAGGGGGGGTTTTTGGACTTGAACGGAATCCCATATGGGCGGGTGGGGGGACCTGCTTTCCCAGAGAGGAGAACTCCATAGTGCTTGGGGTCATTGGCACATAGTTTGTCTCGTGCACTGGCTCTGTCAAACTGCCTGAGTGATGATGTGACGGGGAGTTGACACTCATAGGGACGTAGTTCTGGTCGACCTCCTCTGCAGAATGACCCAATGGCATCATTCCTTTGTTTTTCTGAGGGTCAAAAGGCAGATGAATAAGCTCTTAAATGAAAAACACTCAACTGATGCAAATGTGCTTTTAGACAGATGAACAAAATGAATGTCCAAGATTAATTTTACACATTGTGGTTTGAAATTTAAAATGTATTGTTTAGGAAAGGGCTGGAAAGCTAACACACCAATGTCAACACAAAGATCATAGTTTCAGAGTCAGCGAGCGATAGGCTCTTCAAAGAAAGAAGAGCAGCAGAAAGAGACTATTCAAGTCTGTGGAGGCAGTGATGTGATTTGGTGTTGTTTAATTTAGTCTGGTCTATGCTCTATTAACTATCTCAATTAATTGAATGAACCAGTTTTAACACCATTAGGTTCCCCTATTCCCCAATGACATTGATATATTTGCTAGATTTGCTTGATATATTTTGGCATTTGATATTTTGGCTTCAAATCATAAAAGAAGCATGAGATACAACCTCCATGGACTGGCCACCACTAAGTAAAGACCTTTACACCGGAATAGAATAGAAATAAATCAGTAAAATTAAATCCCTGTTTTAAGATAACAATCACAGATTTTGAAGAACATTTTGAATGGCAGCATTATGTGAATATTTACTATTTAAATACTGTCCTAACTTTACTATAAGAAATATCATACCTTTTTAACCAATAAGAGTATTTACGGCACTTGATCTTCAATATTGTCACAGCTTGTCAAAACATCACTACTATAATGAGGATTCTGCTGTAAATCACATCATGAAAGTGCACCAGTTCTCCATAGTGCACTGGAGTGCTCTACACTCCATTAGTGATCTTGAAACACTTACAAAATAGCTGTTGAAGCTTTCATTGAAATCAAATGAGCAGCTTTTGTCTGAAGGGAATGATCTGGGAATGTCATAGCAGTCCTGGGATCCAAAATCTGCAAAAAACAAACAAAAAGGATAAAAATAAATAAATAAATAAATAAATTATGTGTATAACTGTAATGTGAGTTTATTTCAGTAAATTGTCTGTTTTATACATAGCTTAAGCCTCGTCTTCCATTCTTGTGTTGTCATTAAATACTGGAGTAGGTGATAATGCTTGTCACTTACAAACAGAAGAACAATCATACAGAAAAAAACTTAAGGCATACTAATACTTAGTGTCCCTGCAGCAAAACAATTATGAGACCACATTGCAGAGACATATCAATTTTTAAATGTATCAAAAGAAGTAAAAATGTATAGACAAAAATATTGTATTGAGTCACTTATTTTACATCAACCATTAAGTTTCCCCTCCATCTATTCAGCTGTTTGATTACAATTTCAAAATTTACTTGATCACTTATTTGGCAAATTGGATAGCACTTATAAGACTGCCAATGAAGTTATAGATAAAAACTTACCTAATATGACTTTTACACAATTATTTCTGCACTGACATTTTTCACCACAAGAGGGAAGAGGTAAAATAACCTGACCTTATTCTCTTGACAGTTTGCTATTCTTTGTCCATTTTAATCCTTTATAAAATTAATGATGGGCATGAGTAATTGTCAAAGGCAGATTATCTTCCTCTAATTTTGCTAGATTTTAGTGTTAATATTATCTTATTTAGAAATATATCTATTCTTTTGTTGGTTTTCCCCAGATTGGATGGTCCAGGTGGTAATACCAGAGGAAAATGAGACTGATTTCACAAGTGGGTTGAGATGCAGCCACAAGTGTTAACCTGCACACGTGGCTATAGTATCTAGAGAATATATGCATCAAAGTCAAGTGTAAAGGGCCCCAAGGAAAAAATGTAACACAAACCTTTGCGGAGCCGGGAACAGTCAACAGTGCCGATAGTGTTACTGCGTAAAGCTTTACTCCCAGCACTAGTTGGTACACAGTAGTTTCCATCCGTCTCTGAGGCTGAGCGAGGCACACAATAGGTGTCTGTAGGTGAGCGCTCAGCAGGGGGGGGTGGGAGCCCTGAGGTGGATCCCAGTGAAGGTTTAGGTGGCCTGGGAGGAGGCACTACATCTCCCCCACCCTCTGAGCCTCCAACCCCTGTTGATGATGACAATGTGCGAGGCACCTGGTAAGTACAGTTTGCACCAGGTGTGGGTGGGATGTCGTAACTGATGGAAAAATTGCGCATCTGTGTCTCCATTGAGTGCTTCCTTGAAGGTGTGTTAAAGACATAAAGGTCAGAGGCATCCCCGCTGTCTGGATGAGCCGGGGGAGAGGAGGCCGACTTAGGGAGCAGCACAGTGTCCTGCGAGTAGCTGCGGGGGAGTTGATAGAGGCCACCGTCATTTGAGAGTAAGGCACCACGTGAAGGAGGGGAGTCGTAAAAAGAAGGAGCAGAAGCTGGAGTCGGATGCTGTGGGAAGAAGCCATTGTGTGAGTTGTGTTTTGCTGAGGAAGTGGAAGGTGTAGGCGTGCGGTGAGACGGGAGGTTGTCGTTCAGGTCTGTCTCTGACGAGGTAGACTTGGAGCATTCGGCATGGGCTCTGAGAACATAATACACATATACACCATAGATTAACACCCAGAAAAAAGCATGTACATTCAGTGATGCTAAGAAATCCACACAGTCACAGTAAAACATGCCTTTACAATACTGTTAAAAAGTTACACTTATTAATATAAAGTTATATAAAGGCATCTCATTAGTTAAAAAAAATAAATTCATAATTAGCATTACTTGTGAACTACATGAAGTTCTTAAAAGCCGCGGGGTAATTTCAACACATGCAGGCAAAAACAAAATCAGTTTAGTATGACGCTAAGAAAATCCTAGTTTGTTCAATACACAGGGAGGATTATTTGCAAAAATGATAATACGGCACAAACAATAAATAAATAAAATCTACAGTAGAGTTTTGCATGAAATGTTTGTGTTTCTCTGTTTGTCTGCCCTCTACACAAGTCTAGCACTCCACACCAGCAGACAGCTCCAACCAATAAGCTGGCAACTCACAAACTAGTCTGTGGAGGAAGAGTCTTGCTCTCACATTCCTCCAGGAGTAAATACTCCTGGTCCCCCTCCAGTGGAGATTGACACTCCCCTGAGCTACATGCACCATACAGTAGAGACAAGGAAAAGGTAAGAGTAAAAGTAAAGTTGAAATATACAAAAAAATAAAAAATAAAGTTCTGGAAACAGTGCAGACAGGTGCTAATATGATCAACAACACAGCACTGTGAATTAAACAAATTAATATAATTATTCTCACCTGTTAGGTTCAGGCTTTTTGCTCTCACAGTTGGCAAGCCACAGGTAATCCTGGGGCTCCTCTGAGCTGGACTGAGAGTCCAGGTGTCGCACACTAACTGGCTGGTATGGAGGTGGCACACTGGACAGCAATGATGCTGCTGGACCAACAATATTGCCCAGAGCTGGGTGTGGGGGGGTTTCCACCACAAGACCCCCGGTGGCTGACTGATGAGCAGCTTTTGCTGCTTCTGGAAAGGAAAATGAAAGGTGGGGTTAACTCATGTCAAAGTTTTATGTTTTGAATGTCACCTAGTTTAGTATATTTCTGAGTGTGACAGCTATCATATCAGTGTGTTCACTGTTTAAAGAAGTGAAACATAATCAAAGATTTTTTTTAGCCACTAAATTAAAATCACTTTTGTAAACAGGAATAAAATCTTTAACTTCCAGAAGAAAAGCAGAAGTAATTTTTCTAAAGCAATAACAGAATAAACACATTTTATTAGAGTAGAGACTACGCTGGTCAGAAAACGCAAATTTGTTACAATAACAGTACAAATTTACACACAAGCCATGTGATGGTATATGTAATGTGCACACCGGCACAGACAACAGTGCCACGGCCACCCACACATGCTAACATGTTTTCAGCATCCAAGTTCGCATCCATGTGTGAGGATAAAGGCTTGCTATTTCAAGGCCACCTGCTATGAAAATCTGCCCAGTTGATATAAAACGCACAATTAAAAAAAACAAAGACAATAAAGACGGCCCAGGGACCAACTCCTTCTGTGGGCCTGTAAAGCCCACTGACATTGTGTAGATTATTTAGCTGACTTATAATATTAGGCACAAAAAACAGTAAGCTGTCTTACAAATGCAAACTCTGGCATAGAAAACTTAAAATTCAAACTGTTACCTAGCAACCCGATTTTCATTGCAGCACTTAAGTCTTCAAGAATATTTTGACCAGAATTACATCAACCTTTACATCTCTATAATCTCTGAACTTGAGAGGCTAATGTAATGAATGTTGGTTTGTTCTGATAAAGCTGCAAATCAAGGACAAATCTCATATCACTTTCTATCTCTGTGCTATGTATACTGAAAATAAACCTGCAAGTCAGCGGCTAATACCTTCCTGATTAATTCAAAAAAACTAAAAGGAACATAGCACTTCTCTTTTGGATAGAAACCCCAAATGGAAATAAATTCTTTCCAAATATGAAGCATTTTCCAGCATGAGATGGTGAACAGTGGTGCAAACAGCTGGTTTCAAACACCAACACCATCAGCCGTTATTCTCATCAGTTAGTTCATCCCCAGCATAAACAGATAACCAAACTAAAAGCTATATTCATACATAAAGCCTAAATACAGTTTTTTTTGTTTGTTTGTTTTTTTACCTTCCCACACCTTTTCTCAAACATAATTTCATCAAGGTCTCTGCTTTGTCACAAGGTGAGTTATAAAATTTCAGTCCTTTTCAAACCTTTGTGCTTAAACTAATTGTTGTACTGGATTGAGAGCTTTGACAGCTGATGAAGTGGGTAGGGTGGTGTGGATGCAAGTGGCTAAAAAAGTGACAAGGACAGGCAGAGTAACTGAGGGCACTGGGACAGACAATCCCATCAGTGGGTTTGCTCAGTAAACTCACACAAGTAGACCTGCTGAAGTACGAGTAGGTCTAAACATGAGGGCTCACACTTTAGCAAATACGACCATTAATAAAACACCTCTGGTGCCCCAACATTTACAAAATTGTATATATAAAATAGCAGTTTTATTGCAACTACTGTCTCAAAAGCCCAATAACTTGTCAATTTGTTGCTTTTAATTGTATGTAGTTAATAAATACCTGATTCAGTAGGACGTGAGTATAAGGTTGCTGAGATTTACATCCTGTTTAGTAAACATGTATGCAATTTGCACCTATGAAACTTAAGAGTCAAAAAAAGACTAATTATTAGTCTGCTTTGTTCCATCCATCCATTCATGATATTCGGACTGACGGATGTTAGGTCAGTGTTGATTTACAGTGGAAAAGGGAAAATCCCCAATTCCTCCAATTTCTGCTCATGTATGAAGCATTCTACCTGTAGTGTGGCCACACACAACAGATGAGAGGGAGTTGGGTCTTGCATGCAGAAGAGGTGCAAAAAGAAAGACAGCCAAGGACATTATTTTAAAGTAAGAGGTCAGGAGGTCTATCTGCTAGAATATGTGTTTATACCTAGTTTCTCCTTGAAAAATTTTATTGTTAGCTCACAAGGTTTTAAAACCCATAACTCTGTTTGAGAGAAACCATAAACGCTTATATGAGGGTTGCCCTGTAACACTAGCTATGTAAAGAACTGTGGAGGCACAGTTGCAAAGATGACCTTGCAGCAGCATAATAAGTGACTCGCTTGCCAAGTATGAAAATGACCTCCTTCTCCCAAAAGGTATCTTTGTGGTATGCTTTGTAATACAGTGAACCGCTGCAATTTCTTAAATCTCAACAAAGAGGAGAAATTAAAGAAGACTGGGAGCTGAGTGCTAATACAAGTTGTGATTAGGTTGAAAGACGACGAGAGTGAGAATGAGTAACAAGATTCTATAAATAGGAGCAAGTGAAAACCAGAAGAGAAAAAGAGCAACAGAAGGACAGTGAGACGTCCAGACACACAATGCTTTGATTATTCGGTACTGGGAGCAAGTGTAACATGAGCCTATGTGCAACACATGGATCAGCACATGGATCGTTAGACCATGGCTGAGAACTATGCTGAAGAGAGGCCTTCTGGCACATTCAGCTGATTTTTAAAACTACTGCAGATGGAGTAATGTAGACATTTGGAAAAGCACAACAGCAACATAACATACCAAACAAAGATGTTATTCTAATGCAGTGGTTCCCAAATTGGGGGGCCCAGAAGTATTACAGGAGGGGTGCAGCAAGACTAAATAAAATTTATAGTTTTTGCACTGCTAGCAAAACACGGACAAATTTGTGAAAGTACCAATAGGCAAACTATTGTTACTTTTACAACAACAGAGATGTGGGCTTGCTATCCGAGATCAAGAATGAAAGAGGAAGAAAGAGAGGTTGGGGGAGGGAGAG
>JBAMHW010000004.1:15576833-15597483 GCA_037177495.1 Rhadinocentrus ornatus
GCCTTCACCTGAAACACTGCTGGGATAGGCTCCAGCTCACCCCGCGACCCCTACTGGGAACAAGCGGTACAGAAAATCGATGGATGGATGGCATTTAATATTGTAATTAGTTGTGAAATTAAATAATCATGACATCCCTTGTTATCTTTTATAAGTTATTTGTCCCGAAATTTTCATCCTTCTATGTCATATATATTTGATTTTATACCTTTACATTTAAAATAAGATTTACTAGACAAATTTTAAATGTTTAAATTGCAAACAAAATTGCAATTACATATTTTTCTATATTATTCAGGCCTACTAAATAATTGTTTTGTTATGAGTAATAGTTGCCAAACAAAGACATTTCATTGCTTAAAGGTCTGAATAAACATTCTTGTAAAAAGTCTGTGCTGTAAGAGAAACTGAGCTATAGTTAAGAGAAATGCTTGACCTGACTTGAAATAGCTGCAAAGTACTAGCAGCTTACAAGCCTACTGTATTGTTCTTATGCACACAATATCATAAGCAACTGAGACATTTGTAGGGGTGTCCAAAGTTTGTCCTCGAGGGATACTGCCCTGCATGTTTTCAATATTTCCCTGCTTCGACACACTTGACTCAAATTAAATTGATCCAACAGTCTATGAAGTTCTGCACAATGACTCATTCATTTCAGTTAGGTGTGTTGGAGCAGGGAAACATCAAAGACCTGCAGGAATGTGGCCCTTAAGGACTGGAGATGGACATCTATTTCCGGGATCACAAATTCCGAACCTTTTGAGTCAGTGTTTTCACTATGTCCATGCTGCAGGACACTGACTCAAATAATGGAGCATTAAAAGGCTGGTGCAGACCTCCACAACAAGCTGTTGGGAGAACTATTTAATTTGAACCAGGTGTGTTGCAGCAGGGACACACTGAAAACCTGCACACCGGCTGTTGGTCTGGAGTTGGTGTTACCTGATCTAGTTAATGAATTGACCAGACATTCAACTGTTTTCACTAAAAAGATCAATTGTGCTTTAAAAAAAAAAAAAAAAAAAAACTTTATAGGCACCCTGCAAATGCTCCACATTGTAACTTCTCACATGGGTTTCCTCTTAGTGCGTGTTTTGTTTTCCTTTGTGAGGCAACATGATCTCAGACTCACAACACTATAAATGTCCTGACTAAAATGGAAACAACCACAATCATGTTTACTTATACTGTGTTTTGAAACAAAAACACTTTAGTACATTTAGGTTTTGAATTTTTTTTTCTTAAAAAAAACAGGTGGGTGTGTCCAATCTGAAACAACCCCAATGTAAAATGTAAATATCAGGGAATCAGCCAGTTAAATTTTTTACTAATTCTGTTGATTTCTTTTAGTCCAACTTTTCAAACACTGTTTACAAACTTGGCTACAATGAAACTGATACACCTGTGTATGTGACAGTAGTCTGTCAAGAGCAGAAGTGGGTTAGTAAGAAAGACTACATTAGTCGTACAGATATCAATATTTAATGGTCATTTGTTTGTAATGGCCATTAAATAATTAATGGCATATGCAATCCATTTTCAAGCTGTGGCAGATCACACAGCAGTATTCTTCAAACAGAATATGGTGTTGCTGCAGTGGTGAGGACATGGTTCAGCAAATTTACTTTGTTAGCCTGAGAGGCTAATGCTGCACAAGCAACCCTCTGTTATAACCCATTTGGGTTGCTTGTTTGTTTGTTTCTTAAAGCACGTAGGGAGGGGGTGAGGGGTTTCAACAGAAAGTGAGTGTTTGTTCTCTGTTCCACTTGCTAAGCAGATTTAATGAATCCTCTACTTAATCGATAAGCTATGCCTTTGTTTTCGTTTGGCCATGCTGTCACATTTGTTGTGCCCAGATTTCTCTTCAATTGTCTCTAAATGACAACTGTTTAATCAGCCAGAGACAGGAGGATTGGTTATTGGACACTGTGGTATGCACTGTAAATGCATTTTATCCCTGCGGAGAGGCCTCATGGAGTATGGAGTCTCCCTTTTACTACCATCAGAAGAGGACCTTTGGGGTTCAATATTTTCCTTCATCCGCTCGACCCTGTTGCCTTGTTTTTTAGCACTTAAGCCCTTTTAAGGGCTGGACAAACTGTACAACAAAATTCTTTATCTGTTTCCAGTGAGTGCATGCCAATGAACAACAGGGGTTACACTAGTCTAAGTAGCTATGTGCAATAGAAGAAAATACTGTATGTGAGAAAATAAGGTAACCCAGGCAATATTTCAATCTTAATTTGCGTATTCTCCAGCTATGTTGCATGCTTTTATGTAATAAAAGAAAAGTTATAAAATGGAAGCATGTCAGTCAATAACAAATGGCTGTACTTTGATGACATCTCATTAAAGCAACCGCTTCAAATAACACATTTAAAAACTGTGATTCCCAAAAATATTTCGATAACATGAACAGCATTAGCAAGTTTTCTTTAATCTAAAATAAGGTAAATAATCATAAAAGTGCATTAATGCAGTTACACAAAATAATACCACCTGCATAGTAACTTAATATAGTGATGCAGAATACATTACAACGCCAATGTTGGAATGTCCTCAGGTTCCTATGATAATACATTACAGGTGTCCTGAAAACACTGGTCTTCAACTTGTTCTTCTGAAGAGGGTTTTCCCAGTAGACCTCAACAGTAATTTACAGATTCAAAAGGTAAGAATAAAGTAAGAGGAAAGGGGAAACCAGATGCAAAATGCAGAGTCAATGACATGGAAAGCCACAAAACAAAGTTATGACACACTGGCTGGAAAAAGCCTTACAAAAGCAATTTTGGTTATGAAATTCAACCCGTCTTGAAATGACACAATAACAGCCAAGAAATATGGACTCACTGTTTCTTAACCAACTCTGAAAGCGCCAACTAATTTCTCAACAACTAAGGCTGTATAGTATATACTGTAGATTGTCTTCATGAAATACAAAGCTGTTTTACAGAAGAAAAATTAAATACACACCCATGTTTCATTTCAATCACTCAGAAATATTTTTTAAATATTTTTTCCACACTTGTGACAAAGATTATAGATATCCATCTCAGCAGATAAATATTATGTGCCTTACTTGTTTAGGGTTTTACACCTTCCCATAGCCTGCATTGTGCAACAAGCATAGTAAGCATCTTATACTTTAACAACTCAAATGCCATTATGACATAATGCAGCTAAAGCCCCTTTCAGATATGTACTGCGCGCCAATAATCTGTCAATAATCTGGTGGCAAATGAACAAGTTGATGTTATGTAAGTATTACCTCCAAGTGTTTTTCTGTAACACTGTGATAAGGCAATCTCACCAGGTCGAACATTATAACATATACTATTACTTTTAACACGGCACAAATCTGAACTGCTACAGTCGCATTAACAGCCAGACAACATACAGCAGCGGTGGGTTAATCGGATGTATGAGGAGCTGTTTAGCTGTCTAGCAGACCAAGTTATCAAATAAACAAATAAATAACAGCAATGCCAAAACTTTCCTCCCACTTGATTTAATCTAGATAATTAGTTGCAGCATTGACAGATTTTCTTTCACCGTGTTTGAGCCAAATAAACAAGAGCAAACTATGTTCTACAGCTAAAAGTTCTAATCTTGGTCTGAACACAAAACAACCATACATCCCTGTTTTATTTGATACCATGCAAATAGTTTGTTAATCTTTAAGACAAAACAAGTGGCTATAAGAAAACATGTGTTTCACTAGTCAATAACTACGCTGTTACTGTAGTACAAATAAATCCTCAAAAGGAAAATAATGGCAGTTCAAAGATCTTAAACTGATATTTTTTGCTCATTTAATCTGTTATTATTGTCATTATTTTTTTATAAACTAATTAACTGTCATGTTAACATGAGAAAACAGAGACTCTACCAGGACTATAATTGCATATCACTCCTGTCTTGTCTCCCGTGCATGGTAAATACTGTGCACACACTGCATACACAACATTGCTCTTTCCATTTACAGAAAACTAAGCAGTGTCTGAATGCTGTCACTTTACCTGTTATGACCTTGAGTGACATATGGAATTTTACCTTTCAAGCATGAAGTGACACACACATTGCTTCAACATTTTTAAGATTCGCCATTTCAGTATTTTTTTTTCCTTCTTCCTTTAGTCAACATTAGAGCAAAGCCAGTAATTTATAATAAAAGCTAAGGGTTTGTTCTCTTAAATGTTTATGATTGAATGTTTCTCGTTTCATTAAAAGTGGAGAAATAAAAGGTTGTCTAAAAAACATTCATGTTTTAGAAGACTGATTTAAATTAAACCACTGGTATTAATGAGTTATCAAACTGAAGATGCATGTATAACATTAATAGCTTCTTATGTATAACAATAGTTTACCTGGGAACACTCTGGAGCCGTGATGAAGGTTAGAACAATTAGTTTTATTCTAGTAACAAGCCCTGATGAAATACATATAGATACATGATTTTAATGTAAGGAGTAAAAAGTATCAGTATTGATTAAAAAGTACCATAAACTAATGGTTCTTATTGAAAGGGAAAATGTTGGTATCTTCCATCTCTGGTACAAATTATTATCTTAAAAACATCCTTAGCAATAGAACTATAATCACATCAGATCATTCATTTCAGCTTAAACTGACCGATACGTTGGTTTCAATGAGTCAACTAGTGAACGCTTCATTTCTGCCTCCCAATGTACTTCAGATGACCAGTTACAGATCTCACCTGCTTTTCTTTTCATTGTGTTTCGGCCATATTTTATTGCATGTAAACATGGTTTGCACACACTTTAGGAAATAGACTTTAGAGCAAAAGGTAATATTTCATCTCTGTGTACTACACTCCCCCTACCACATCCATCTATAATGATGTCTTACTTCCAGCAAGATTTATTTAAGTCATTCTAATGTTTTTTATGCAATTCCTGTACTCTTGTTGCTTTTAGTCACATTTTTCAATACTGTAATTTCAGCCCAGCACCCATGAAAACAACAACAATGTGCCTCACCTACGTGTCCTTGAGCAAATCGGGATACTCCTACATCGTCTCTCATTCACAAGTTGTTCTAATACAAGACAAACTGAACACAGGTCACACTGAGTTTCAGGTTCATAAAAAAAGAAAGAAAATCTTTACGGAATCGTCAACTGTTGAAGAAGTCTACAAGATGGGGCCAACAAACATGTCTGTCATTTCCCCAGAATCTCCAGGAAAAAGCTGCCGCGTTTGGTCCAACAGGTTCATTTGTCACAACGTCACAAACAGGACATAAAGTGCACTTACGTAACGTCTCAACTTTTTTTCAGGAGGAGACTTTCTCAGCCACCCCGCGCACACCACCTCTCCCCCACTCATCTCTGTTCCTTGCTCGCTGTCCCCGGAGTCCGAGCGGCGTTTGCCTTTTAGCTTCGATTGTTTAGGAGCGTCTTCGTGTACCTAGAAATTTAATATTAATAATAATAATAACACCAATTAACACGCTGTTATGAGAGTGAGGTTGAAATAGGAGAAGTTGAAATGTAATATTTTGGTGTTTGCAAGAGCAACATAGAGTCACTCCTTCGAAACTCACCGACAAAACCAGCTCTGAGAAATGAGCAGAAGAGATTTCCACTAGTTGTACTCAAATCAACCAGTAAAAGCCACGCTTGGAGTGTAAGCCTCCACTGACCCGTCTTTTCTACAAATGTTAACTGTAACTTACGTATTTTGTTTAAACTGGAGCGAAGAAGGGGTTAAGAATAGGCAACTGAAAGTCGCTAAGTTTTTTTTTGTTGTTAAATGTAACGTCCCATGCTAATTCCCGTCAAAGTAAAGCGATTTCCAGTTGGCGAGGTCGGGTACAAATGTCCCTTAAAATATCGGTGCATACTGGTCATCTGTGCGTAAATTAAAATAATCTTGAGCGTAAACACAGTGGTTTCGCAGAGCTTCCCTAGCAGTTTACTCCCATGGTTCCTTAATTGTGATTGACAGGGTGGTTATGTCTTTCCCTAAACTCAACCTCCTTTGGATCATGGCTACGTTAAGCTAAAAATTAACGGCAGAGAAACCGGAAGTTTTAAACCTTTGCCATTAAAATAAAGCACTCGCTTGCTAAAACTTGATTACATTAGCAGTTTAAAATGTTTGTTTAGTCGAGAAAAACTCTAAATAACTTCTTCAGTCGTTTTAACAATTTAAATAGCTCATTTCTTTAACCTTATTAGCACTTCAACATCCCTTTTAACCGTCACTTCAAATGAAATTTTGTTTTGAAAGTTTTTACCGGATGTTATGTATTTGGTATAGCGAGTACTTACAAATAGTTTAGAGGACGAACTGGGCAGGCGGCGGCGTGCTGGGAAAACCGTAGGGCTTCAACCATGGGACATGTAGTTCAAACATTGGATTGCGTGCTGTCTCCTTAAAAATAATAAAGAATGGAGTGATTAGATGATTTCGACATTAAGTAGGAGAGATATGTGTGTCTGTGTGAATACAAAAAGGGGCTTCAGATAGCTGAAGAGAGACAAAAAAAAAAAAAAAAGGACCCACCTCAAAGGTCCCAACAAATCCTTGCACGTCTCAACTACATTGGCCAATATGCGCGCCAAAAGACAAATATGATTAGTGTACTCAGTGACCTGTTCATTACTTTTAGGTCATGTTTGTCTTCAGCTGGTATCTTTTAAAATGTTTTGGTGAAATGTTAAACACAAAATGTCGTTGCACAAAGATTCTCAAATGACAAGCATTTAATCAACATTTTATTTAAAAAAAATTTCGATAGATTTTAATATATATTATCTTGTCTGTATGGAATAGTTATCAGAAAAGCATCAGCCAGAAGTTTTTAGAGGCAACCATCCAGCACCTCTCTGGTTGGAAATTGTAGCCCAATATTGATCTGGATCACCTAAATTAATCCATTTCCTGAGCTCATCTTTAACTGGTACAATCCACTTACCATACACCCAGAATGCAATTTGAGGAATGTTACTGGAATGCTATTGTAATGGCAAATGCCTCCCCCAATGGATGCTCCCTGTTATTTTATGATTAATGACTTTGCCATTGTGAAGACATCATCTTTTTCAACATAGTTGGGAATGATGTAGCAATTAAGGGTAAAGACACATTACACAAATTCCAGTCAGTGAATTCTTTCACTACCATATATCATATGCAATTGTCCAGATGGAATATAAAATAGTTCATGAGAACTTGTGGGTTCATCATATTTGAACATCAAATTAACCAGACTCGCTGTTTTAAGTGATGGTTAAAATTTCTTAGAGTCAATATAACATGTATTCACACATAATTATAGATAGATAGATAGATAGATAGATAGATAGATAGATAGATAGATAGATAGATAGATGGAATTAAGACAAAAGTTCTGCAAAGAGAAAGAAACAACCACAAAGTCCAAATGAAGCCAAAAAGAAACACAAACCAGTGAAATACAGAAGGAAAATTACAATAGGCCAAAACTAAACATGATATTCAGAATAACTAATGAAAATGCAAATTCAGCACAAAAAATGGGAAACTACAGACAGAAAACAAATGCACTTTTTTGAGAGTGGAGCTTTTTTTTATATAATAGTCTCTTTTTTGCACTTGGCTTGTGAAAATTTTCCATGTGATTTCTTACTTCCCTTTTACAGTCACTAGTTTGAAACTCACTTCCATTTATGAGAAAACACTTTTGCAATCATAGGAGATAAAAAAAAGAATTCTTTGGTACGTTTAGTTCTACACATACTTTTCAAACATTACAATCACAAACATCTAAATAGCCTATTTAAGTATTTGGACCCTTTGTTCTGATACTTGCAACGTAATTCTGTCAGTGGCTAATGAGTTGCAGATGCTTTTGCAGGTTTACTGGAGTCCCTCTGTTTCTACATGAACTAATATGCATATAAGGTCTCCCAGTTAACCATCTATGTCAGAGTGAAAAAAATGCCATGAGGTCAAAGGCAATGCAAATAGAAATGCAAGCTAGGATTATATCAAAGTATAGATCTGATCAAGAAAGCATTTCTGCAGCATTTAGTTAAAAATAGCTTGCATTATTAGAAAACATGAGAACTTTGGAACCAACACTCCCAGACTTTGCTGCTCTGCTGAAAAATCAGGGACAAAGGACCTTGGTCAGACAAGTCAATGGTTGCTTTGAATGAGAGCCAGCGTTTTTTTTTAATTTTTTTAAATAGAAATAGATCCAGGATTACTGTCCTAAGGTAGAAGCCATTAGTGTAGCACTCCAGCAATCATTCCTTCAATGTTAAGCAGAAACCATTTCTCACTAAAAGGCACATGATGGCCTAAAGTGAATTTTCCAAAAGGTACCCTAAATGACTCCCTGGCAACGACAAGCAAAATCCTGTGATCCAAGATTGAGCTAGTTGGTCACAAAGCTTCTGGTCTGTGTGTGTTGACTTTTTTTGCATTAACAATGTGTACAGGAAAAAATGGCAACCCTAACCCGAGGTGAATACTGGTCACAACAGAGGAAGAAACAGCAGTCCTGAGGGAAATCTTACTTAGAATTTTGAGTGTTATATTTCAATAAAAAATCACCACCACTTCATACACCACAAAGAAAACACAAAAGTGTCTTAAAAAAGAAGGCATAAATCAGGACATGAAGCTAACTGAACATCTCAGGACTCATTAAGACCAACAAGAATCTAAAAATTTCCAACAATGTCATAGCTGCTTCAACCATGTACATTATTATTAGTGGAGATGATTAAATATGGAACTCTCCGAAGGCATCCCAAACAGTGGTACATAAAGTCAAAACACAGTTTTGGCATGTGGCTCATCTGCTGTTGTACTTTATTATCTATTCAAACCTTTTTCTTAGTCTTGCCATTTAATCACCACTCACTATAAATAACTCCAAAATCAGTGCAACACATACTCATCTGTTCTTACTGTAGAAAACAGGGAACAGCATTAGGAATAATGCAGTACAGCTCAAATGCAAATTGAAACAAACCTTTTTAAAATATGCCAAAAATAAAAAGGCACATAAAATCAGCATACAGACAGAAATCTCCCTGAATGATCAAGTCAGAGAAAATGCACACACATGTATCCATTACCTGTTGTTAAAACTGCTAAATATGCACTTTGCAATTCAGTTCTCTGTACACAGAAAGATAATGGTATGTGCACGGCAATGAACATTCTGCATAATGAAAATTCCTTTATTAAAAGTTGGCCATACATCTTGATATCTGGGATGTTTAAGAAATTCCATTTTAGGTCATACATACATTTATTGCATGTGATTTGAAAAATATAAAAACAACACTGCACACATTAAAGAGATTCAAAACACCTGAAAAATATAATGCCACAGCTTATGAAGCCTAGCTGCATGCAAATCAGAAAGTTTGAACTGTGTTCAGAAGAAAACAACAAAAACTGTTTATCTAACAGAGGAGTTTTTTAGGCTTTTTTAAACTGTACATGCATTAATTTGCACGTGTTGTGTATGAGGCAATACTACAAACACTCAAATGAGCCAAATAGTATATGAGCATGTGCTTTAAAAACCCAATCTTACATATTAATTCATTTAAACATTTTTTAGAAGACTATTTTTAGCTGGATTGATTTAATTTAAGGAGAATAATATAGTTGCACAATTGAGTAGTAGCCACTACATTTTGAAACAGAGGGTAGTATAATGCTCAAATCCAGGAAAATAGGAAAAAAATTAAATGACAAAAAAGGATGGAAAGAAATAGTTAAACACATAAGATTAAGGAAATTCAAATCAAGGATGAAAGTGAGTACTAATGTACATGAGTACATGTGTGATCTTAGATTATGTCAGTGCTCTTTTTCCGAGGTTATAAGCTATACAAAGTAAGAGAGCTCAGTATCCTGCAGGATCGGCTAACACCAGTTCATCTGTGTTTCCTGCAGTGTTTATTTCCCCTTTTTCAGAAGACCAGTCTACTAATGGTATTGAAGCCTCCTCCCCCTCCTCCTCCACCAGATGGGCCACAACTCCCTGGTGGGTTATTGTCATCTGAACCGTTGGGCCTGAAAGAGCATGAGGACGAAGGGGGCTGAAGAGCCTGGGTCCGAGCATTTACCTCTTGTTCCTGTTTATTGCAAAGAGAAAGGCGAAATATTTTAAAGTTAGATTACGTTTGACTGGAGACAAACCTACATGTAAACTATGCTATGCCGAAATGCTAAATTAGAAACAGTTTTGTTCTAACAGTTCATCAGAATCATTACTTTATAGGAGCTCCCTCTAGATGAGATTTACTATAGCTACTTGTACAAGTGCAGAGGGGGTGTCATCATAACACGGTACAGCTCAGTGACTCACGAAATTAGACCTGACATGTTCTAACAGAATAGTTTAGATTTGACTTCAAGTGGAAAAGAATAAATGAATAAAAGAAAAGTATATTCTGTGGCCATTAGCTGTCAACAAAAGTATGGTCTACTTCACCACTTCTCACCAAAGTGAAGCCTTGCCTGTAACAACTTCTCAGTTGGCATGGTCAAATTTGTGCAAAACATCAAAAATAGGCAGTTCTTGCACTTAAAGATCCAAGAACCTCTAAACAGCTAAACATACTTGACAACCACTTTTCACTTATTGGGACAATTTGGAAGCCCTGACAGTTGATATGGGTAACATAATGGTTATGGCAATATATGGGAGGAATTTATATGTGTTACCTGAAGATACAGCTTGTTGTCCTTGATAATAGCATCTAGTAGTTCTTTTTGCAGAGGAGGCTCAGCACCCTGTCTCATTTCATTTGCGATCAGTTCTCCATTCAAATTTTGCCCTGGTAGCTCCTGTTTCCTGTACATAAGTACATAAGCTGTGTCCTTGGGGAAGCGATTAGTAATGTTTTGCACCAACTGAAAAGATGTGAATGTCACTCTGCTATCATTGAACAGCAGCCAATCCCTTGCCTCCTGGCCATTATTAGGTAATGTGTCACCTTGCTTAGGTGGAGCTGACAGAGCAGAGCAGGTGCAGACGCTACAATCAGCTTTTCCATTTCCCAAATCATCTTTGATGGGAGAATGATCGGCTGGATGCTGTGTTCCATCTGCTCCATTGATGTTACGGCCATAAGTGTAATAGTGACCGCTCTCAGATGATATACCAGAATGCATCACCAAAGAGCTGAGGACATAGGGCACAGACTGAACGGACATCTCTCCTGCTCTGTTTCCGCTCTCTACTTCATCTATCCTTGTCTTCCTTTCTTCCTCTTCATCTCCTCGTGATGGTTTGAGTTTCTTGGCCAGATTTTCACTGCTCTCAAGAGAATCAACTTGTAAAGGAGAGGAAGTAGCAGAGGACCACTGTGAAGGTGTTGAAGGGGCATGAACAGGAAGTCCCAAGACTGATGGGATGGTGACATTATCAAGAATCTTCCTTCGGATGTGGCATTTGGCATCATATGAGAACCGCAGCAGGGTGAGGATCAAGTACTCAGGTGCAGACACCACTTTCATGGTCCTCTCTGCCTGCTGTAGGGAGCTACACTTCTCACAGAAGTAGGCATTGTCTTCATCCAGGATCTCTGGAGCCAGGAAATAGTTCACCAGGTCAGGCACAGAAAGAGGCGGCTCATTTGTCATTGGCTCATAAAGGACACTGCTTGCTGAAGTGCTGGCCGAACTTTGCTCAGGAGCTTCACTCCCACCGTTGACAGATCTCTGACAGGGAACGTTTGGCTCCTCTGAGGGCCCCTGTGGTTTAGGACTGTTATGAGATGAGGCAGACGGACAAAAGGCCAAAGAGAGGTCTGTAAAAGGCTCTTCTTTCTCAGATATGCAGTTGCACTGCATACAGCGAATGCCGGTGATTAGCTTTCCACCAAACATCCTTTCTATTAAAGTCCTTCCATCATTCGCAGATTTAGTTTCTGCTCGATTCAAATCTGAATCCTTGTGGTCCTCAGGAATCAGATTTGTTGGGTCTTTGCTGTTCACATCAAACAGGGAGACATCTTTTGGCGTAGCTGATTCCAGGACCTGAAGAGTTTTTTCCTCTTCGTGTAACCTTAAGATCAGGAAATGAGTGAAATTAGGATAAAATAGGATAAAATTACTTGGTCTTGATGGTGTACTATAAGACTCTCAGTAACATTGTACTTAAGAAAGCACAGTTTAAAATTTACTCACACTAAATACAATAGCTCATACAGAAAGATTATTTTGCTCATTGACAAGCTTATTGTAAAAAAATCTTACATGGCTGAGTTATTAAGAAGATTAACAGTACCTGTCCAAAAGAAATCTGAGGTACTCTGAACAATCCTGCTGTGAGCCCATATTGAACCACGGAGGCCGAGATGATTCAAAGAAGTTTTTGGGAGCATATGCTGCCCTCTGTAGGACACAGAAACACAGAAACACCTCAAGAACGGTCATCCTCCGTTGTCATTCAGCAGTAACCAAATTCAGGGCAACACTGACCTGTGTGTGTGCAAGAAAAGCGAAGAGGAGCTGAAGCTTTTTCATTAGTGTGTTGGAGCCATTTAGATGTAATGATAAAACATGCCTCCTGAAACTGAAAAAAGAAGAAGCTCGTGTTTAATTCTTAAATCTCGTGAATGCAAAAACACATGGTCTCGCACATTTATTCTCTGTATGTGCATATGTCCATATGACTCACTCTGTAGCCATGAAGAGGGTCTGGATGATGCTGTTCATGTAGCAGGTGTTCCCCAAGTTGATCAAGCCTGTTTTGCCAGTCTCAGACTTTCCAGTTTGCTTCAACAGCCCAGAGGCAAATGAATTGGACTGAGATGTCCAGGCACTCTGATTCAGCACCAATTTAATCTTCTCTTCTGCAGGTTTTGGGAGATCCTGAACATACAATGTCACGTAAATAATACATAAATTATTATAGCTCTTGACAGCTTATGCACTGTTAGGAGTTTTTTTTTTATTATTATATTAATAAATCAGACAAAAAAAACTGTAAAATATTAACACAAATAATCTCTTACCTTGATGGCTTCTAGTATATGGTCATAGAGGTCAGGGAAGCCAGAGTACTGGTACATCATGCAGTGTATGAGCTCAGTAAACTGCAGCAAGAAAGCTTTACTGGTGGGGAGACCATCTGTCCTTAGGGACTGAACTAGATGCACTACATGTGGAACAACCTGACAGAAATGAGGATAAAGAGAAGAAAAATACCAAGTACACTCTTCGTTGCTGAGAGCAGTAAGCAGTACAGCTAATATTAATCATCCAAATATGCAACACGCTCAGCTAGGAGGTAGAAGCACATCAGGATCCCCCAAAGAGAGTTCAATCTCATTTGATGAGCATTTTCGAGACTACTCATGTTTTTCATACTTTAATGAAATCGGCCAACTTCAGGGCCATTGCTCGGCATTTAAGAACTTCACACATCATTTGTGAGAGTGGTGCCGAGCCTGGGCTTCTGGGAAAAGGAGTCTGTGTGCCTTTGAAGTAATTTAAGCCAGAAGAGATGAAAATGAGAAAACGAATAAAGGGGGCCATAGGAGAGGGAAATGGGCCGTGAGGAGATCTCTTACCAAATGGAAGGCCTCAGGAGAGTGCTGGAAGCTCAGCAGCATATGGGAAAGCACAGCTAGTGCCCCCTGTCGCACAATGGGGTACCACAGACGACTGAAAACCTGTGAGTAAAAAAAACAAACAAGAAAAACAAACACAACAATGTAAATACATAAATAATTCATGTTTATGTCTTACAAGGGAAAGGAGAAGTTTACTCCAGTTTAATTAGTGCACAGCATACAATATCTGTGCAACCCCACCACCTCATGGCATCAATTGAACCAATTTCAGATTAACTCTACAAACCAGTTCAATTTTAAGTAGAGTGACATCAATGAGGATAGTGAACTTCTGAACTGCAGCCAGTCCTTTCAGCAGAGCGATGACCCAAGTATCGACGTGCTGGGCCAAAGGCCAAGACAGCCAGTCAATCATCCTGGACAGACAAAACAACTGTGTGCTAAGATATACAGGTCACATATATGGTAAAATACACTAACAGGTAACATTAAAACAAATACCAGTCTGTGGCTTATGTATTTAATTGATGCAGGAAACATGAAGAGAGCAAGAAAACTTCAGTTATTTTATGCTAACTTACAAACTGATTTTAAACCTCTAGCACAGCCTTTAATTTAAAATGAGTAAGTGCGAAAAGTAACCTGCAGAGAGCTTTGGTCATGCTTGCATCTTTGACGTTCTGGTCTGTGGTGAGGCTCTTTATGAGCACTGTGATCATCTGGACAGGGATATGCTGGACCAGGCTGGCCAGTGCAATGGATGGGTCAAAGGAAGGGTCTGTAAAAAAAAAAAAACACATTGAGAACTGTAGACTTTTTTTAGCCTTTTAGTGCACAAAGAGTTGAGAACTTGTATATTTCAAGTCAGCTGGCACGAGGTGTGAATTGTGCACAAAACTGATATAATGAGTTGGCACCTCTTAAATAATAAAGTGGAACATCGCCACTAATAATGTAGTTTACTTACAACATCACTGATTTATTTATTTATTTTTTAATACAGTATCCCTTAAAGGTCCTATATGGGTCCATTAAAGGTCCAACAACATTGTTCTCAAAGTGTATTACCCTAAATTCAGACTTGGTCCTTAATATCAGCCACTCCAAAAGTGACTCTAGTGAGCTGTACTGAGAACTAGCCGTTTCTGTGTCTGTGTCTGAACCTGTCCACGCCCCTCTCTGGGGAAAGACCTGGCTTTTGCTGGCGCCCATTTAGTGATTTTAAAGGGCAGGCTCAGTTAGCCGAGGGGTCGGTTCAATGACTATATCCACTACCAGAGGCAGTGGTTATTTCCCTGTGTGATATCATAAAGGGAAAGATCCCAGACTCACCCGTTTGACCACACAATTGCTAAAAAAGTGGAGCAAGCAAGTGAAAGAGGAGAGTGATTTTTTTTTTTTTGGGTGGGGGGACATACACAGGCTAAGAGGACACATATGACTTTTAGAAAGTGTTTTTGCATTATATGGGACCTTTAAGATCTTGTGTATTGTCCTATAGTGTTTCATGCAGGATGTGTGAAGAGCAGTGTGGATCTATGGATTTGTTCAGACAGACTTTTTCAGACCATCAACAAAAAACAGAACTTTAGCAGCAGCATTGCTCATCCAAACTATCTTGGTAAAAACACTGGCAGGAGGACCCTCTAACCAAAATAAACTTTGCTCACAGAGATTACTGGCATATGCTGTGAGTGCAACTAATACCACCTGCTGGCTGTTTTGATATATTTTGTGTTTAGCACTTCAGACACAACACAGCACAGAAACCTCTTGACATCCATATGAAAATTAATGCTGTTTATATAACAATATGCAAAAATGAAATGTAATAAAAAACAAATTTGTTGATATCTAACAAGCGTTTAGAGCATCAGTAAATTTTCCAGGTCTCTAAAACTTATCTTGTGCCATGGACAAACACCTAGCTCTTTATGAAAAAAAAAGATGCTTTCTTATTAAGCAGTCTTACCTGTGGAGGAAATGATTGCAAAAACCTCCTGCAGCGAGGGCAGCAGCGTGGCTGGGTCAGCTTTCCATATGTTTTGCAACAGTGTGCTAACCTTAGTCACCTGCCCTACATACTCTCTCAGTTCTCGCTCTTGATTGGCAAAGCAGTGGAAGTAACTGATGGTCCTCACCAGCTGCTGGCAGAATAAAATGCCCGACTTATCCCTTGGAATGCACTGCATGAAGTCTGACAGCAAAGTGCTCAGCCGGGCACAAAGACCAGGCTCCGGACGTTCACACACCATCCTCAAAACTTCCACCTGAATCATACTAAAGATCTCCAGCACAGAAGGGCAGCTGATGAGTAGTCGCAGACAACAGTGAATGTAGTCTATAATGGCTGGGTCTCTGTTGTCCAGCTGCTCATAGCCCTGCTGAAGCAGACTGAGGACAAAGTCTCTATTGAAGAAATGCTCAAACTCTGGCCGGTGGTAGCGTGCGTAGGCTTCAAGAACCTGGAAGCCAATCTGCTTCTGGAAGGTATCTTCACTGAGTAAAATGAGGCGGGTGGTGAGTGTAAACAGTGCCCGACACTGCTCCTCTGTCACCTCTTTCTCTGCTGCTTCCACTACCTTCTTCACTATGGCTCTCTTCACTGCAACAGAGTGATTGGAGCTGATGAGGCCCTCCAAAATCTTGTCCATGATGTTGGGCTGTTAAGATCAATTGAGAAAATAATCAGTTGTTAAAAGTTTGTTAAACATCTGCCTACATATTAATTAAAAAGAACAATCAAACAGTGCTAGTTGCTATATCACAGTTTTCCTGTATTGCTTTAGTTATATGTAACATTTAAAAAGAGTTTAGTATGTCTGTTCAATCACTTAATTTAAAGAAAAACATTTTGATGTATAAGAGTAGGAAAAGAGATGTAAACATTTAAAATAAAAGAAAAAATGCTAAATGTATGATATGATTAATTTAAAAATAAAACCTCAATTACACACAGAGGCCTTTGTATCTATCAAGTTCTTCTCATGGTGACCATTGAGAACACACACTGTCAGCACTCAAAAGTGGATTATGTGCACTTTCCTTTCATGTTCTGCTACTGGAATGTGTTGCTGCAATGTGACTAGTGAGGTGAAAATTGTGCCTTATGATATGACAACCTCTACAGAAAGATGCAATTTAGAGGTAACTACACAAACAAATATGCAGAGCATACACCTAAAAACATGTATTTATATAACCAAAGACAATTACATTTATTGAAGAAATTGAAAACTGAGTAAATTTTTTCAGGTCCCAGGAAGTTAAATGTTCGCTGGAACCAAAGAGGGGGAAGTTTTCCTGAGTTAACCATGAGCATGTCAAAGAGCAACCGCTTGAACATAGTTTGTTTAATGTCATTTATTGAGTATACAACCTTGAGTAGAGATATTTTACTTGAAAATGCTAAAAATTCATGTTCGGTTTGCTCTCTATGTGGTGCAAAAAAATAAATAAATAAAAAAAATTACAAGAATGATTAACAAAATTGTTTCAAGATCCAGAGCTAATTTGGTCAAAAGAAGAAGACAAAAGTATTTGGGGTCTCTCACAATGACATATCAATAACTTATTGTAACAACAGTCAAACAAGACTCAAAAATCTGTACCAATAAATGAACACCATGAGACTTTAAGGAAGTGACTGTAAGTAACAAATACTACCTCATTACAAAACGGTAATCTATGATGACAAGCAGGCCCAGTATGACAAATACACTTAAAATGCCTGAGATGAATAACTGAATGAAAACATGAACAAGAGGACGACAATTTTTAGTGTTACTGATAAAACAAAACAAAATAATAATCATAAAAACTCAGGTCCTACTTCACATTGTTCGTTTATTAATATTAAAATTATTAATGAATTTGTAATAGCATATTAATAGCAAGTTAACACAGGAACTTTATTATATAGAAAAAAAATCACGAGCAATTCTGAAACACCTAATCGACTAAACACAATAAATTAAGACTCATATGGCTTAGGATATTTCTTCCCACTTAGTCCTTCCATGATGTGGAAAACAAACGTGTGCAGCAAAGGTTGCTTAATCTCTCATGAATGTTTTCTTGTTTTTAATGTCTAACTATAACTTGCTGTCTTAGCATGCTTCCATATTTTCAGATCAGCTTATGTGTGATACATTTATCTATATAATTTAACAGTAATTGTTAAGATTTGACAAGTCTATACATATTCTACGTTTCACTTATCAAGCCAGTTCAGGAAGACAACCAACCGCTGTATGTTGGTGCTGTGTAGATACGATGCTAGTTGTTGCTAATGCTAGTTGTAATTTTCAATTTAAACGAAACCTCCGCATGAATGAGTAAAACAGTCTAGCTTTTAAGCAGTATAAATATAAAAGTCTTTTTGCAAGTCTGTCGTTTTACTAAGACTCTAACTAACATTTGTGACAAGAAAAAAAGAACAAAGCAACCAAACAGGCCCAACGTCTACCGAGGAACGTCAGGGACCACTGACTTGGCATAAATACAACCAGGAATTAGCGCAATCAGATACTTTAAACCATCTAACCCTACGGCCTTACCTAAATCAAGCATGTCAACAAGGTCCGATTAGAATATTTTCAGCTGTCATTTGGAGTAAAACGTCTTGTGACAAATAAATCCGTATGATTTAGTTGTTGTTTTTTTCGATCCCTCGAAATCAGCTGATTAACCTTCCACCGACGTCACTCCAACGGACAGCGACGTTGTTAGGACCCTCGTGAAAAGCAGCTGTAACTTTGCCTGTTTCTCTTGTACCCTTTTTGTCAAAAATAAACAAATTACTGCCCATTAGGGATGCTAATGATCGTTGAATTGCTAGAATTAATTTCTAATGCCATTTTTATATTGCAGATCAATTTTCTTTTACACTTTAGATAAGATTTGTTGCATTCAAGTACACATCGTTTATCTCTAGTTTGAGCGTCAACTAAGGTCTCGAAATTATAGGACTGTGCTGCACTGATTTATTTTTGCCTTGTCGTTTTTAACAAATACACTGTGTATGTAAATATACGCGAACAGAAGGCATTGATTTCAAGATTACAATAAAGAAACATCTCTCCATTACTCAAAAGTAAAACTGAAGAAGTTAGCAATAAATTACTTTGGCTTCCCAGGAGACCATTTTCCCTTGTTATTGCCCTTTTAATTCCTTATTTATTCTTCTTCAAGCCCGTACCACCAGGCTCAGGGACAGCTTAATACCGCAGGCCATAAGACTTCTAAATGCTGTCAGCAGCAACGCCACATTGAAATAATAGCATCTTCTTATTTCTTACTATATATTTTACTGTATAACTTATTCGTAGTATTCTTGCTTTTTATGTTCGACTGTTTTTTTATTGTGGTTTATATTATTTTTATCATTGTTAGGTGAGCCTGGGATTAAAGAATTTCATTGCCAATAATTGTTGATATAATTGTTTTGCAATGGCAATAAATTCATTCATTCATTCATTGTATTTACAGAAATTTTATATCCTTATTAATTTAACATTTCGAAAACAGTAATTTCCAAAAATCTACGAAAGCACCCTTATGAAGTCTCGCGATACACTGCGTTTGCCGGGTAGTGGTTCGTCGCGGGTGCGCGAGAAAAATCTTGCTAGCGCGAACGTGCTGCCTGTCTAACCGGTGTGGATACACTATATTTACTTAACTCGCTGAAGTGTGAGGAAAATCCTAACCGCTTTAAAACGGGATTATTTTGGGTGCCTAATAACGGACGACTTATCTGGATAGAAGAGAACATTCGACCAAAATGTCTGAAAGCGCAAACTGCGAGGAACAGCGGGAAGAAACGACTGAACTTGAAGAAGCCGGAGGAGCGGAGGTAAGATGGTTTAAAATGGGCATTGTGATCAGACATTAGGACATATCTAATCAAAACCTAACAAAAGACCGCAACTTTGAACGCCCGTGTTCCTTGCCTATTGATATCTGGAGTTTGGCTGTGTGTAACTTTCACTTTGTCAATGTCTGTTTTTAAGCTAGTTAGCTGCAACGGCTAACTAGCTACGGTAGTGCTATTAATAGCTAACAACCTAACGTTAAGCACAACAGCAGCGAGGCCAACTCGTCTCATAAGCACCCACACACGGCTAACAATACGCTGAGTTTCCTTTTTGCTTTGTATTTCCGCTCAGTCCGGTGTTTGTAATTCAGATAGGCTATTAGAAACCCTCGTAGAAACAACCGAGGAGCACCCCTCTCAGCTGTCCCACCAGTCTCTTTGTTCCCAGAGGGATGCGCAGCACTGGCTGTTGTGATCGAGGGGCGACGCTACTGTAGCCTCACTGCAAGCTTGACACTACTGGACTTTTTTTTGACCGCAACCTTAAAAAGCGGATGGGGAAATCGTGAAACTTTATTTATTCTGCACAGAGAAAACAACCTACGTCACAGTTACAACTTGTATGCCAGTGAAAGGTGAAGAAGTGTAATGTCTGTCTTTTAGCAGTTTTAATGGTACGTCTTCTATATAGCAACGAAGTAAAATGAAAACTACTCATTTGCCGTTCATTATAATTAATTTGTAGTCAGCATGTTGTTGCTCATCAACAAAGCAAAGGGGACAAAAAAAAGACTGGATGCTTTAAAGCAGCGCAAGCCTCAAGAGCTACTATCTTGCAACTTTTAGATGCATCCCTTCTTCAACACACTTGAATCAACACCTGAATTCCCTCATCCGTATTTCATTCAGCTCTACAGAGACCTGAAGACAAGTCATTCATTTGATTCAGATGTGTTAGAGAAGGGATGTATCTAAAAGTTGAAGGATAGTAGTTCTCGAGGACTGGACTTGGGCACCCCTCCTTCAGGAAAATATAATTGTGTAAACATGTCACAAATCTGTTTTACCTTCTTGCTCAAACATTATTGCATTATTTGCAGAACATTTTCGCAATTACTGCATGCAATGAGTGCATAAGCAACCAGAAATCTCAAACTATTATTTATTTAATTATTTTTATTATTCTCTCATTTTTAGGGGGGGGGGGGGGGGGGGGGGGGGGGGGGGGGGGGGGGGGGGGGGGGGGGGGGGGGGGGGGGGGGGGGGGGGGG
>JBAMHW010000004.1:15597583-15624475 GCA_037177495.1 Rhadinocentrus ornatus
CGAGAGGGGGGCGGAAAAGGAGGGGAGAAGAAACAGAAAATCTAAAAGTTTGGTTGGGGGAGTTGTTTGGGTTCCTCTCCCTTCTCCAACCCCCCCCCCCCCCCCCCCCCCCCCGCTAATTTGTAATACCCAAACAATAGCATTTAGTTGTAGTTTAGTTAGATCCTTACATGGTGGGTTTTTAAAGTCAAATACTTCACCTTCTCCCAAGTACAAGTTGATTTTAAGCTAAAGAAATTGCTCAGTCTCTTGTAGAAGCCAGGTTGTCAGCTTTCCAGCCAAAAGATGATGTAAGGCAGGAATACCTACGTTTCTATGACTAACTGAAAATAACCAGGAAATAACAACAAATCTTGATGGTTTTGTATTTTTAATAATTTGTCAACAAAAAATTCATGGATGTCGAGTATTTTGTCATGATCATTCTCCCCCTATAAGGTATCTTCTTATACGTTTATGTGGTCTATTCCTGCTGTTGTGGGAAATGTTAAAATTTACTACTGCTGATATACTGATATGTTTTCACATTTCTCTTGGTACAGGAGAAGTCTGACTCTTCGGATGCTGGAAAAGAGTCCTCTTCAGATGCTGGACCTGATGGACAAGATGCATCATCTTCTTCACCCCAAACTAAAGATTTTGCTCCAGGTTATGAAGAGAAAGTGGTAAGTAGATTTTTCTATAGCGTACATGAATTACCACTTTGCTCTTAGACATGTTAACAAGCCTGTCCCTCTGTATGACGCAGCAAACAGACCGGACCAACAGATTTGAATATCTGTTGAAGCAAACAGAGTTGTTTGCTCATTTCATTCAACCGGCTGCGCAGAAGACCCCCACTTCTCCCCTGAAGATGAAACCAGGACGTCCTCGGATCAAGAAAGACGAGAAACAAAACCTGCTTTCTGCTGGAGAGTGAGTTAAACCCCCCCCAAACAACTGTTTTATTTGAGAAACTGTACTGCCATTTTGATCTTAAATCCTTTGCTATCTTCCTTTCTTTATTTGACAGCAACCGGCATCGACGTACGGAGCAAGAGGAAGATGAAGAACTTCTTAATGAGAGTACAAAAACCACAAATGTGTGCACTCGTTTTGACGAGTCTCCCTCCTGTAAGCAATTAACAGTTTTCTGCTGAATCAGATGGCACATTAAAGCTCAAGTATATAACAAATATACACAATGAGCAGCTGTGTGGGTAAATTTATTTACTTGTCTTTTATCCAGATGTGAAAACAGGAAAAATGAGGGACTATCAAGTCCGGGGTCTTAACTGGCTCATTTCTTTATATGAGAATGGAATCAACGGCATCCTTGCAGATGAGATGGTTGGTATTTCCTCACTGTCATCACATTTACTTTTGGATTTGCAAACCAGAGTGAATTCCATTGTTTTGTTTTTGTGTAATTCTTTACCCCACAACATGCTTTATCTGCTTGTTACCAGGGGCTGGGAAAGACTCTCCAAACTATCGCCCTACTGGGTTACATGAAGCACTACAGAAACATTCCTGGTCCCCACATGGTGCTGGTTCCCAAGTCCACTCTTTACAACTGGATGAACGAGTTCAAGCGATGGGTACCCTCTCTTCGGGCAGTCTGCCTGATTGGAGACAGAAATGAGCGAGTACGTTTTATTTATTTTTTTATAATAATTTTTATTTTTGTTTCTGTTAAGTATTACGTTTTAAAAGATTTCTTTATTTATTAGTTTTTGCAAAGCAAAGTGCAAACGTAGATGCAAAGCTTAAGTATTTATTGTGATGTGATGTTTTACTGTCCAGTCCCATTTGGCAGTTACATTACACTTGCTTGGTGGAAATGAAGTTAATGAAGCATTAAACAAATCTTTATACAGCAGCCTTAGTTTTGTCATGGAGGCATAGTAGAATAAATATTCGTCTGATGACAGAAGCACGAATGAGGCCACTCCTCTGATTTGGGTTTGATGTTGTTGACCTACATTAAAGTGACTGATCAAAATACTTTTAAAATCAATTAAAGTGTTCATCAGATGAGTTTTAATAAGCTTAAGATTAACATTTAAGTAAAATTCTGTGTTTGAAAGTGGATTTTAAAAGGCTTTATGATATGTATGGAAACTGTATATGTGTGAAGAATTTAAGCTAAATGTTTTTGGTGCAACTGTAGACTGCTCTGATCAGAGACGTGCTGCTGCCAGGAGAATGGGATGTTTGTGTCACTTCCTATGAAATGCTCATCATTGAAAAGGCCGTGTTTAAAAAGTTCAACTGGAGATACCTGGTCATCGACGAAGCTCACAGGATCAAGAATGAGAAGTCAAAGGTTACACATCTGCTGATATATGCTGGACAATTAGTTACATATTCATTGATGCAACAGAATCTAATAAAGATGAAATCGTCTTTCCTTTTCATAGCTTTCAGAAATTGTGCGTGAATTTAAAACCACCAATCGACTGCTTTTGACTGGTACACCCCTTCAAAACAACCTCCATGAATTGTGGGCTTTGCTTAACTTCCTGCTGCCAGATGTCTTCAATTCAGCAGAGGTAAAACTCAAGAGTATCAAAAGAATGTTTATTTACTATGTAGTTGGAATTACTCTGGTAGCGGTTTTCTGTTTGCTTTATAGGATTTTGATTCGTGGTTTGACACAAACAACTGCTTGGGTGATCAAAAGTTGGTTGAACGTCTTCACACGGTATGTACTGAATGTACTTTAAAATCTGTTTTGATACAGGCCCTTGACTTAAAGGCATGTTATTAATATGACCCTTTTTTTTTTTTAATGCCTTGTCATGTAGGTGCTGCGTCCTTTCCTGCTTCGTCGTATCAAAGCAGATGTAGAGAAGACTTTGCTGCCCAAAAAAGAGATCAAGATATATGTAGGCCTAAGTAAGATGCAGCGAGAGTGGTAAGCATCATTTAAGTTTTCTTTGCGGCAAACATCTTGGAGCCACAACAACTTGATATAACATAAATAAATTCTTTCCTGTCACAACTCATCAGGTACACAAAGATTCTCATGAAGGACATTGATATTCTGAACTCGGCGGGGAAAATGGACAAGATGCGTCTGCTGAACGTTCTGATGCAGCTGAGGAAATGCTGTAACCACCCGTATCTGTTCGACGGGGCAGAGCCGGGCCCTCCTTACACGACCGACCTCCATCTGGTGGTGAACAGTGGCAAGATGGCAGTTCTGGACAAGTTGCTGCCCAAGATGAAGGAGCAAGGTACACAGATTATTTAGGCTCTTTTTTATTTTTTTATTTATTTTTATCAAAGTCACCCTACTTGCCATAGTTTCTGTCAAGTAAAGATGAAATGGGTTTTAACTGATTGTGTTGTCTCTTTCTCGTAGGTTCACGTGTGCTAATCTTCAGTCAGATGACCAGGATGATGGACATCTTGGAGGACTACTGCATGTGGAAGAACTATGAGTATTGTCGCCTGGATGGCCAGACGCCACACGAGGAGAGACAGGTGAAATACTTACATATTGACATACGTATATTAATAGATGTGTTTTCTCAAAGGGTAACCTGGAGAAAATTTGATGATAAATTCTTATACTGTAATAAAATACACGATTTTATCTGCATCTTTGTGCATTCACAGATCTCCATCAATGCATACAATGAACCCAACAGCTCTAAATTTATCTTCATGCTGAGCACAAGGGCTGGTGGGCTGGGTATTAACCTGGCTACAGCTGATGTAGTCATCCTCTACGACTCTGACTGGAACCCTCAAGTTGACCTGCAGGCTATGGTGAGTAACATAATCTGACACAATCAAAACTAAGATTATGATCATTCTGAGAATTTTTGCTGTGTAACTTTGATAATCAAACATTCTTTCAAAGGCAAATCATATCAAAGTTTTGCTTTTCATTTTAGGACCGAGCTCACAGGATTGGTCAGCAGAAGCAGGTACGCGTCTTCCGTTTTATTGTTGAAAACACGGTGGAGGAGAGGATTGTTGAGAGGGCTGAGATGAAACTGCGTTTAGACTCTATTGTCATCCAACAAGGTAATTCTTCCCGATCACTGAACTTAAATATAAATCAGGAAAGGTGTACAAGGTGTTTTCACAACCTTTTCTTATTATTGACCTTGTTGTAGATGGAAAACAAAGTGATTAAAATGTGTAATAATAATTAAGAATTGGCAGCCATGATGACACGGCAGCACAAAATGAAAACTGCTCGTTGGCTAGAAATAACGTGAGGTTTGGAACATAACATTTTTTTAACTTATTATTTAACAGGAAGACTGGTTGATCCAAGCGCGAGCAAGCTGGGCAAAGATGAGATGCTGTCCATCATCCGCCACGGTGCCACTCACGTGTTTGCCTCCAAAGAGAGCGAAATCACAGATGATGACATCGATGCAATCCTGGAGCGAGGTGAAAGAAAGGTGAGGCTGGAAGGGGATTTTATTTTTTTTATTTTTTTACTTTCCTTTTCAAAACAGCTGTTTATATTGAGTGCTTGTTTGATTTTAATTTGAAATATTTTAATTTGCCGTGTGCTAGACTATGGAGATGAAGGAGAAGCTGTCATCACTGGGTGAAAGTTCACTGAGAAACTTCACCATGGACACGGAGAACAGCAGCGTGTACACGTTTGAAGGAGAGGACTACCGAGAGAAGAAAAAGGTAAACTGGCCAACATCAGTAATCTGCCATACACTGAGAACTTTGAGTCTTTGCCTTGTTTTCATTCTCTGTTTTTACTTAGGTCATTACCAACTGGATTGAGCCACCTAAGAGAGAGCGGAAAGCCAATTATGCAGTGGATGCTTACTTCAGAGAAGCTCTGCGAGTCAGCGAGCCCAAAGCACCCAAGGTAGAGCTGGATCACTCTACAGATACTACAATCATAGAGCATTACTGAATCAAAAGATGCAATGACAGTAAATATATGTTCATTAATGAGCTATATGTTCCTTCCAGGCTCCTCGTCCTCCCAAGCAGCCAAATGTCCAGGACTTTCAGTTCTTCCCTCCACGTCTTTTTGAACTTTTAGAAAAGGAAATTCTGTTCTACAGAAAGACCATAGGTTACAAGGTACATAAAACAGCAGTTTTAGAGGCTAATCCATATTAGTCAGTGTCTTCAGAGTTTTCTCTAAGTTCATCTGTGGGTGTGTGTGTGTGTTCAGGTTCCTCGTAACCCGGACCTGCCCAGTTCAGCTCAGGTCCAGAAAGAGGAGCAGGCTAAGATTGATGAGGCTGAGGCTCTAACAGAAGAAGAACTAGAGGAGAAGGAGAACCTTCTGCAACAGGTACAGATGTTTTTTTTATACACAATAAAATCAATATATTGCTTAAATTTGAAGTTTTAGAAATGATTTTTGGCCTTTATCCTAATTGTGCACCCTTTAATTAACTGTTTATTCACTACAGGGATTTACAATTTGGAACAAACGGGACTTTAACCAGTTCATAAAAGCCAATGAGAAGTGGGGAAGAGATGATATTGAGAACATTGCCAGGGAAGTTGAGGGAAAAACTCCTGAAGAAGTTATGGAATATTCTGGTAATATATATATATTTTAGTACTTGCTGCAGGTGACAAACTTAAATTTTTGTACAAATTTTGTAACTTGTTTGTGTTCTTCCAGCTGTGTTTTGGGAACGCTGCAATGAGTTGCAGGATATTGAAAAGATCATGGCCCAGATTGAGAGAGGAGAAGCCAGGATTCAGAGAAGGATCAGCATCAAGAAAGCACTGGACTCAAAGGTAGCACAGTTTTAATGGTCCTGTCCTCTGATGTTTTAATCAAGCTGACTTGCTTCATCTCCTGAAGCTTTCGTTGACTTTTCCTGATTATTGGTTATTCCCTGTTTTACTCGTCCTCTTTAATAGATTGGTCGCTACAAGGCTCCTTTCCATCAGCTCAGAATCTCCTATGGCACCAACAAAGGCAAGAACTACACCGAGGAGGAGGACCGTTTCCTCATTTGTATGCTTCACAAGCTGGGTTTCGACAAGGAGAGCGTGTACGATGAGCTGCGGCAGTGCATTCGCAACTCACCTCAGTTCCGCTTTGACTGGTTCCTCAAATCCAGGACTGCTATGGTGACTTTTCTCTTCTTTGCATCCTTTCACTAAGTATTGTTAATCCACAATTTTTATATTTCGTTCCAAATGAAAATTTGTGGTTTGTTTCTGTAGGAGCTCCAGAGGAGATGCAACACTCTGATCACACTGATCGAGAGAGAGAACATGGAGCTGGAGGAGAGAGAAAGGGCTGAGAAGAAGAAGCGGGGACCAAAGAGTGGCTCAGTAAGTTATAAATCCATCTCGCATTTAAACAAACCAGTCTCTCTATTGTTTGGGATTCTAAATTTGTGCTTTAAAAAAAAAGAATTTCTTCAATAAAGGAGACTTTTGCTTTTTTTATTATTAAATAAACTTTTTCTCAAAGTTGATCATTTAATGTCTACACCAACAGACTTATGGTACATCTGAGGAGCTATCTGTGTGCACATTTGCACTTGTACTAAAATGTTTAAACTTTCTTCAGCTGGAATGAAGGCTTTTCTAACAACCTCCCCCTTGTGTTGTAGGCACAGAAACGAAAGGCAGAGGGAACTCCAGATGGTCGAGGGCGCAGAAAAAAGCTGAAGTTGTAAAACTCATCTCAACCTGCAGTTTTCCAATTTGAAAGCGGCAGCCAGCTCCAGCATCATTAGCTCTAGTATCGGTATTTGTTTAGCAGGCTGTGATAATGTACTGTGTAAAATCCCTAACGGATTGATCTGGTTGTATTAGGTTTTAGGAGGTGCTCCTTTACGAGCCTGCCCTGTTCTTACTTACCTAAACACTGCAGCTGTGCTGTTTTTTTGTTTTTTTAACGAGTAGTTAACTGAAATAAATATATTTATGCCTGATGGTTGTACTGCATTCCACTGCTCGAAATATGTGCCCTTTGTATTCTTAAGAAAAACATCTGTTCTTCTATCTTCCTATGTGAAGTTGAAAATGTCCTTTTTTGAGTATAAAAAATAAAGATCCTTTTTTTTGTAAAAAACAACGCTGCCTGGTGAATAATCACTCATTCTGAAAATGACACTTGTATTTGGCAATTTAAGAGTAGTGGGATCCGAACATTTGTCACAACATTGAAAAGCCATAAGTCTACTCACAAAATATATTCTCACCTACAGAAAGGAAATTTCTTCTTTCAGGACAGAAGTAGATAGACATGTATTTAATATTTTTCAAGTTTTAACCAGAATGTAGTGATACCTTTTTTCTGTCATAGTCCTGCTTTGATATTTACACAGATACATCTGCATCAGTTTTCAGCCACATTTATCAGAAAAGCTTAGAAGAAAGTGAATCTCTGCATTTTCAAAAAGCCTAAAATATCTATTACAACCCCTTTCAGTGACACTACAGTGGTGCTATTAGTGGTGGGCATGTGTGCTACAGGCTTTTAAAAGCACAACTTGTCATTTCCTCAGGTCAATTTCACATAGCATTCAGTCCATTTTTCTCTATTCTCCACAAAACAAAATAAGGAACACTAAATTACATTTATATAAAAAAAATATTTTTAAAGGATAAGCATAGAAAATTTTCTTTGAAGAAACTGAAATAAAATTGACATTCGCTTGTAATTTAGTTAAATTTACTGCATGCACTTGCAAACGGGATGAATTGCAAAATTTTACAACTTGGCAACCAGTGAAAGAGGTGAAAATCATTTTAGGGGTCTTCTATATACTACCACAACTCTGAATAGGCTGCAATAAAGACTTAACCCTTTAGTACATTTCTGTAAAAACTAACCATTTTCAGAAATCAGTAAGCCTCAAAACTGGCATATTCTCTCTTTGTAGGCCCCAAGCACTGATTTTCTGTCCACATGGCTCTTTTTAGTTTGGTATGAAAGGCACAGTGGTGAAGAGACTATTGTAGTCTTAAACGGGGGACAGATGATCACATGATGCAGAGTCCACATTTAGACCTCAGAGTTGTCTGAACTGCTCCACAAACCTGCTGGGCCTTGACTGTAGCCAGTGTAGGCAGAAGAGGAGGAGGTGGTGTATGGAGGGTACTTAGTCTTCTTTTCCTTCCTCTTGCACCGCAGCAGCAAGATGACAATGGTGGCAATGAGGCAGATGAAGAGGAATACACCTGCGATGCCCACTAACACAGGTAGGTAGGAGGTGTCAGCTGACTCTCTGTTTGAACTCTCCAGCAGGGGGCGCTCCAGGAAGGGGTCACGGTTAGGGGTCCAGGGCTGCCGCTGGTTGACCACTATGCGGTCTGTTCGGTCCAGTGCAATGTGCTGGATGTTGGTTCCCCGGTTGTTGTCGATACCAATATCCTGAGCCAAGGCTGGACCTGAAAAAGCAGGGGCAGCGCGGCGGAGGCGAGAGGCCGCATTGGAGATGTGGGGTCGCTCAACAGAGGAGACGCTGTGATGGAGATATTCCACACTGCGCTTGCCAATGTTGCGGTTGGCATTTTCTCTGGAGCGGACCGTATAGATGGTGTGGATGAACCATTCCCGACCAGCAGCAACCTAAGAAAAAAAGGAGCCCAACATGTACTTAATCATCTTCCCTGTAGTGTTAATGCACTTCATGAACACACTTGTGTCTGAGAATTATACTGACTTGGAAGAGTGGGGAGGAAGATAGTGTGAAGCCATCTGTGCCTGGTTGTCTGACCAGAGGCATAGCTTCAAGTGTGTCCTGGGCCAGTGTGGCCTTAAAAGCAACATTGCCAAATGCTGAAGCTTGAGTCTCTGGCTGGGCTTTATCCTGCAGAAAAATACACACCAAAATCAGATATAAAGATTACTTTTTTCTATAACATCCCAAATTGTTGTCCTCAGGTCTCTTACTATGATTTTGAATCTGTAAAGCAGAGAAGGAGCATCAGCCAGACAGCCATACTCCTTATTAGTAGGATTGTATTTGGGGACATAGCCATCTGCTCCGGTGCACAGAAAAACTTTCTCAATGCTGCAAGAGAACGAGTCACCCAGATTCTGGACAGGGTCAACCATCACGCGGCCGTAAATCGTGGCACCTGAAGTGAAGGGCAGATGACGAGTGAGGTCATGCTGTAATCTTACTTACAACCACTAGGTGACAGTGGTACACTACCTTCTGAAAAAGCAGCATCGGTCCCTTCTCCGAAACCCATGGAGCCATCAGACAACCACAGCTCTTTCTTAGAGAGCAGGAACATCTGAGTGTTCAGACTGAACTCAGCCGCCACTGGGTCACTCACCTAGAGATAATAGCACATACACCCAGGAGATAGCGGTTCTAATTGTAATTAAAGGTGATAAGTCAACATAAACCGAAATTAAAAAGTACATCAGGATATCAAATCTAACCTGCTGGAAGCGAATGTCCATGTCAAAAGTAAGTGGTTCCCTGGGGTGGCAGACAGGAGGGATGCTGAACTCTCCGTTAGGCGATGCAATGCAGGGAACCAACTTCACAGTGTAGGTCCCAGAGTAGTCCCGTACCTAGATATCAAACAAATGCATCGGTACTTTGTAAAAAACAGAAGAAAAAAAAAAAAGTTGACCAGCTTTTCTGCCTAATGGATGTTTTTATAACATAGTGGCTCACTGCAAAATCTGAGACGAAACTCCACTGCTGCATGGGCTGGTTATACGTTGGCTCAGTCCTGACCAGGGCGAGAGTAAACGTCAGCCCAGGATGGTCAGCACACATCACCATGGATGACACACTGGTTCCTGAAGATAAGCATACAGTCATAAACATTAACAGCTGCGTTTTGCCCAATCTAAACTAGCAACCATGTACATATTTATAGAAGTATCTCTCACACTGTTTTATGTCACTTGTTGCCTAACTGTGAATGCTGCAGGGTCATACTGACATTTGCTTAAATGACCTCTAGCACTTTCACACAGGAAGACCCCTGAGGTGGAACTCCAGAAATAGATGAAGAGAGGATGTGGGACACAGCGTAACCCAATATTCGGCTGCGTGTATAGAATGACCCCAAAGGAAGGGTTTAGGGTATGTATAATAGCATGTCGACGCCACCCTTATACCTGTATGAGACATAACAAATTGTCCCCTGAAGCGAGCCTCGGTCTTGAAGTTGACCACGAGCCGGCCCTCCCCATTTATACGCATGCTGGTGGGATACATGGCTCCTATAAGAGCAGAGGACAACTTTTTATAAATTTTTACAATTAAGTATACATTTGTTTACTTTTGTAAGAATGAGGAGGAAACAATTGAAACATACCCTGTAGTTCAGCTTCAGGTGGACTTCCAATGCCATCCTGCCACAGGATAGCTGTATCATATACAAAGGTGAGTTTGAGCTCTGACTGCAGATCAAAGTGTTGCCAGCCTCCAACAGCCACGGGAGAGTGGAACACATAAGACACGAATAGAGGAACACGCAGAGTGACATAAGACTGGACCAGGTTCAGCACCTGAACAAATGGGACAACAACAAGGATAATGTTGAAAAGTGTGCAAAAAATTTAATATACATTTAAAATATTTGGCTATGACAAGCTTTGTGATGTGGCAGAAGCTTTAGTTGGAAAAGTCCTATAGCTATAGGCCTAATCATCTCTGATTTAAGGTTGGAGTAACAAATTCACCAAGGATCACAGCTTAATGGTGAGGTTAGGGTTAGAGGTTAAAGGGTTTAAGAGGAGAATGTAGTACCTTAAAAATATCGGAATCCCTCAACACCTCAGCTTTGTCTAGAAACTCTGTCCGTAAAAGTAATGAACAGAATCAGTGACAAAGGGCAGCCTTGGCAGAGTCCAACCCTCACCAGAAACGGAACCTTTGTTTAGTATGCGTTAGTACCCAAAGAGGAACAGTGGCAAGTTTAAGTGGCCATCATCTTGAAACAAAAAGGCAAAACCCACATGTGGAGAGTGCTACAGTGCTGAATGTTTGTACTAAAAACTGAGTGAATTGTATAATGTGAACTGCATATGTGATAGGGTACGATTGTCTTATCATTAGTTATAAGTTGACTATTTTTGTGTCATTATGCATGATTTTTTTTCTAATTAAAAGTTAAGAGGCCAGTAGTTGGTACAAGTTATGAAATATAACTCTAAGAAAATTTTACTCCCTGCAGTGATCACAATTCTACATGTTTTCTACCTGTCCATCAGTGCCAATGGAACCTCCACAGTCATTCAGCAGCTCTGACATGTCGTAGTAGCTGTTAAACTCCCAGAGACAGGCCTCTAAGTTCAGGTTTCTGTAGAAGCGAAGAGAATTGGTTGACCGCATGGTGGCACTGTACTGGTAGGGTGAAGTCTCTCCAATGATTTCAGGGTTCTTTGTTGCATCCGTGATGAAGCCGTGGCCCGTTTGGATCTCATTGAAGTCCAGCAGGTTGGAACAGCGATGGTTGCCCACACGTGTGCCATCTGGACTGAGTGTAAGCTCAAAATTGGACAAAGGTCTTGTGGAGATCACTGGCAACATTCCTGGTGAGAGAAATTTCATGTTCTTATCACACAGGGTAGTAACTATCAGAGTTACTACCTTGTTTGAGATGAATAAAGAATAATGAACATACACACACATGTCCATTATATACATAACAGCAACAAAGTTTGCTACCCACCATCCATGTGAGGCATGTTGATGTTCAATTTGATGAGGTTTGGGAAGTCTGGATCATCTGGACCTGTGTAGCGAATCTTTGCAGAGAAAGGTTCGGCTCCAACAGTACCTGGGATGCGCGGCTGACACATACCTGTAAACATTTAAAGTTAAATCAAACATGTACAACTCCATTTCATCGTAAATTTGCACAAGTTTCTTAAGTCTCCTCTTCTCCCACTCACCTTCCTCTTTGCTGATCACAACAATGGGACTGGACAGTTCCAGACCAGCATCTCCATTGGCATTAAAGGCTCTTGCTGCACACTGAATCCTAGAACCAGCTTGGAAGTAGATTGAATCTAAGGTGATGGACTTGGTGTTGGTAAAGAAGGTGTTTGTGTCCACCTCCCTCATGGGGCTGGTCACTCCATCTGGTCCAGTAGGAGCACTGACCAGCCAGCGATAGTGGGTGAGAGTGTCATTGATATTCTCCACAGAGCAGATGGAACCTGTTTTATCAAAGTCATGATACTTTGGGTTGCAGGCCTGGAAAATAATGTAAATAAATTATTGCAGAATATTATTATCTTTGATACTGTTTAATACATTTGAGTGATAATCAGGTCATTTGGTTTGACTGATGAGCTTTAGAAAGAGAAGAAAACAGGATGACACTCACCGTCACACATACAACAGGATATCCATTAGGTGGGTGGGGCCTGTCTTTGGTTTTAGCTGTATCATCATACATGAGCAGAGACACCACTTGGGGAACTGCAGGGAAGGTAACATCTGCTACACTGTCCATCTCCTCAATATACACAATGGCCTTGTTCATCTAGCAAGAAAAGGAAAGGTGTCATTAACTACCATTAGGTGCGTAAACTTAAATATCCTAATCAAACCTTAAGGAGGGTGTAGAATTAATCCAGTCAATGCCTTGTATTCAGTCTTTATTAAATCATAGTATTGAGCATATTTCAAAGAGGCAAATGGAAATTATTCATTTTGACAGCACGCTTTACCATTTGATAAAATTTACCACCAGCAAATAGGATAAACTTGAACAGATTATAAAACAATGGCTCCCTGAGTACAGAACAACCCAAATTCTGTGTCTCTTTGAGGTCTATTTACATCTTGTTATGGCTATTTTCTTTCTTGGTTTAGTCACTTTGTATCTCATGGGTTGTCTTGCCATGTTTGACATTTTCAAAACTGTGTATCTGTAATTGTGTACACTTCTTTATTTTGATATTCCCCCAAACATGTTTATCTGTGATAGAGGATATCCAAATAAGGATTACAAACATTCACTTTTATTAGAAAAGCTGATGCAGAGCACAGAGATCTATTGGGGTTTCACAGTTTAATTACAGTATAATGAGGCACAAAACAACTTAGGAGCAGATAACCTATTTCAGTAACGTGAGTGGTATGTGGCTGATGTAGAGTGTATGGGTAGAATGTCGCAGTTCTGTTTATAGGTTTGTCTTCTCTTTGGCTCTGCAGGGACATTCCCCCCAGTATCACATTCCAGAGAGAAAAGCTTTTTATAAGACTGGTTTGGGGGTGCTGACAGCATTGCCAGCTGCTGCCTGCCTATTTTAACACAGGCTGACATGACAGGACGCATGTTCACGTGTGCAGATCTGCAGCACTGTGCACACGCTGAACTTGCTGCTGGTTTGTGTTAGTCTTTGTGTGAGCGTGCTTGCTGGTATTTGCCATGTGGCCTTTAACTCACCTGTATTTCAGCCACCATGTGGTCATCTGGCTTCATGTGCACAGTAAAGGCCTCTCTCATCTCTCTCTGACCGTCATACAGAATCTCAATTTCAACAAGGTGCTCCGTCTCCCCTTCCTTGAACTCCACATCTTAAAGACATACAGTCTAATAAGCCATGACCACTATTAAAGCCACCAAAAGAGGTTCAAAAGATGTTTTCTTACCTTCTGACAGTGGGTTATAGTCTTCACCAGAGGTTGCAGATCCATCCTTTGTGTGCACTCTCACCACTGAAACTTTTGATGTGTCCCCAAAACGCAGAATAGGAATCTTCACTATCGCTGCCTCCCCTTTCACCTGGGGTTCACGCACACTGTACTTGATCTCAGAAAAACGGATGATGGGTTCTAAAACAGGAAGTAAACAGGACTTACAACCTATGAATATGTAAACAAGTACATATTTTCACTATCAAATGCCATTTATCTTAAAGTTTAAAGTCAGAACAACAGAAGTCAGATCTGAGACTAGAAATGGAAATGTTTCAGTTTCATTTGTTGATTATTTTTTGTTTAACAGGAGCATAATTTTTTTTTGTCAACTCCTTGGCATAGTTTTGTTTTTCTCAAGGCAGCTCTTTGAAAAAAACATGTTAAACCTGTTTTGGTGTATTTGTTCCTTTAAAGATTTATCAGTTCACAATACATTTGATTTTAGCAAGGACATACTGTCTTTCTCATCTGTGATGGTGACTAGTGCTTCCTTCTGTTCCGCGATTGAGGCTCCATAAGGAGATTTGCTCTTGGGACTTCCCAGCATCAAACGGAACTCCTCGTCTTCCTCATGGATGAAGTCATCCATCAGACTCACCACACACGGCTTCTCAGACTCCCCTGGAGAGTAAATATATGGAGTACATAGTGTTTAAATAAAAAAGATTACAAAGGAGCTGATAGGATATTGAAAGAAAGAAAGAGGAGTTAAAGGAGGTCTAACCTGGCAGAAAAGTGATGATTGATGCGTCGGTATTTGGCCTCTCACTGTAGTCCATCATGACCTGAGCAGAACCCTGGCGGGTGTAACAGCGCACTGTGGATCTGAGGCTGATGTCTCCACTGCGGTACACCGTGGCTCTCACCTCACCGTCTGACTCATCCACTTTGTAGCTTCCTTCTTTAAATTGAACCTTTGGCACTTAAAAAAAGTTTACTTGTTACAAGAAAGACTTTTAAAAGTTTAAGATAGTGACTATAATGTTCTTTGTTCTATTTATCAGCCTCATTTTTAGCCACATACAGCAGATTATGATATTATAGCTATAATTTAAGTATTTATTTATAGCTTTTTCAAGTATATTTATAACCCTTAAAAACAGTTGGGACTGTGTTAGACTTGCATCCCACTAAAGACAGTATGAAGCCAAGATATTTTTTGTTTTGTGTCATCATCTTAATTTAGTTTGGTAATATGCATCCAGTTTTGCATTTCACGCCTGCAACTCATTCCAAATAAGATGGGATGGGGGTAATCTAGTGCTTTAACAGGGTGAGAAAAATAATAATGTTGATTCTAACAGGTGTTAAGGCAAAGGATCTCTGTTCTTTATGGAAGAAAATGGAAGTGTTTAAAAACAGTGTTCCTTGATGACAGATTTAAAAGGATTTGCAAACGTGGACGTGACTGTTCAAGCAATCTAAATGCATTTAGATTATAAGTCTGTAAAGAGTCAGTGCAAGCCTGAGTTGGACTCTGGTAATTTCTGAACCCTCAGATGACATTAAATAAAAAACTGCCTCTCATAAACAGTTGATATAACAACATGGGCAAAGGGAAACTGTGTAGGCCTTATCAAGCACTACAATATTGAATTATATTAAAAATACTGTTTAAAATTTTACTTTGCAAAGAAAAAAATCTTACTGTTACCATCTTTTAGAGATGGTGTCAGAATCCCTGGACACAGAAGCATCCGGCATGGATCACATTAAAGTATAACTATGGCCACATCAGTCAGTAAGATTTTTTTTAAGAAACAACCGATGGCTTTATACCCAGGATGAGAAAGACCATCCAGGCTGTTGTCAGCAACAAGTACCAAATGCCAGGTTCTGTGATGGGATGGGGTTGTTTCAGTGCCTTTGGCAAATGTGATTTATATTTCTGTAATTAATGCAGAAGAATACGTTGAGAATTTAGAGCAATGAATGATTCTCTCTTTTCCAGGAATGTTCATGCATTTTTCTACATGGAAGTGCAAATCACATTCTGCAGGTTACAAAGGCATGGCAACATTACAGAGTGGTAAATATCTTGAGTTCATACTGTTGGAAATTAAATGAAAGTCAATGTAAATGTAAGAATTACTGATTTGTTTTAAATTTAGTTTGTTTATATTTATTTTTAAATTATCTAAATCAATTTTTTCTAATTTGGAGTTTCTATTTATCTTAATCCTTTACTTATATGGGACTTATTTCACATTTGTTTACTTGTTTATTTTCTTTTTACTGTCTGTGAATTTGAAAAAAGTGTGCTGAATGTTGAGAATAACCTAAATGGGAGGCAATATCTTCTCTTGCATCCATCTGCTTGAACCCTCTAAAATTGATATAAACGTTAAACAAAATAATAAAAATGCATTTTGTCAACTTCAGATAATCCATTTAAGACAGGACAAAGTAATAGATTTAATTTAACTATATTTCTAATGATACATATTACTGACAGTTAATGTGTAAACAGAAAATAAATGTGTTTATGGCAACAACTGAAATTTGTTGCATCAGTTTTGAACTTTTCCCAAAGAGCCATTTCACCTTAATATAGTTCACACTTACGATCAGTGACAGTATCATTGATGGTGATGGTTGTCTTGCTGGGTTCTCCTAACACAGCATTCATGGGCATCCTCAAAACAAGGTCAAAAGTCTCAGGTCCCTCCAGCTCTGGCTGACCGAGGTCATCCAAGATGGTCACCCTAAATGTCTGCATCGTCACTCCAGGAGCAAAGTCCAGGTTGCGGCTAATGCCGACATAGTCAAGTCCCGCTGGTAAACAGAGAAGAAGTCACTAACTGAACACAGTTTGATACAATGATTACATTTTAATTAGTGTGAGGAACTGCTGATTTTACCTTCTGCAGAAACAGGTTCACTTTTCCTGGAGCGGACGGTGACAGTAGCAGTCTTGGACAGGTCAGTACCAGTCCTCCAGACCTTTACCTCAACATAGCCTGAACTCTCATCCACAGTATACTCAGGCTCCCCAAAGTACAGTGAAGGCTCTGTAAATTATGGGGAAAAATAACATTTTTGAATTGAGCAAAACAAACTTCTAACCAAGCCTGGACATTAGGATATGAATAGTTTCTGAGTGTATTTAGACTGCATATTTTCAAAAGCTTTACAAAAGATATACTGGCATAGCTGAGCAAATGCCTAATTTTTGTTTCGTCACAGGAAGAGAGCTGTCATCCATCTCATCCTGCTCTCCTTCAACTTTCCTCCCTCACTTATCTACATCAGGATAGCTCTGTCTGAACTCAACGCCAGAGGGTTGAGGATACACCTGAAGAATGAGGTGTGTGCTTGAATGTGTGTACAGAAAGATGCAAAAGTCAAGGGATGTTCCTGATTTTTGATGATAGACTGATAAGAAGAAGTATGGTCAGAGAGCAGGGGGAGGGGTTGGTGGAGACAGAGAGACAAGCGGACGCTTTGCAAAATGCAGGGGAAGCACTCAGAGCCCTGGATCACAATGTCAATTCATCTCTCGTCACTTTTGTATAAAGTTTGTTTTCACCACATTGTGTCTAGACGGTTCTCTTTGAGATCAGCTGACAGATGTGCAGATTCAGAAACCTCTCATCAAAAATGGAGGGAAAAAAGTGAATAAATGGAAGGAGATAACTTTTTGTTTTATAATAATATAGCCTGTAAAGTTGGTAAGATATTAAAATATTCTCATTGGTTTTAAATTTCTAATAAAATGTTTGAAAAAATGCTATTTTCGGTAATTAGTTTTGTTAAATCCTTGGAAATCTTCCTGATGAATTCAAAAGATCAAAGATTAGGTTTAGCAAACAGAGCTTTTCATGTCTTTACATTGAACCAATGTTCATATTTACAACCTCTAACGAAAATGTTCATAAATGACAAAACACTGGGGAAAAAACCCCCAAAACAAACCTTTGCCACAGTGCTACAACGCTTTGCATAAACCTGTATCACCTCTGGCAAAGCTTCATCCACTGTCACAAAAGAGATCCTGACTATAAAATCGCCAGCTGCTCTTGGACTTTGGAAGCAGCCTCTGTAGCATTTTCAGAAGATCTAAAAGCTCATCAACAGTACAAATAAAATTGTTTCAAGGGAGACTGGAGCGATACACAGAGAGCAAAAAGCTAATTTCATCCATAACTTTTTTTTATCTCATGCAATTAGATCAGAGAGTTCTTCCTTTGTGCATGTGACACCTAACTTGGCAACTAGCTTGTGGTGGCTAATGTTCGCACACTTTAGCTACATACAGTGATTGTGAGTTATTTTGCTGATTGGATGACATATGTTCATGCTGCAAAGCATTTTACATTTAAAATTTCAGTATATATTACATAACCCTCCTTAGCAGAGGTAAGCATGACATATTACACAGTACTTATTATAATCAAACATCAATGCACAAATGTGACAAGGAACGAGTTTGGTTTGTGGCTAAAATGCAATTTACTGAGTGTCAAAGAGACCATTTATCCTGAAACAAGGATGGATTTCTGGCACACTTTCAGCACCTCTCAGCTTCCATTGTGCTGAGGAGAGGGGTGGGAAGGGGCAATAAGTGCCAACATGGCAACCTCGGGATCAGTGGGAGGAAGAGTCAGACAAATACAGTAACAATGGAGGCTCAGTGTTGGCATAAGTCCAAACCACAAGTTTACTCAAACAGGCAGATGGTTTTACACACAAAAACACACACACACATACACCTATAGCCATTGCATCAAATTTATGGCATGGTGTTACTTCAAGACCCACCAAGAAGCAAAACCATAATAGAGGTTTAGACTGAGGTATCCTGTCTTGTCTTTTCACATGTCTGGAAATGCAAGCTGATTATTTATACAGAGAGTTCAATTGTATTTCAGGCTAATGTTGTAAATTAGCATTGCTAAGAGTTGGGAAACACAGAGAAAAAAACAAGTCTGGAAATTCTAGTCACAGGAGTCTTATGCCTGGAAAGGAACAGCAAGCATAATTCTGAAGACCACTGTCATGCACAAGGCCGTAACAACCATTAAGCAGAGGGGACAGAGGAAAAACATGCCAGTCATGTGGACAGAAAGAGTCCTCTTTTGAGCCCTTTAACAAAAGGACGGCCTCTGTATCCCTTTTAGGCCCTTTTACACAATGATACTGAGACAGTAAAACACAAACGTTTTGTTGAGCTTTGGTCTCTTGTTCACACTTTAACATAGTTTTGGATGGACAAAACCCCAAATGTTTGAGAACAGGCTCCAGAGTGAAAACTTCTTAAAGCGCAAGGCGAATCCTGCCCATGTAAATACGAACTAGAGTCTTTTGGTGACGATGATGCCTGTCACACACTCAGGCGTGTGAACAGTACAGCAACAACAACATCAGACCTATGTATTCTGTTTAATAATGAAAGGACAGAGGTAAGTTAAAGGATGTGCTTTGAAAACACAAGAACCACTTGTATGTATTTCGTATGCTATGCAATTCTCATAATTTTAACACCAATGTTGGCTATATACCACTACAAAAATTTCCCTTAAATGTCTTCAAAAGATATTTATGAGTTTGAATGTCAAGGTATTGGTTTGTTAGCTTGTTTGCTACTTCATATATCCAACTTCTCAGCAAACAGTATGGTTTGCTCTGAATTTCCCCTGCAGAAGTTAACATTTTCAAATGTATAAAATTTAGCAGTAATCAAGATTCTCACTTGAAACCCATTTGGGAATTTCCAGTGGAATAAAATTACCTCAGATTGTCTTGACTACATGTACATTTGACCAAATGGAGCATTGGACTAAGAGCTTCTTATCTACCTACATTAATATTCAAGGTTGCAGAAGTAAGCCAGTAAACGTATTACCTAGCAGAGAAGTGCAGAAGCCGAGAGAATATAAACATCCTTGTTCTTGAGTTAACAACATAGTTAACTTATATCAAAATAATAACCATAAACAAAAATGTTCAACAATGGCCACTCTCAGCTTCTATACTCATCTATATGTACATCATCTGTACTATTCCACTTAAATGCTTGAAGTTTGCTGAAGAGAGGAAAGTCCTGCCACTTACCATCATCAATGTCTGCCAAAATAGTGACTTTGGCAGATGGGAAGTTGACGCCCACCTGGCCGCCCATTGGCATACTGAGGCTGATGTTAAAGGTCTCGTCTTCCTCATACAGGGAGTCATCTATGATAATAATGCGGCAGACCTTTTCTCTCTCATCCTTATCGAAACGCAACACGCTGGTGTGGTCCTCAGGTCGGGTGATATAGTCAGAGTAGGACAAAACAGTGCTGGGTATCGTGCCAGTGGCTGTGCCTGAGGAGTTATGGGAACAGAGAGAATGCTTTAAATGGACTCTTTTTGAAGGAGTTTGGTCTGACATCATTCAGAAACAGGTTAATCTCACCTTGCTGAGTATAACAAACTACCATAAGCTCCTGGCTGGCATCTCCTGAACGCCTCACCGGCACTAACAGCTCTCCAATATCTTCCTCTATCTTGAATTCTGTTTGAGGAATGAAAACTATCGATTCTGTTTTGGAAGAAGAGCACAGCAAAGTGATTGATTAATGCAGTCATTAAACCCCCCCCCCCCCTAAAACAAATAAAAAAAAAAAAAACAACTAATGATGTCAACTGTATAGATGTAAAAATATCTTCAAATGACTCAAAAAGTTGGATTCTTACCGTCTCCAGGGTCCACAATCTCTACAGTTGCAATGTTGGGAAACTCCAGTACTGCCATAACTGGGTCTGATAGCTGTATCTGAAAGGTCTCAGATGTCTCAAACTCCTGGTCTGTGAAGATCTTCACCCTCCAGGTTGCTGTGGTCTGCCCAGGGTTGAACTGAACCTGCTTCTGGGCCTTACCGCGGAAATCCTTGTCCTTCTCTGCCGTGCCATCTTTAGTTGCAATACCTTCAAAAGAGGGATACACATGGTTTAAGCTGTAAACAAATGGAGATACTGTATCATTAAACAATAACTAAGCTAACTCTGTGTCTGCGACGTAGGTTTATTTCAGTAAATTCAGCATCACAGTATCTATCATCTTACTCTGCTCCTTGCATCATACATTACCTGAATCTTTGTCACACAAATATGATGTAACCAAATACATTATCAGGCTGTAGTTCTATTGTGGGATGGACTGAATATAGTTATGTGTAGTTTTAGTTGGACTACTTTCAATGAAAAGAGGAGAAACAGGACAACTGTAAAAATAAAAAAATATAAACATAATAAGTTTACTTCCTGAGCTGAAAACATCCTGTGGACTTAAATGGAATCTGGAAAAATCTTAAGTCAGAAAGGATGTTTACATTTTCCTGTTGGTTCGAAAGCTTTAGAGAGGCTGTAAATATAACGTGTCAATAAATGTGAATAAACTACATCACAATATTAAATTGACTCAATACTTACTGACAAAAGAGGTTTCTCCAAGGTAGCCTCTACGTTTCAGTGTCACTTCCAAGAATTTGGCATCTTCATCCACCAAGTAGTATTCCCTTTCCAGAGAGATCCAGGCCCAGTTAAGCCGGAATGGCTGAGGTTTTAGTTTATTCCCACCTATAAAAAGGAAAAAATCCCTCATTCAAAACTCCAGTCTACTGTACCACCACCTGCTTTATTCATATTAGGAGTCAGTGATGCTTGTAGTCTGTGGTAGCAATCTGTGGTGGACCCATGAATGAACAAAAGAAACATTTTAGTTTTAGGAACCAACTCTCAAGAAGGCTTGTAAATACAACCCCCTGTCTAGAGGAATCAGGGTTGTTTCTCTTTGCATTGAACACTGACTTCACAGGGTTGCTTAAATACGCTTTACCACACCTCTTACCTCAATGTTATCTGCATTATACAAACTGCAAATGACAAGAAATATCTGAAGCTCCGACTCATGTGGCTCTGACCCACAACCATTGATCCACTTCCTAATCCACAGTATCTCATGACTCATGTAATCCCTCTAACTGTCAGCTTGGTTTACATCATTAACTCAATACTAACTACTTCAGAGATTAGTTACAAGTTAAAATAATAGGTTCTCTTACATAATCTGAATATTTTTTTTACTACCAGCTGCAAAACAGCCTGTCTTATCCCTTCAATGAGATGAGCCTGGTGACCTGTGACATGTGATGTGAAATGGGTCAGGCTCAATGGATTCTCTTAAATCTGGATTACAGAGTTTACAGAGATGTATCTCTCTTTAGTTTTGAATAGTTGTACAAAACAGCAGCCTTGCTGAACTAACTTTATTGAAGTTAAATAAAGGAGAGATATAACTTTGTAAGTCTTGGTAAGGAGTTCAGTAACATTTTTAGTAACAGGTGACTTTCATTCAGTGTGATACAGATGTAAGGCTTTATAAATCACAAAATGAACTTCACCTGTCAAGGACGTATGAAAGATAAAAGCCATCATTACCCAAAGAGCAATAGAAAGGAGTCTGACAATAAACCAGCCCTGAGCTCAGTTTTGCTTGAGTGACGAAGAAAGAGGCTGCGGTTTCTGTGATGTGACTGGGAAGAATGAAAACACAGGGAAGCTGAGATTTGCGATTGCAAGGGGCACACTTCCTCAAACCCACGTATGAACACCGAAGCCAAACCAGGCCAAGTTACAACAGGACAGCCACACTCACTGAAAGGCAACAGAATGCTTAGATGACAACAATAACTGGAGAAAACAATAATTTTGGATTATATATCCAATGAAAATTTAATAACTTGTAAAAACCATGAAAATCCCATGACTTTACACAAACGTTCAAGGAATTGGAGATCACTTTACTAATTTTCTCTGCCATCTGCTGCACAGCTGGACATGTTTTTGCTTTGGTGAAGCTAGGTGACAGAGTGGCCTCCATCATGCTACACACTCAGGTTTCCTGCAGGCACAGCTAAAAATACAGGAAAGATGTATTATGTCTGTTTAGGCACGACCCAAATTCTTCAAGTATAGATGCAGGGCATGCAAGTGATAAGAAAAATATATACATTTGTTGTTTTCTATAAAGAATCTGCCAAACAGGCAAATCTCTGACTGAAAAGATTTGGACTTAATTTGAATCAAACCTCAGTTCCACCAAAAAATGCTGTCATTCCAGCCTGATGTACTGTACCAACCAAAAGGAAAGGGAAAGGGGAGGGAAACATGGAAAGGCAGACAGAAAGTCATAGACAAGCTTCAATTACCAGATTGTCTTAGTGGCTGAGAGAGGGGAGTCCTGGCAACTGGCCCTATTTGGAGCTGATATGAGGAGAAGCTTAGTCAGTGGCTATCATCAAGGATTATCAAATTAACATGGCCAAGACAAAAAGCTGCTTCAGTTTTGTAAAAATGCAGTCAGGTAGCTTTAGGTTTCTTTAATAAGAAAAAAAAAAGTAAAACAATGGAGTTTTTATGAATCAGACCAAAACTCAGTGATACTTCAGGGTTTCTATTTACTGCTAAATGCTAAATAATACCCATAGCAGTTTACAAAAGCATTTTAATTGCATTCAAAGTATTTGCCATCATTTTGTTGAACGTATTTTAAAAATCTTATCCGGGCCAAAAATAACTAATAGAAACTTAGATTATCCATGCTCCATGAATTAAAAAATGTGTCCTAACTTTCACTGTCTGTCACAATGCCTCCATATACTGTACGTATATGTGAGCTCCGAGCACAGGTGTAACGGGACATATGAGATGACAGGATGTGGATATGTCAACATGTTCAAGGACTTTTTATTATAGCCAGTAACTTATTCAGAACTCCAATCACATCATCTTGTTTAAAAATTGTTAAAGCACTGTTTTAAGGGTAAATAATGAACCTTAGATCTACAGGAGGATAAAATTTCCTTAAATTATTAATTTTTTTTATAAGAGGGAATTAATTTAAAGAACTCAAGAAACTTAATAATGTTTCAAACAAGAGGATTAAGGAAAGGAGATGAAGGTAAGTTGCTGGAACATTTAAAAAAAATCTGTTTTGTTTTAGGGCACAAGAGGGCAGGGAGGATTATTATTATTTTTTTATCTTTATCTGCATAATTTAAACCTTATGGGTTTTAAGAACAACTTCACAGTCCAGAGTTGGAGATACTTACCGATAAGGAGCAAAAAAGTCTCCTTTTAATATGAGGAGGAACACCTACAAGGCAAGAAAAAGCTCCACAACGCTGATAGCCTAGACTATCAAGGAGGACAATATCCTAAATAAACTGCAGCAGCTGAGGAATTACATTTGGACGGAGTCTGAGAGAAGAACCAACTGGCATAGCAGTGGCTTAGGGGCTGAAAAAGCAGGTTGGCTGCTGCTTAGTTTTCCTAAGTGGCAGGAAAAATGTAAGCTGGGGCAAAACTGCTCAGTAGTGTCACACTTCATTCCTAGTCATGTACAATAGGTGCCCTTAAGCAAGGCACTAACTGATCTCTGTAGCCTGTAGCTGTGTGGGTTCACCTTTGTGAAAGTGAGTGCATATTGCTCAATGTTAATAATGTGTTAATGATTTCAGATGTGATTAATGCAGAGGTGAAAGTCCTGTGTGTGTGTTTCATAAATTCAATGAAAGTTCAAGCAAACAAACAAAAAGAGAAAATAATGTGATTTAGAAGATGCTAAAGTCAAAGATGGATATACAGGAGCATGTGCTAAATGAACAATATGTCCACTATATGCAAGAAACTGCAAAGGATTAATTACCTCAGCCAAGGCAAAGGTTATGTCTTTTGGCATCGTTGGTTTGTCTGCCTGTCTGTTTCTTAGCAACATAACTCAAAAAGCCATGAAACATCTGTGAACTTTGTCACAACTGCGTCATTGCCATTGATTGATTGCTGAAGCGTAACACCACTGAATTTGCAGCGTTGATCCTCATTAATTTTTTGTACTTTCCTTTAAATATGGCAAAAAAGGTGTTGTGATTGGTTGCCGCAAACATAGTTTATCTCTATATCCACAATATTGACTCACTTCCACTCCTCAGATGCAAACTCAAGACTCATCTTTTCAAACTCCGCTACAACTTATGAACCTTCCATGTCTCTTGTGTCCTGCTTTTAATTATTAATATTTAATATTAATATGTTTTTATATTACTTAAATTTATGTATCTTTTCTGTATTCTTCCTGTTATTAGGGTCCGAGCCATACAAAGTAGGGAAGGACCCTATTGTTGTTGAAATGTTTATTCTTCTTCTTCTAAGAACTTTGAGGGCCCATATGACCCCCTAAACACCCATGAAAAGTTGTGAAAATTGGCATACACATCAATCGGAACTTAGATATTCTAAGGGTCCGCATACAATTCAATTGAAAAATGACTCGACAGTGCCACCTAGTCACGAAAAAAATCCCCAAATGAAGGTCTACCTCGATGTACGAACACAAAAATCGGTACACATGTGTAACACCCCAAGATGATCAGAAAAGTCAATCAAACAGACGTCATCATGGCAACGGGTTGCCCGCCATCTTGGCGTTTACGGCAATTTTTTCCCGTTTTTTCCACTTTATGCGCATCGTATTTGAACAAACTAGTCTGAGGTGATTCGTGCGATTGACTCCAAACTCGCTGGGAAGCTTCTTGACAAGTTGGGGACTAAACGATATTCAAATCTTTCTAATAGGAGAAAGTGTGTTACCATGGCAACCGACGGAAAACAGCCTTCTCGCCATGAAACACGCTTGGCTCATTTCTGCATAGAAATACATGGGATCTGCACCAAAGTTGATAGCATCGATACTTTAACGAACTAGTCTGAGGGGAAATGTGCGATTGACTCCAAACTCGCTGGGTAGCTTTCTGACAAGTTGGGGACCAAACGATATTCAAATCTTTCTAATAGGAAAAAGCGTGTTACCGTGGCGACGACGGAAAAAAGCCTTCTCGCCATGAAACACGATTGGCTCATTTCTGCATAGAAATACATGGGATCTGCACTAAAGTTGATAGCATCGATACTTGTTAGGTCCTTAGCACACTACATTCACTAGCTAGTTGAATAAGCACGTTACATAGCATGTAAGCTAGCATATTAGCATGCTAGCAAAAAATGCTAACTAGGTAAATCAACATTTTACATTCTCAGCTAGCCATTTTAGCATATCACCTTACATGTAAGCATGCTAGCATGTTAGCCAAAAATGCTATCACGGTAAATCAACATTTTACATACTCACCATCAACCTGCCAGAATCCCAGCCAGTTCAATAAGAACATTACATAGCATGTTAGCTAGCATATTAGCATGCTAGCAAAAATCATCACACAGGTTCACCAGGCCAAGTTAAGCTAAATAGGTGTACGAGACGGGTGGAGGGGGCCACAGAGCTCGGACCCGATGGATGCCCCTTGCGGCTTTATTTCCATTGCTATTCCTTAAGCAATTTCATCTAGGTTTTCTTTAGATAAGTGTGAACCAATTTTGTTTTCTCAGTTATACCAGGTAAGAAGGCCAGGTAAGCGTTACAGACTTCGTTGTGACATGGCTGCCTTCATAATACATGTATGTATATCTGAGTAGGTGGAAGATGCATTGGCACCCATAAAAATTTCTATTATTGCTATTAGAGCATCCAACTAAAAAAAATGGCCACAACCTTTGGCAAAACAAAACTTACAATAGCTTGGCTAATATACAAACACATCCGAAAGACCCAGGAGACACTGGACAGACTGCATCTCTTGGCTGGCCTGGGAACTTCTCGGGATACCCCCGGATGAGCTGGCGAATGTGGCCGAGGAGAGGGAAGTCTGGGTTTCCCTGCTTAGGCGGCTGCCCCCACGACCTGACTCCAGATAAGAGGCAGACAATGTATGGATGGATGAATACATATCCATCCATTTTCTCACACTTCGTCAGGGTCGTAAGGCAATAAGAATTTAAAACTACTTTCACCCCTGTATATAGTTGTAGTGTTTTAGTTTTTTTTTTTTAGTTTTATTTAATCGTTTTTTTGTTTTGTTTTTTTGCTTTTTACTTAGCTTTTATTAGTTTTGTTTTTTTTCTAAATTAGGGTATTTGTCAGGTGCAAAATTCTAAATCATCAGAATAAGCACTACATAATAAAAACTCACCTGGATGCCGATGTGCTTTTCGTTTCTATGCTTATCGTACATTAGAGATGTGAAGTTCTTAAATGAATCAATTAATTTGAACAGCTCTTTCAAATGAACGATGGGAACCGAGTCACAGCTGTGAGCCGTTCATTTGTGAGCCATTCTTTTCATATATACATTTTCCACACTGCCTTCATCACATTTGTGACATCATTGAAGTCTGATGTCCAACACGCTCCATTTATGTGAAGCAT
>JBAMHW010000004.1:15630593-15643403 GCA_037177495.1 Rhadinocentrus ornatus
GTAGGTATATATATATATATATATATATATATATATATATATATATATATATATATAATTTTGAAGTTGATTCCAGTAACATGTTGCAACATAAAACAGCAATGAGGGTCCTATAACTCACTTAACATAATATCCAAGGACTTAGAAAATCCTAAAACAAAAAAAACTGAAGCAGAAAACTGTCTTTTGATTTCACAAATTAAAATAGCTTTTGAGTAGAATATGCTTCCATCCTGATCATGCCATTTTTAGGAAAGGCCTTGTTTGCTCCAGCAGCACAACATGAAACCAGATCCTGCAGGTATTAAAACAAAACGACTCTGCACTAAAAAAAAAAAATAAATAAAAAAAAATCCAGGTGATAAACCGACAAACCTGCAGTCCAGACTTGTCCCCCAGTGAAACATTTGGTGCTTTATGAGATAATAAAAAAGCATGGCAAAGGAGGCTGGGTCTTCTCGTCTGGAGATTTCCTCTCATAGGCACAAATAATAGATTTTTCTAATATTTGTGCCCAAGGGTGGAGATTTCTTTTACTCTTACTTGTTAGAGGAAGAGAACAGCTTTGGAGCAGGATTGTAGGATGTCACATAATAAATGATTTAGTCAGCATTTGGAATTTTTCTATTTCTAATAATGTGTTGACAAAGATAAAATGTACTGCACTTCTCTATGAGAAAAAGTTAATACTTTGAGAAAGTATTCCTGTCCTGCTTGTGAATAAAGATGGCTGCAGCACATGTAGAGACAGGTATCTTTTCAAGCTGCTAAAACCCTTAAGCAGCCCCTCTCAACACTGCATCAGGGGGTTATTTTAGGTCAGAGGCCACACTCAAATTGAGTATATCATAGCAACTTATCAAGTTAAACTTCTTAGGAAATGATCCAAAGTATAAATGACTACTGATAACAACTATTGATACTTTTTTCTGTAGCTCTTTGACAAAATCTCAGCATATTACCATAAAATATCCTGCACAGAAAAACTAATTAGCCACCACTTAGAACAAGCCTGGATTTAAAAGGTTTGCTATTTTATAATCAGTTTTATGCTTTTGGACATTTTCAAATGAGCTCCTAAAATTAATAATAAGTCATGCTACTCATTAATTAAATTAGCTATGTGAGAACATTTCAGCGGCAGTTTGTTACCAAATGCCATATTGAGTGGATTATCTTGGGTGGAAATCTCTACTGACCTAATGTTTTACCTTCAACACAAAAAGCTCACCTGCTTAGATTTATTAGCAGATAGCCTGACCATTAGCATGCTCTGCAGCTGCATGCTCCAGCTTGTCCAGGATAATGCCACCTTCTCCACGAGTCACCACTTTAACACTTAAATATTTGATGGCTGGCTCATGCTGTTTTTAAAATCTGGCAGTAAGTAAGCAATGCTAATTGGAGTAGCAGCTCTCTACAGTAAATACATTTGTTTGGTTTTAATAACATTGACTTTATGCTTTGTCTCACTGTGTGAACAATGGTGTAGCAGAAACACAGTGTAAGTCCCATTTTTTACAGTGCTGTGCCTGGTTCTGCTGCGATGGCTTGAACAAAGTAGGTTAGCAAACAAAAGGAGTGTCGAGCTAATTGAAGCTCTTGTGTTCCTTTCCTGTTGTTAAACCCACACTTAAAGACAGAAAAGCCCTCCTTTGGCAGCTTATCAATACCCAAAGAAATATTACTGAAAATACAGGTGTAGAGTTCAGGTTATGGAGTTGCACTATTTCAGTAAATCTCAGAGCTAATGCTCTTCTTTAAAAAAATGTATTAGAATTTAAACCAGCCACAGAGAGAGGAGAGAGATGAAATTAGTACTCTTCAGTCAAGACCAACCTGAGCCTTCAAGGCCATGTAATTTAAGAACACTTACATTTTTAAATTTCTGGCGAGTCAGTGGGTTTGATATTATCACTAACACAAGCATTATTACAGAAAAGCCTTTTGCTATTTGTTTGCATTTCCAAATTTGATTTTGTATTTTAATATAGCTAGGGGTCAATCTTTTGTTTTTTTGTTGCCTTACATTTGTTATTTTTGTGATATATTTATTAAATGACAGAACACCAAACCTTCAAATTTCTCTTAGATTTATCATTATGTTTATAGCACTCATATCTGATTGATTTCAGAGAATCATTTAGCACATTGATTGCCAGATTAATGAAAATGGGTTTTAGAATTTTAGAGTGAGGCTTATATTGCAGGTAAATACTATATGAGAGTCCAATAAATAATAATAAAAGCAGAGGTACTGAAAACCAAAGTCCATCAGACAAGTCAGAGTAAGATGAATATTTCTTGTTATGCACAACTTTACTCGTTCATTTCATTCAATCACTTCAAGCAGATGATAAACAGTGACATTCAAAAGCTCTGAAGCACCCTGAGAGAAAAGATCCTTTTGTTCATTAACAATAAAGTTTCAAGCATGGGACACTCTTTCACTTTTACCAACTCACAGTCAGTGTTTGGCTTAAGTCTCCTTTGACCCCTGCCTTTTAAAGCCCCTACCCTTTCCACTGGCGTGAACAGAGGCGGCACCTCAGTACTGGGTGACAGTCATGGCCAACTGCCCTAAGTCTTTGTGATGCAAACACTTGTGTGACTAACAGAGTGCAGGAAGTTTAGGTTTTTAGCAGCCATTACAAGACAGATAAACTCTGAGGAAAACCTTCTCTCAAATGGTTCCACAGCAAGGAGACTCAGTTTGGTTTTGTTTCATGGTACATTAGTGTATTAATAAAACAGAGTTCCTACCGTTGTCTTCGACTGTGAAATAGAAGATATCACTTGTGGCATTGCTTCTATCCAGCAGCGCATAACAGATCTTCATGTCATTGATATCAGCTGTTGGTGTGACAAATATAGAGAGATGTAGCATCAGCTGATACATTACGATAACTGTGACGACAAAGACACTTTTACAAGGTTTTAGTTACAGACTTTAGACAGCAGCTAATGTCATGTTAGCTGCAGAATGCATGTTATATATGCTTACATTTAATTTTGGTAATCAAATAAATGTCTTTACTTTTAGTACAATCTTTAGTAAACTCTCAGATTGATACTCGTCTGCTTTATGATACAGTCTCCACCAAATCCTTACAGAAATTTAATGCTTTTTAAGATTATTTCACACAACAAAGAGACGCATAATAAGAGCTACATTGAAAGATGTAAGGTTATGCCCTCTTACCTTGTGTGAAGGTCTTGATGCTCTCATTGCCCAATGCAGTGTTCATGATGAAGCCATGCAGTGGAGCCTCAGACACAATGTACTTCAGAATTTTCTGAGGACTGTCTCTGTCCTCTGACCGAAGGACCTTGCTGGTGATCACAAAGCCCAGGTGTCCTGTTTGGAGGACTTTTAGTGAGGCAGCAGCTTTGTTAACCAAAATCTGGGGCACTCCATTGTCCACTGTTATGATGTGAATGGTCATCATCTGAGGTTTGCGTGTCTCATACACAGTGTCAGGAAAGACAAAAAAGTCTGTGTGAGTGCCATCTGTGACAGTAAAAGAGAAGCTGTCTTCATTAGTTTCAGTGCTGTCGTGCTTATAGCTGATAAGATTTTCATTGAGGTCCTGCTTGGTGAAGGTTGTGATTGGTTGGGTGTTATTGAAAAGCAGTTGACCGTGCACCGGCACCTGCGTGACTATGAAGCGCAGCAGTCTGTCAGGCGTGTCCCGATCCTCAGCTGTCAGCTCAAATGGTGTAATGAGCTTAGTTTCTCCCTCATCGACAACCAGCTTGTTCACAGTCAATACAGGTTTTTTATTATCTACATCAGTTATGGATACTCTGAAGGTTCGAAAGACAGGGTTGTAGCCATCTGTCACCTCAAACTCAAAGCTGTCCATTTTCATCTCATCATCAGAGGTGTGGATGTAGTAGATCTTGTTGCCAGCAAGCTGCAGTTGAGTGAAAGTGGAAATGGGAACACCTGGGTGGTCAGTACACTCTAAGTGTCCTCTGCTTGGTGCTCTTGTGATGCTAAAGCTGAGGTACTCATCAGGACTGTTGATATCAGTGGTACTGAGGAGATCTGTAGTGAGAGTCACTTTCCCTCCTTCTTTGAGAGTTACGCCTTTATTGACAACGTCTGGGAAAACCATGTCAATGCTCCCAATGTTAATGTAAAAGTAGCGGTCAATAAGTGGATTGATACCATCTGTGACATCAAATTTCAGCAGGTCACGGATGCCCTCCTGGCCTGTATGTACATACTGAATAAGTTTTTTGTCGATTTCATCCTGTGTGAAATTCATTCCAAGAGTTATGTTTCCTAAAACATCACCAAATTTGCCAATCCGTTGAAGGTAGCCTTGGGCAGGTCCGTACCGCACAACATATATTAGTTTTTTGTCTTCCGAGTCCAGATCTGTTGCCTTTAAAACTCTGTTACTGATGAGTTTTGTCTCTCCAATCTCAACATCAAGGCCATCGTTGATAGCCATTCTCGGTGTCTCATCATCTACAGGAATAACCATGATTAGAACAGTTTTTTCCACTTTGTGTTTGCCGTCAGACAGTCTGACCTCAAAGCTGTCTTCTTTAGTCTCAGAGTCATCATGTTCATAGACAATGTTGGATGCTTCTTTTATATGTTCCAAGTTGAACCTCTCTACTGGGATTGTCCCAGTGCTAAACTGCTGAACTACTGTACCATGCTTAGGATTTTTGATGATCTCAAAATGCAGTTCGTCTCCTGGGATGTCAGCATCAGCTGCGTTCAGAATTGGTGTGTCAATAACAAGACTCATGCCTTCCATAACCACAAACTCACGTATAAAAATCTCAGGCTTCTCATCGTTTGCTGGAATTATGACAATGGGGAGGAAGTGGCGTTCAGAGAAGTTAATACCATCAGAGCAGCGGAACGTGAAACGATCCTCCACAGGTTCAACCCCTTTGTGGATACTTTGGACATAGTAGATATGACTGAGGGTGACATCCTTAATGGTAAATGCAGTAATTGCTGTTCCAGCTCTTGATTTCTCAGAACCTGCAGCTGGAGAGATGTTCTCCACGTAGCCAGATGTTGGCTGGACAATGATGGTGCAAAGGATATCATCTTTGTTGGTGTCAACATCCTCAGCTTGAATGTGGTCTAAGGTAATGACATTCTTTTCCCCTTCTACCACAACAAACTGCCCACCAACACTTACAACAGGTGGAATGCTGTCAACCGGAAGGATGGTTACTTGAACTGTCACACCTTGGACCTTGTTGCCACCCACCACCCACTGATCAGACATATCAGTCAAAGTTAAGTTGAAGGAGTCATGTTTTTTGACTGGACCAATCTCACCGGATGTGTGAGCATACACCACCATCCCGTTGATGATGTCCTCCTGGGTGAATCTTTCAGCAGGAGCACCACTTACAAGGATTTCTCCCAGCCTGGGAGGTTCTTCCACAATAAAAGTGAGCATTAGGTCATCTGTGTCTTCATCACGGCCCTGAATGACATTACTTGTTATCTCTGTTGCTCCTTTCTCTAGTACATCAATGGAGGCTCCGAGCAGGCCATCTGGGAGCATGAATGTTGGGGTCTTATCATCTACCGGCTCAATGGTGATCTTAACAGTAATGGGTACCTCATGGAAGCCATCACTTACAGCAAGTTTGATGATATCGCTAAGGGATTCCTCTCCTCCATGAATGTAAGCTAGACGGCCATTTGCAATGTCGTCAAGAACAAATGTTTCACTATTTGACATGTCAATCCCTAAATACTGGAGCTGCCCGTTTCGAGGAATCTGGGTCACAGTGAAGATTATATTTTCATCATCTGTATCCGTGTCAGTGGCATGCAGCTCCTTCCTGGTAATAACGTAAGTATTTCTTTCCATAACGATGAAACCTGTGTTGGTGATAATTGGGGGTTTGTTGTCAACTGGCTGTAGAAAAATGGTGAATAGTCCATCTGCTGTGTTACCAGCTGTGTCTTCCACAATGAATGAGAACTGAGCCACTTTTGGAGTAATGCCTAGTTCCTGGTCTGGAGGCTTGTAAGCTACTTTGTGGTGATTAACCTGGGCTTGTGTAAACTCTGTGATTACAGTGTCGGGGCTCTCAGTAAGTACAATTTCACCTAAGAAGCCTGGATTGTTTTCATCTGTGTCAGTCGGTGGTTTAGTGATGGTGTATTTCAGATCTCTGTCATCTGAATCTAGATCAGTATAACACAAGAAGTTCTTTCTAAAGAATGTAAGCTCATATTCCTGGACTGTCATGTGAAGGGTTGTACCTGGGACAAGCTCAGGGGCAAGGTCATCAACAGGATGGATTTTAATGGTGAACATGTGCTCTCCTGATTGATTAGGAGGGTCATTGTCATCCTGGACTCGGAACACAAACTGATCAATCACAGTGGTGGTGCTATGGGGTCCAATGTGATGGTAGAACAGCGTTCCATCAAGAATATCCTGCTGAAACCATTCAGTTACCACCTGCTCAAACATCTCATCTGTCTCACTGAACTTCCACTTAGATGGGTCAGTGGGTGGTTCTACTTGCCTAAGCAGGAGCTCCCCTAAAGTGGAGAATGGCGCTTCCAAGATAAACTTAATCGTGGAGTCCTCTGAGTCAATATCTGTTGCACTCAGGATGAAGGGAGAAATCTGCATAACTTTGTTCTTGAACAGCACCAGGCCAGTGTTAGCATTAATAATAGGGGGCTCATCATCAGTGGGAGCAATAGTGATGGGGAACAAAAATTCCACTTCATTACTTCCATCAGTCATTCTAAAGATAATATTGTCACTGTAGGTGTTGCTGCCATCATGCTGATACACAACAATGCTAGCATCTAGATCAGCAGGGGTGAAGAATTTCCTGCGAGAGCCTAGCACAGTAAGGTCTCCATGCTTTAAACCATCAACAACTGTGATTTTCACATCTTCCAGGTTATCCTCATCACTAATCTCCAGATTCTGCAAGCTTGAGAGGGCTCGGGATTGCCCTTCAAACAATAGCTGCCCGGTATTTTTGGTTGCAACAGGAGCCAAGGTATTCATAGGCTTCACCACAATCATAAAAGCAAAAGGATCAGACACTGCACCGTCAGTATCTACTATTTCAAACTCAAGCTGGAAAATTCTCTCTTGTTCTGAGTCCTCTGAAGGTGGCTTGTAGGCTATTTTTAGATCTCTGATGTCCCTCTGATAGAAGGAGGTGATAGGGAGATTCTGATCATCTGTACTGATGATATAACCATGCTGAGGGCTCAGTGTTGAAGTAATGTTGAAGATCAGATCATCTGGGTCAGATTCCACATCTTCAGCAGCTAGCATGTCACTTGTAATAGCTGTCATCACAAACTGATCAATCTCCATCATCATCATGGCTACAAAGCTGGGTTTGGGAGCCGTGTTCTCTGCACCTTCTTTGATTCTAACCATCATTTGGAAATGCTCTTGCATTATTGCGTTGCCATCATTATCCTGCAGCTCTACCATCATTGGAATATAGTCTCTGTTTGGTGAATTGGTTTTAGCAGTGTGTTTGTAGCGAATGCCCAACTTTATGAACTCATCACAATCAACCATTTGGCCATTCGCTGGGCTATTTAAAAGCGTGCCATACCTGGGAAGACCTCCAGCGCCGACTAGAGTGGTGATTTTACACTGTGTGACGCCGTCCTCAAAGGAAAACTCCAGAGCCTTTTTGTCAATGGGGTTACTGTCCCCACTGAGCTTTTCAACATTGAGTGGCATATTCCTGGTGAGGATCTCAAGCTGCTGGAAAACCACCTCCATTTCCAACATAAGTGGGATAATAACTGTGTCTGTTTGGGAGTCATAACGAAGTTGAAGCTTCACACGATCCTTACTGGGGCTCCGAGATCCAAAATGAGTGTATTTCACTTCTTCTGCTCCAAAGGAACAAGGGAATTTTTTGGGGGTCAACATCCCAGGTTTCTGGGCCAGTGGGTCATTGTCTAGAACTGTGATGTAGCAACGGTCACCGGGCTGCACTTCTGTTACCAGGTCATTCACAGGATCCACAAAAACAGACCTCCCAAAAGGCACCCTGATCCCATTGTTAGCGATGATGATATTGTCTTCATTAGGTCTGGACCTGTCATAGTAGAGGTGAGCTGGATCAAACTGCTGCGAGGATACTGCAACAAAACAGGAGCTTAGAGGAAAAATAAGCAGCAGGCATCTAAAAAATGCCCACTTCTTGCAAAGTTGGGAATTTTGCAGACAACCAGCCATGTCCACTGCTAGTTGCCTTGCAATTTCTATCACAAGTTAGCAGAAGGAGGCAGATTCCTCTGCTAAGAAAAGAAAAAGCATATAAAAAGCGTCTCTCTGATGGTTTGGGTGTTTGAATCTGTCCTCTGTGTCTCTGTGTTTCAGTTTGGCCACACAGAGACACAAGTGTGGTGAATGCTGCAGGGCTGTGCAGGTAATAATGAAACAGTAGACATTGACAAGCACAGACTCCTCCTTCTGTCAGCACAGGGTGGGAGCCTCCAACCCCCATTGCTAATTTAAGAAAGATCATTGGACAGGACTGAGAAAGTGCTGCTCCAACCCCTCTCCTCTTCTCTTACTGGAAAAAAAAAAAAAAAAAGCTAAAGGGGACCAAATCGATGTGAAAAGCAAGATAATCAAATTGAGTGAAATCTCTGTTACCAAAAACTGGAACTGTGTCTATACATTTTAACCAAATTAACAACAAATCTACATGATAAAATTTTTTTAGCTAAAGTTTGTAAATAGCTGAAGTTGTGCTCTTTATACTCCATGATCTATAATTCTTAAAATAAATAATCTGAACACATTTAATATTTCAAATCAAGTTTGATATTATAAATAGGTTTATACATAATAATTTGTTTTATTACAAGCTTATTATTGTAGTGCAAGACACTGGTGCCCTCTAATGGGTTAAAGCTGTGCATTTAAACTTGTTAAATGAAGCAGTTAACAGTATAATATTGTTTTTTACTAAATATATTACCCAGTAAGAAACAGATCTGCATTAAATTATTTCACAAGTGGTTTTAAAGTTACTTAGAAATCAGCTCTAAGATCTTTTGTATTTTTATGTGATTTGTAGAAACCTTCACCTTCTCAGAGAGATGAAAATTTCTTGTTTTGACAGCACAGGTCAGGTATGTTGTACTGTCACTACTTTAACTCTTTTGACACATAATTCTGTTGTTAATATTTTAGTTGATACAAATGCAGAATGTAAATATGGCATTAACCAACATCAACAAACTTTAAATTCACTAAAAATCAAAGTTTACTGTCAACACAATCAGTGGCCTGTGGATGTGTGAATACATTTGCATTTATTCTCAAGACAGAAAACTTCTGAGGTCATGACACCTGGGGATCGGAGTGGCTAGTGTGTCCCACTCCCAGGAACGATAACTTGGCATCATCTGGCAGGACAGGTGTGAATGCACACTCTTTGGTCACACACACATTGAAAACACAGCGCAGTTTAAAAAGTTTGTCAAGGCATTTGGCCTTTTTCAAGCATTTTACTGGATTACATGAAAAGCAACATCAGTAACAACAAGAATCAAACAGCTTTCCCATAAGTATATCCACATTTCTTCATCATCCTCATTTGATATCTTAATAACTGATGTTATTATCGCTCTGTCCACACAGGATACAGCCTGAAGTATTCAGTGTCTTTGAAAATTTGGATTTGCAAACGTTTTTGCTAATAACACACCAGTGGATTGCTGCTTGTTTAAAAAAAGAAGAGGGGAAACTCCTCATCTATTTTAACAGGATCTAGATATTTGATGCAGACAAGTCACACTGTTTGTGTTTAAATATAGTTGTAACATGTTTTATCTGAGCAGGAGTACAAGAGGTAAAAAATTAGGAGATACAGATACATTTGACAAGCTTTTTTTTTTTTTTTCAAAAATACAGAGAAAACAGTGGTGACAGCGCTCAGTATCCTGCACAAGGTCATGTTGAGATAAAAATACTTAGTAACCTTTTATGGATCATCTTTTGAGTTGAGCCTTATACTCGATGAAGTGACCTGTGGGCATTGATCAAACACTCCGCGCTAAGTCTTCAAAGATTAATAAATTAACAGCTTTAAACTGATAAGTTTGATTAATACTTCTAATCTCGCTAGATTAGAAATCTGTTGTGCCTCAGTGCCTTCAGCAATTTGCATGGTTTGCAGTGAAAGTACGTTATTTATTGGGGATGGAAATGTTGTTAGGTCGACACTCTGAAACCTTCCTCTGTGTGTGAGCCAAATAGCAGAGATGCCAAATGCATCCAAGCATTCTTTATCACACATTTCATTGGATCCTCTAAATAAATCTTGCCCTCCTCACTTCCATCCAAAAATAAAAGTGGGACAGAAACCAAATGGTGTGACTTTGGAAACGAACACAGCAAGCTTCTTATACACTTTAACTCCTGGGTTTTACTCACATGAAAATGAAGTAAAAAAAAAAAAAGAAGAAGACTAAATTCAAGAAGCTCCTTGTATCGTTTTCTGAGCATGAAACATAACAAATGAAAATATCATGGTACAAATTAGTGTAGCGCAGCTACTAAATGTGTCTGTTGTCAAGTTGCAGCACAGTGTCCATTAAGCTATTAACTTGCTTTTCTCCAATTTAGACATTAAAGAGATGACATGCCTTTAATGTGCATCCAAGGTAAACAGAGAAAGAAGTTGGGTCGAGGCCAGGCTCTGCTGCCCATGGTCAACTCTTCATCCAGGGGGAAGCTCATGATGACAGCAGGCACTAATGACCTCATGATAGATGGAACACAAAACCCAAGTGGACCCCGTTCTCTTTTTTCTTAACAGCTAGGCCGACTGAAGATGGGATTTACTTTCTTTCTCCTTAGTGTAGTTGTTGTTAACTTGAAGCTGTGGACAGATGCTGATATCCATCATTTCTGTTTAAAAGAAAGTGCTGAAAGTTTCTTGCTAAACTTACATTTTCTTTTTTTTTTAATCAAACCTTTGAGTAAGCACATTATTACTGAAGTTATATATGTGGGTTTGTTTTAGCACCCTTTGAAGCGCTTTAGTTTGACATCAACACCATCTGAGCTTAATGATATTTGAAAAAAGATCTGGAGTCCCTGAGTGCAGCTTGAGATAATTATAATGATGTTGGCAACTATATTTATTTATATACAAACAAACCAATCCTGTACAAACACTGCACTTCTCTCTTTATTTATTGAAATGACTCATAAATGATCATTATGATCACTCTTTAAAAAAACTAAAACCAAGCAATAATGATTATACTATTAACAACATGATTTTTAGGAAATATAGCTTACAATTGTCTCATTTTAAAGTTGAGTAAAACTATTAGTTTTACTCAACTTTTTTAATGTCTGAAGAGACATACAGTATTTAAGCATAAGAAAAGTGTCAACATGAGATATATGCACACAGTATATTGGCATAACAAATACAGTTTTAACATGAACACAAAAAACTGTGTATATATATATATATATATATATGTATGTATGCATGCATGTATGAGTGTTTAAAAAAATGATAGAAATGTGTGTATATACGTATGTATGCATGCAAATGCTTAACAAGAGCAATGATAAGGTATAATCTGTTGCAGTTTGAACTTGACAGTGGTAAGTGACGTCAAAAGAAAAAGATTCATAGCAAAAAAAAATAGTACATGTGCTGGGAACAAAGAACTTGCTGAGGGATAAGGAATGTGTAGTTTATTGAAAGCAGTGTTTGATGCCATTTAGTAGATGATGTCACCATGGTCCAGAATTGGGAGGATTGTCATCTTGAGGAGGGCATGTTTGGCAAAGTGAGAAATGAAGCTTTAAAGTAGAAAAGAAATGCTAATCTAGCCTTGACTTTTGTCTTAAGGTTGTTGATGTGTGTGGAAAATGACAGAGATTAGTCCAACCAGATACCGTTTTTGTAAGTTTTACTATAATCCGGGACCAACCTATCATTGCAGCAGACATTGGAGGTGCTAAAGATATCCTTGAACTTCAGAAAGCTGTGTTGACCATTAATACGTGTCTGAATGCATTGAGTTACTGATTGGATGATTAGTTATTTGACTTAACAAGCAATTGAAAGATGTATAAAGTATGATAAAGTGGCCAGTGAGTATATAATGATGGATAAAGGATGATTCAACATTTAATTTCATGAGGATCTGAAGTCTGACGGGTGTCAATGTAGATCTTACAATCTTTTGCAACAAATCTATAAAATTAACCAAAGATACTTAATTAAAAGTGGCAATGAAAAACAACAACAACAGAAAACCTGTAAAGGGTAAACTGCAGGGCATTGTAAGCAGCTTGGCAAAGAGTGTTTGAAAACAAGTTCTGAGTTCAGAGAAGAAGTTCACCCCTGATAAACTCCTTGTCTCCTTAGAATAGCCAAAGAAATTTCCCTCTACATTCTCTAGAATCCAGCTCATATAGCCTGTTGTAAATATACACAGTGTATAAATAGAGGATACTTATACCTTTGGATCCAGTTCCGAGGAAGAAGAGGTTTGGGTTATGCTGGACTGAAGGGTTTGCTGCAGGGTGCCCATGACTGTGGTTGGGCTTGAGAGGCACACATACAAATTTTAGAAGCTCTCCTGCTATCACTGCTGCACCGCAGGCTCAGTGCAACATTTCATCTGCTTCATGGTGGATTAAAGCATTCTGTGGACACATTGATATATGCTATCACTTATCATTAAATGCAAGCAGAGGCCCCTGGAAACAAGCTGGATATAGCAGGTGGACCAGTTTCAGACACCAGGGAACTTATCACTGCACAGGGAAA
>JBAMHW010000004.1:15643436-15655031 GCA_037177495.1 Rhadinocentrus ornatus
ATATATAATATAAATTAATATAATTGTGCAAACTGGTACATTTAATAGATATATAATGGCCGTATTACTTATCTACTGAAAGAACAGCTGTGTCCAAAAGGAGAGACCCTGCTATCAATCTACAAATGTGTGCAGCACAGTGTTGGTAGATTCAGTCTTTTAACGCTGCTACTTTGAAGTAAATGTGTTTGCACCTGAGCTCAGGTTAACACTCATTTTCAAATGAAAGAGTACATCAAAATATCTGCCTCCAAATGGTCAACAGTGGCAAAAACATGTAGGACAAATTTTTATTTTTTTTATTTTTTCATTGAAATGCATTCCTTGATTTTCACATCACAGCAATCTGCATAAAAGAAACATAAAAAACTACTAAATGGAAAGAACATTAAAAAGCATATTAACAAATTGAAATGTACACAATAAACTCTTGCAAGTTTAACATTACGTTTAATTACCTTATACTGTCCTAATCACAAGTTAATTTTTCTATTTATGCTAACGGTGCTGATGATTTTACAAACGCTTTCCAAACCTATTTTGAAGCAAAGACCGTCTTTGGGTAAGGAGCTGTTGAAACAGACATTAGTTATACCCAAAGAAAGAAAGAATACACAAGATATTGAAGAACTGTATCAACATTAGTAAAAGGGACCCATTATGCTGTTTCTGTTGTGTTTTGCAAAGTTTCTTTTTAACAGTTTCAAATAACAAATTAAATGTATGCTAAAGCATTCTCTCTGAGCCTAAAGCACAGGCTTCATATTGACTAAGACTCACTTCAGTTCACCACAGATATCTTTATGTTCATCTGCACACAAAGAACAAGAAGTACAGCTGAAGATTGGAGGAAAAAATATGGATGTAGTCATTGTGATGCTTCAGGTTTAGCATTCTGATTATCTTTGTGAATAAGTTAAAAACTTTTTTTCTGAAACGTGAATCACACCAAACTGCTGTAGTTCACAGTAAAAACACAGATATGAAAATGAGCACAATATATCTCTTTTTACAGCTAAAATATAATTTCACTAAATTATTGATGTACATAATTGTGGATTTAAAAATTGTTATGACTTTTAATTAAATCATAACAAAAGCTGCTATACCTTTTCAAGAAAGAATACAGTTAGAAAAAGAATCCATAAAAAGCTGCATATGTCATATATTTAATTTTCAAAAAGATGCCGTTTTACAAACAGTTAGCTCTATTGATTTCCACCGGTGAACCAGTGTGAAAAGAAGTGTCGTAATCCTCAGTGATCACTTAGATTTCTTCTGCAGTCTGAAAGAGAAAGAGGAAAAAAGCCAAACTATAAAAGTGCTGTATCCTGTCCCACAGTCATGTGACCTGCAATCACCTGCTTTTCCCTCTTGTAACTTCTGCTTTAGCCATGTTTATGTGTTCTTTGCCATGACCTCTGACCTCTACAGAGCAACATCTGTTTGAGGGAAAAGACAGCTGACATAATCCCACACCTCACCCATTGACGTGATTTACATTTAACCTTAATATGTATCCAAAAAATAGTGTAGTCCCTGGGGGTGAAGTGACTGTATCACAAGAATTTATTCAAACATTTGTCTGAAACTCTTCATTTCTGTTGATGGTCTTGCAATCTGGACTTGAAGACACATGTTTTCAACAGCATTTATTGATGTATTTAAGTTTCACAATCATTGGGAACCAATTGCATCTTTCAGAGAGGCATTTTGCTCTCTCAATCTCCAGTTTTAAATCTGAACTGACTTTATAAGTTAAAATCAGGAATGCATCCAATATTTTCAGTTTTAGACCAGAAATGTGACTATGATCGGACTGTACAATAATTTTATTTATAAAGTTGTGCTGAGCTGCCCCTTAAGGTAGATAGGGATCTGTGCAGGCCGGTAAGTCACTGTAGTGAAACCTGGCTGCTGAAAGACTTAGCATTCCATGCAGGATTTAGATGTTCGTAGGAAAATGCTCATCTGAACTGAATGCAAGGATGATCATCTTAGGTACTCACAAATTCCTTTTTTATATACAGCAATTTGACTTTTATTTGCAATTAAAAAAAAAAAAATTAGCATCAACACCACCTTAAGGATATTTGCAGAGAATAACCCAGTATTAGAAATTCTAGTTGTACCATTACTGGCTACAAGCTAGGACTGCAATTAACAGGTCATGACTATATCACATGTCACGTTACACAGCATGTTGTGATGCTTAATTAGGGCTATTCACACAATAAAAAGTGCACAAGAACTGAAGTTGGAACAACTGGGCTGATAAAACGCTTTTAGCCTGATGGACTGATTACTTCAAGGTTAAGTTTCCTGAACCAAAATACTAAATGAAGTTGTTCAAGGTAAAACAAAAATGAGGATTTCTGGTTTTGCTATAAATAACCTTTCTTTATTTCATTCTGAGTTCAAAGAGCTTCATTGAAATATTCAGCAAATAATAAATTAAACTCTAAATTCTTTTTGTTCATTCATTCAGATAAATGGTTTTTCTCAGTTATTGTCCTTTAAGCTCATCTTAAATACAAAAAAATCGAAGTTCTGTAAAGGTTGATGCGTTTTCAAAAAATCAATAGAAAAGTTTATGAACCTTAAATTGAATTGCCCGGAGTCAGGTCATAATCACTAAAGTAAAAAAACACAACAAAAAAACCCCACGAGTTGTGAGGGATGGACACTGTTTTCACGTTACATCTCAAAACTGTGTGAAGAGCCAAAGAGCAATAAAAGGCTAATTCTCTAGTGATGCTTTAACGTCTTATTGTTATTTCTCTGATTACCAATATGACATTAAATGTAAAGTATATTAGCTTCCCATTATTTATTAATTTAACTTTTGGCACCCCGCCCATAAACTCTTTTCACTCCTACAGTCTGCAGCATTCATGCATGGACTACCAGACTATAAAAAAAACAGTTTTTATTCCTCTGTAGTCCTTTTATTTAACAATTAAACACCATGCAACACCTCCATCTACTGTAACTTTCATTTGCACTGTCTTGCACACTTATATTCACTCATGCACATTTTTGTTGTACAGGCTTTATTGATGTGTATATATTGTCTTGTATTTTTATTTATTTATTTATTGTTTTGCATTTGCACTATCCTGCACATTTTTATCTAGTCATGCTCTTTTTCTTTTGTTTATTATGTTTGCTTGGAGCTTAGTTTCAGTTTTTTCCGAACGTCTGCGTTGAAAGATTTTTCATTGCTCAGTACAAACCCTGTTTTGCTGCTACGCACATGACAATAAACTTCTAAACTTCTTGAACAGATGAGAAGTCAGCACAAAACCCTGTGAGTCCTTCTAAAGTAACAAGTTTCTCATAAATTTGTTGTATTTAGCTATAAAAGTCACGTTTAATCTGACAGAACATAGTGTTTTGTGTTGGATGACAGACAACAGAAGATTCAGCTACATTTAAAACTCCATTTTCCATGTTCATTTGGCTAAGATGATCTCGGTGCTACAGCTAATAATAGTCATTGTTAATCAGAAAATATTGTTGGGAATCAGTTTCGCATTTAAGAAAGTTTCAAAATCAAATACCTCCAAACATTAATTCACATCAATATATGTAAAACAAGAAATGTAAAACAGTTTTGGATCCATCTTTGAGCCTTATACAAGACACTCTTAGATCAGATTAAATTGTGTGTGAATGATGAGAGACAGAGATGTAATAAAGCCACAGTGTGAACCTAACAGTTTGACACTGCCTGAGGAATGTGGAGCCGATGCCGGAGCCGATACCAGCAGGTGTATGAATGTCCGTCTGTCAGCAGGCTTCCTGATCACAGCAGAACTGCCAACGGCCCAAAGCCAGACTAGGAATGCTTAAACAGCCACGAGAGGGCAAAAGGAGGGGAAGCTGTCCATACAACAAGACCCCATGTGGTTAATGTACTGGGAAGTTGTAGGTTACCTAAAGTGTCAGCTGCTTTGTGAATTGAGAATATAGTCATAAAAGTGATTCCATTTTTTATTCTGTTGATTCTTTTAAATTCATCCTAAACACTTCTTGATTTTAAAGGATGAACGTATTCAGATTCAGATTCAGATTCAGATTCAGATTCAACTTTATTGTCATTGCGCATGTCACAGGTACAAGGCAGCAAATACAAATTCCTTAGACTGTTTCCTTTGTACTATGTGTCACGTTGCAAGTGTTTATGCGGCAGTGGCTCAATCGGTAGAGTGGGTCATAGTTTGATTCCCACTCCCCCAGAAAGCAAGACGCTTCATCCATCTGCATCGCTGGTGCATGAATGTTCGGTGGTGCTTGGAGAGGCCGTAGGCACGGATTGGCTGCCCCAGGACAGCTGTGGCTACACATGTAGCTTACCTTCACCAAGTATGAATTAGTTGATTCTGATTTGTTTCTGACTAGTTTTATTGGCAAACTGACATATACGTTCCTCGAACTGCCATTGCCCTGCAGTGTCCTTATTAAATAAATTTTTTTTTATTTGATTTGATATAGACTGACTAGTTCTTATTTAATATATGACTTGTAACCCCACTACTAGTCTAACATTTGATCCTCTGGTTAGATTAAACCGACCTATGTAAAGGAACATAATGGAAAAGAATGCAACACAACAGTACTTATGTCATACTGTGGTTTATTTGCACTATGTTGGTGACAGTACAGTGGGTCCCCTCTGCTTCTTTAAATCCAACCAAATTTCATTAATGACCAGAGAGATCATTTTGTTTTAAGAGCAAGAGTGTTGAGTTGTTTTAATATAATGTCCTCATCGGCTTAAAATCTTTTAATGTCAGTTCAACTTTCCTCCTCATGAAGGTTGGGTAGCAAAGCACTGCAAAGCTTTAGTATCTAGGCAGAGTAGAGGTGACATAGTGACGGGTTGCAAAATGTCACCGTGTGTTTGTTCACAACGAACCCAATGTGGCTCCACACAGAGTGGAGTAACTATTTCTGTGTTCACTGCAAATTGTTTTCACTATGTTAGCCCCACCCTTCGTTGCTGAGGGCCAGGCAGTGTGGTGTAAAGTAGTGAAACATGCTATTCCAAATTAGGCCCATAAATGTTTTGCATGTCACCTGCCAAAGCACAAAGAAAGACTCTAGAAAATGTGACTATAAAATGACCCTTTGCAAATAGCCGAGGCCTCGCCTAGGCCTTCATAACTCTTAAAATAAATAGCTGTAGGTTGTGTCAAAAAGAAAAGCAGAAGTTCAATCATTCTGTTAGTATTAGTTCTGTTTATCTTAGTTAAAACAGTTTGAATGTAGGATCAAAATATTTAATACCAATAGGTAATAATTGGATGTATGTTCACTTTTTTTTAATCTGTTACGCTTCCTGCAGATTTTGTTTTGCTCTCAGGTTCAGTCTTGTGCAGAGTTCTTTGTTGAAATATGTCCTGGTTTGGACAATACATCACAGCAGCTGCTGCACATCCAGTTCTGCAGAGACTTGCTCAGCAACAGACAAAGAATGTGGGCCAGATGACTCTGACATTGAAGCCACATTATTCTACTGCTGTCACAATGTACCCTTTAATTAGGACCGTCTGACCCGTGACCTTTGAAAATGACCATCCTACAACCTCTACAGGTCAATGAGCTAAACCAGGAGGCAGACAAATGCTATGATTTTGTTAAAGAGCTACAACATAGGAAGTTAATATGTGAAATCAGACAGTATGATGGATGCTGCCCCTCAGCTGTTGATATGTAACATTGCATAGATTTATGTGACCATCTTGACCTTAAACCAAAGTGTTTCAGGCCAACACAGACAGGATGAGACTTTCTTTGACATAAGCACTTTATAACCTCATAATAGGCTCAAATTTATAACTAAAATCAGACTGTCATCTCACTCCTTTTTGTTTGATGCACATTTTTCTAATACTGCACAAAAGGTGTTTAAAGTGAACAAAAAACAGCAATGGCACAATAATCATTCCAAATCTTTGGAATTAGGTACTGTAAGGCCACTTGTATGCTTGGAATTACTTGCTAATGAATTTATTTGAATAATTTAACATTTAACAAGTGAAAGCAAACTCTGTTAAAATTGACCTTTGCCTCAGAAGATGCAAGCTGAACTACACACAGCTTTATTACTTCCGGCAACACAGAGGTTATGTTTTCAGTGGCATACATTTGTCTGTCTGTCTGTCTGTTAGTGACATAAACAGATTTTGATTTGATGAATTCTCTGAATTGGAATAACGAACAACTGATTAGATTTTGCAGCTTAATCTGGATCAATATCTGGATCCAGGATTTTTTTTTTTTTAAGGATTCTTTACTTTTGTAAGATAGGAATAATTTTATCATTAGATAATGCCTAGAATCATTGGCAAAAATAAACAAACAAACAAAAAACAAGATGACCATGGTAGATGTTATAATCCCACTTTGTTTGACCTGGATCATGTTAACATTCTGGATTTGGTGATCCAGAAGGTTCAAAATATAAGGTGTACTGGGTGGGCTGTTGGGCCTGTTGGGTTTTTTCTCAGGTGAGTGACCCTGTGGTTTGGCTGAGGTTTGCACTCTCTGAGTGCTTCTAGTTAATGGATAGTTTAACTCCTAATCACTAAAGTCTTGTTTACATTTTGAAGTTATATTATGCAGGTCACCTGCCAAAGCACAGAACAGTTAAAGCTCAAAAACACACCTGTCAAAACTTTAACTAAAGCCGTCAGCTGATATAAACCTCAGAAATGTTCTGTGTCCACTAAAAATGGCAAATTAATGTTGGAATAACTAAATGGCTGTTGTGACAATTACCTTGCAGATAGTGCACCCCCACAAAAAAACAAAAAACAATCTGCCAATCCCCTGCAAAATTCTTCAGTTATTATTCACCCTTGTTTGAGATTTTGTTGCTGCCAGGTGTGTGTCAGTAACTACCTAACATTGAAATGCAATTCTAGAGCCAGTGGCAATCCCATATCTCCAGAATCTGGGACCTAACTCTATCCTTCAATATGACAATGCTTTTCCCCACAGAGCCAGGACTGTCACAGAATACCTCTATAATTTGGGATTGAAGAGTATGGAATGGCCTACCATTAGACCTCAAAGCAATTAAACAGTTGTGGGATTAGCTTGCATGTATTGCTCAAGTTAGTGACCAACACAACCACGCTGGCTGACCTTTAACAACTCCTGATAATGGGAGTAATGGGATGCCATCCCACATCAAACGTGACTAGGCTGGTGACCTAGTATGAGGAAGAGGCGGCAGTCCGTTGTGGTTCTGTATGGATCTTCTACATGTTAGTGAGTTTCTTGACCGTGTAAAATGACAAAAGTTTAAAAATGCTCATTATGTGTTGTTTTTTTCCTTGTTACTGTGGGAGAGAGCAATCATCTAATCTGAACAACAGAGAATATCAATGGCAGAATATTTTCAGGGATTCTGACAAATTCTTTGGGACACTTCCCACATGTTTAGCTGTGTTGCTCATTCCACAGAAGTATGGTCTTTACAAGTTAAACCTTGTTGTAAAGGTGACTGATCAGGCTTTCCAACATATACTACAACACCAATTGATATTAGTGAAAGAGAGAAATAATTAAAACAAGATGAAAAAGTTTATTATGTTTCCCTCACCTGCCTCTTGAGTGTCTTTATGCAACATGTGAAATGTCCAGCAAGAAGGGATAAGACACTTGACCTGCTGTATGCAAATATAAGAGGCTTACAATGCTTCAGCTATACCACCACTAGCCAGATTTGAGAATAATTTAGTTTTTCTTCAACCTGCCTATAACCCTGGGTGATGAGACTGCCTGTAACTATCCATTCAGTCAGAAAGTGGACACCAAAGGCCTGTGAGTCCCTGAGGGACTGCTTTGCCTGTGTGGACTTGGATGTGCTGTTAGAGTCACAGGGAGACAACATGGACAGTAGCATTAACAGTAGGGTGGACTGTATGACAGAATACATAAATTTCTGTAAAGACATTGTTGCACAAGTAAGAACTATATGTTGTTATCCGAACAACAAACCCTGGATAAATAGTAACGTCAGGACACTCCTCAACCAGAATAAGGAGGCCTTTCATGAAGGGGACAGGGAGAAGTTCAGAAGGGCTCAACATGAGCTGAAGTGGAGTCTCAAGCAGGCTAAAGTGAACTATAAACGTAAACTGATGAGGAAGATGCAGCACAACAACACTAGGGAGGTGTGGAAGGGCATGAGGACCATCACTGGTAATAGTAATAAGGATGATCAGGCAGTGATGTGTAATGTGGATAAGGCCAATGATTTCAACTTGTTTTACAACAGGTTAGATGCAGCACCCACTGCTCTCTCTTACACCCCCTCAATCCTCCTCCTAAGGTCCCTTACTTTCCGTTGTCCTTCACAGTAGATGAGGTGAGAAGGGAACTTCAGAACATGTGTCCTGGAAAGGCAGCAGGTCCAGATGGCATATGTTTAAAGCTGCTGGAAGACTGTGTCAGTCAGTTGGCGGAGCCGCTACAGAGAATTGTTAATCTGAGTTTGTCGACTGGGAGGGTCCCGCTTCTATGAAACACATTCATGTCTCATTCCAGTTCTCAAAGTAGGACGACTGGCAGAGATAAACGACTACAGACCAGTGGCACACACATCTCACATTATGAAGAGACCATCTTTGGCACATGTACTAGACTATCTTCAATTTGCATATCATGAGAATATTGGAGTGGAGGATGCCATTCTGTTCATGCTTCGTCAGGTCTACTCTCATCTGGACATGCCAGGAGGCTATGTAAAAAATTATGTTTTTGACTTCTAGAGCTTTTAATACAAACCAGTCCTCCATCCGTCCTTGTTCCTTTCCTGTTCACCCTATACACTGCTGATTTTATCAAAATACTGCATCATGCCACATCCAGAAGCACTCTGATGACACAGCAACTGTGGCATGTATAAGGGATGAACAGTAGGAGTATAGGGACTAATGTTGGCTTTCAGTCACTGTTGTGCTGCCAACTGCCTCTGGCTGAATGCGTTAAAGTCCAAGGTGATTGTGGTGGACTATCATAGGTCTAAACCAAACCTTCAGGCTGTTAGCATCAGAGGTGAGAATACTGAAGCGGTGCAGACCTACAAATACCTGGGTGTGCATTTCGATAACTAGCTGGAGTGGTACCCACACATGGAGGTGCCCTTTCAAAAGGGGCAGAGACGCTCTTCTTTCTTTGGAAGCTCAGGTCGTTTGATGATGCATTGAAATGCTGCATATGTTTATCTGTCATGGTTTCTGTGTTTTGATCTGTCTGGTTTGTTAGATTTGATCTCTGTTTATGTTTTGTGGTTTTTAGGTTTTATTTCTGTCCATGGTTTAGGGTTTTTGTTCATGTTTACTTCTGTTGTGATCTTGGTTTCTAGCTCTGTTTTTTTGTGGTGTTTTCTGTTGAGATCATTGTTTGTGTCATGTTTTAGTATGTCTTGGTTTTGGTTTATTCTGGGTTTTGTCACGTTTAGTGCAGTTTTCCTGTTTTCGTTGAGCTCCTGTGGTTTTTGTTCCTGGCTCGTTACTTCACCTGGTCTAATTACTTATTCACTTCACCTGTTCCTTATTACTCCCTCTGTGTGTATATATACCCCATGGTTTTCAGTTTGCCCTTTTCAGATCCTTATGTGGTTCATCTCCTGTCATGTGTGGTTCCCTGTCCTGTGTTTATGGAAATAAACCTTGTCACCTACACTGTTCTGCCTCCTCCCTCGACTGCCTGCATTTGGGTCCTCACCTCTGCTGCCATTCATGACATTTATCAGTTGGTGGTGGCGGCGAGAGCCATTATCTTTTCTGCTGTATGCTGGGGAGGCAGCATTAAAGACAAGGACAAAAAGAGACTGGATAAGCGCATCAAAAAGGCTGGATCCGTTCTAAGCACCAAAACCTTGGACACCTTGGAGAAGTTGGTGGTGAGGTTAGCAGGGGCTAGAGCTATGTTATTACGTGTTATTATACACTTCCCCATAATACCCTGTGCAGTTTATACTTCTATCACAGTAAAAATTATGCAAATATTAATGTTCTCTTTATGACTTTACAAATTGCAATGGCTACACCTAAACATCAAGGTATTTTGGTGGGGTCTGAAGGACAGATAGGGGAAAGCCAGCCTCCACCAGCTGTTGTCAGTGTGTGTTTCCTGACAGTCCCTCCCTTCTGTAAAGCTGCCCAGGTGTAATCTCTAACATGCCAGTTTGAACCACATCAAACATTTCAAGCAGGAAGCTTCCCCTCACTGTTATTACTGAGACAAAGATCCTGCTTTCAACACCCCATCACCATTTAGCCTTCAATAAATCGGTTTCTACATGGAAATAATATTTAAAAAAAATTTACTTTCTTGTACCACTCACTTCAGAAACAGCAAAGGCTCAAGAGAGACAATCTCAGATGTCTGACTCTCCTTATCTTCATGACCTGTCTCTGAACCAGCAGCTGCCAATAGAACAAGCTGCTTTTAGCACACTAACACTACTTGTCTTACACAGTAAATTCTCAGCCTGCTACTTCCTCACCTCTGCCTCTTCCTAACTGGAAAATATTTATTCCAAACAATACAGACAGTTTCCTCCAGCTTTAACCATCAAACATAAAAGCTGTGCTCTAACTAGAAAATAACACAGTAAAGTCCCCCTGTCTAATTATGCTGGTTTGATTTATGACCTGTCTGCTCATATCCATTATCTTTTGCTGCAGCCTTTCAACTTCAGCCTGCTCATCACTTCCTAAACCAGGTGGGAATGAGTGTTCACTTTTTCTTTTTACTGAATGTTTTTCAGTCTCATTCACTGTTCAAACTCACATGATGTACATTGATTAGGAGATGTGGGCTTATTATGATGGCAGTCCAAAACTAGTTTCCCTGTCTAATGGAGAACAGGGTTTAATAATAATAATGGATTAGATTCACATAGCGCTTTTTAGGGCATCCAAACCCACTTTTACATTGTATCCATTATTCATTCACTCCTCACTCATACCTGGTGATGGTAAACTACATGTGTAGCCACAGCTGCCCTGGGGCAGACTGACAGAAATGTGGCAGCCAATCCGCGCCTACGGCCTCTCCAACCACCGAATATTCATATCCACATTCATACACCAGCGATGTCAACACTGGAGGCAAAGAAGTGTATGCCCAAAGTGTGTGTATTGCCCAAGGACACAACAACAGATAACTGGGGAAGTGGAAATCAAGCCTCCAACCTTCCAGTTATTGGAAGACCCGCTCTACCACCTGAGCCACTGCTGCCCCCAGAGTTTCTTTAGATAATGGATCGAAAGTGAACATTTTACACAACAGGTTTCAAAACTTTCTGCACAAAAACAGAAGACCACAAAAACATCTAACTAACAAGCAAGTTTTAAACAACTATCATGTCTTTAGCACCATTAACTGCTGAGACAAACATGACTACTTTTCTTATTATTGTATAACGTTTTGATCACTCTTTCTGCATTAATTTCTACTTTGGCTTAACTTTATGTTGGAATTTATTTCCTGATTCTTTCACAAATCCATCAGTTAGTAAATAAGGAATAAATATAATGACATCAGATGAAAATCTATCTGGATTTACTT
>JBAMHW010000004.1:15655131-15666088 GCA_037177495.1 Rhadinocentrus ornatus
TATATGTATTTATATGTATATGTGTGTGTGTGTGTGTGTGTGTGTGTGTGTGTGTGTGTGTTTGTGTGTGTGACTTAAACTCTAGGCTAAATACTGGAAACAATATTTAAATGCTATTTTGTTTTCCTGGTTAAATATAATAATGATAATACTGATTATAGCAAGTTTTAGATTTACAGAAATAGCAGCACTTAAAGGTTGTAGGAGTCATAGCACAATTTATGCTAACATTGACCCTATTGTGCATGAGTTATTAACCCTTTATATAGATATTCTACAGTGAGTCACAGTGAATTGCATGACTCACTGATGTCCACTGAAGCAGCAAATTTACAAATGTACCACCCCACCCATAAATATACTAGAAAGCAGCTATGAAATAGATGTCCACTGTACACCTAAATATATGACCTTTACTTTAGATCAAGTTTATTAATGCATGTGTGCTGAAAATCAAAGTTTGGACTATACTATACGGAATATACATAAAGGAGCAGAAACAGAGATGCTTCGGATTTCTGAAGCTGGTGCTTTTGTAAGAATAGAGATGAGCCATGACTGCTAGCACAGAACTCCTTAGTGCTTACTCAGATGTGAGCTTATCATCGGCTGTTAAGAGTAGTGAGAATTCCTCAGCCCCAGGCTGCAGCCATGGGTGTTTCTGAGCTGATACAAAGAGAGAGAGAGAACACAGGTGCCCTACAACCTGAAGCATGTGATGATTAGACTGAGAGGCCCCATGTCACTACTCGTGTGAGAAGAATCTCAAACATCAGTGACAGATGCAGCCTGATGAATCTATTTTGATTTACAGTTTGGCAAATTAGACTTTCTTTTAAATGAAAATGAGGCTGCATTTTCTATCAAGATTTATGGCATAGAAGCGTAAAGATGACCACAGGAAGATTGGTTTGAACCGTAGCTGGGACTTTTCTGTGTGTAGTTTGCACTTTCTCCCTGCGCACACGTTAGTTCTCTCAGATTACTCTGACTTCTTCCCACAGTCCAACAAATATGCTTGTTAAGTTGGTGTTTCTAAATTTCCTGAGGAGTGAGTGTAGGCAACAGTGGTTGTTTGTGATGGATGGTGACCTATACTGGGTGTACCCTTCTTCCTGCCTACCAGCCACTGGTCCAGCCCCCTATTACCCTACATTGGAAAAAGCAGGTATAGTCATTAAATAGGATAGAATATGATCTCAAGGTCTATTAACAATGTTTTTGCTTGGTATTCATTGGTAGAGCTTGATCAGTTAGTTAAAATACACTGAATAAAAGCTACTGAAATTCAGTGAAATGCAACATGAAATAACACTTTACCTAACACTGATACCCCGTTTAGGATGCAGTTTCCACAATGTGTATTTATAAACCAAAATATGAGAGGCTGTTAAGATGATTTAGAATTTTGGGACAAGCACATCTTGTAAATTTAGAGTTAACGGTTCTGCCATCTATTTTTAATTTATTAATTCAAGACAGGAAGCAGTAACATAGTACTCCCTGTGGTTGAATGTGGAACGGGTTGTCCCTTTCATTAACACCTGAGATGGCTGAGCAGCTGTAGCAAAGCATTCGTCAGGTGTAGTCATACCTAGTTTCCAAGGAATAGCACAGTTACAAGGTGACAGCAGTTTCTCATACTGGACATTCATGAGCACGTTCCCAGGCTATAATGCTCGTCTTCATGACTGGAGACAAACAGGCAAAGGGTTATTAGCAAGTTGCATGTGGATGCAAATTTACATTGACCACATTGTCAAATTTTTTGACAACAATTATTTGTAAAAAAACAACAACAATAAATAAAAAAAAATCAATAGCTCTGACTAGTTTTGCCAGTTAGCAAGAGGAAGTGTTCACACCTCTACTTATTGCAAGAGTAAAAGGGAATTAGCAGAAAAGCTACCGACCAAAGAAGGTTTGGAGACATATGCAGGAGTTACTCTGTTTCTACTTGACATGTATTAACATTAACAGTAAAACATTTTTTTTCACTGTGCAGTGATCCAAGATACGATAATATGCTCCCTGGAGCTGGTGTGCTGGGTCTTGGAAACAAGACTGTGGCTTAAACCTGATTGGCTCAGAGCAAAAACTAGAAGAATCTGCAATGAGTGTTTGGATAATGCTATGACTCAATTTGATCATGTAAACCCCACTATGAGGTTTAACACATCGTACAGTTTAGGCTTAACCCATATTACTCCAATAAGAGACATATGATATAATCTGCATGCGGTACATGTGTATCTATGCAAGCGATGACACTGGAAAGTTTGACTAGCTAACCAGCTAACCATGACTATCTGATGTGCACAGAATATCCAAACACCAACCTCTCCGCCGACCAATGTCTGCATTATTGCTGTTGTTTTCGTTTGTCTCCTTCAGCGACTCCACAGAAGTCTTGTTGGAGACTGCATCGTCATCATCAGTTTTCTCTTCCGCACTGGCGTCAACAGGTGCAGGAGGACTCTGCTGCTCAACAGCTGGTAGACTCTGTGGTTCTGCTGGTGGAAGAGGACTCTGCTCCGTGGCATCCACTTTGGGTTTGTCTTCTGAGCTGTCTGGAGCTGGAGCTGCAAACTCAGTGCTGATATCAGCAGCGGGTTTATCACTCTCAGCTGTTAATGACAAAAAAAGCTAATTGTATTTTATATTTTCACGCATTTACATACAGTGCTTTCTACTTCCTCTTTTAAGATAACTTATTAATGTAAATCTTAAACATGTGGACTGTGTCATTTCAAAATATAAAAGAAGAGAACACAGAACACTGAATTTATTGACTGCAACATCTGAAGTTCCCTTAAAAAACAAAAGAAACTTAAGTAATACTTTTCAGACATTTCAACATCATTTTAAAGATTAATGATGCTGCAGATTTGCTTTTTGGATAAGTGTGTTCTCTATTTAGCTGCTAGGTAATAACATCCTTTTGACTTGTACAGCCTGAAGTAGTTTGTTCTCAGGTGGGAATTATCTTAAACAACAGCATTTCGGGGGGCCACCATGTTGGTAATGAGGCGACTGATTACTAACCAGTTTCTAATGAGCCACAGTCATGCAGCTGTTGGAGGCTGTGGGAAAGTAGGGTGGCCCCATCATTATCTGGTCCAGTTTTAGGCGGAGGGAAAGCAGAGATGGGGCATAATTCTACCACAACTAAAATAGCTCAGGCATACAGTAAGTCCAGCTTTCAGAATAACATCATATCTGTCTGGTTCAATTCAGATGATAGGACCTCTACACAACTTCCACAGGGCTTTTTATTTTGTACACTAGCAATTGAAATGCGATCCATAGCTGGAACCTGTGATATCAGCAGTCACTGTTTAAAATATTAAGTTAAAAAAAGAAAGAAAAAACCAGCAAATAGTTACATTCACTCTCACTGAATCAATAACTATCACATGGAATTCCATAATATTTTGTTAGGATATGCATGGTGCAAAAAGGATTATTTCCAATCATTTTGGTAAATGGTTGATAATTAAATTGCAGTTGCGACATTGGACCCCCTTTTTTTTTAAGTAAACCACTTTCTCTTCAGGCTCAGATGCAGTTTACATTAATTTTTAAACAAGAATTGGCCAACTGGAAGTATGAGAAGAAGCTGGGTTGGAATTCACATATATTATTATATAATTTTTTTTTTGTTTGTTTTATACTCTGAAGGCTTTATACTGAATCTACTCTGACCACACAGCAACAGCACATATGGTCAGATGCCTAATTTCATGTAATCAAGAAGGTTTCCTCCCATCTTTCCTTGACTCCTTGAAGCAGAAAAGGTCCTTTTCATTTGACAATTTGATCATGTTTTGCAGTTGTATCCAATAAAGAACAGTAATGACTCGTGGCAGCAGTGGCGATCCAGCATAGTTACTGTGGCTGTGTGAGAAAATGCAAAGAAACAATTCAAGTATAAAACATGCTTCCAGTCATATGCTGAAGACAAGAGGTATGACAGAACTGAAATTTACTACAGGTTCCTGAAACAACCTGTCTAAAAGGATTTATACGTATGCTCACTTAACAACTATCAAGTGTCTGTGCAGATTAGATGGCAAGTTGGTCAAAATGGATTACTATGACCAGTTAGGCTAATTGTGGTTCTGTTCTGCTTCCGTACTGGTCTTTTGCCGCTGTTACACCTACACAGGTGATTTCACTTTAGCTGATTAGACATCTGCTCGCAGATGTGGGAGCCTATGCAAACTATGAGCTGAAGTCAGCTGGAACAGCTAAAAAAACCTGTGATCTGCAAGACCGGTTTAATCTGTTTTAATCTTAGCCAAGTATCTGTACAAAGAAGGAATCACCCAAATTTCCTAAGAAATAAGTATTGAACAATAATATTACCAAAAGTGTGGAAAATCCAACTGCTGGTAATACATTTCTATCTGAAAAAGAACACTCCACCCTGGTAATAGCTCACTAACTATTTGACTTCTTGTGTATCTTTCAATTTAAAAAAAGAAAAGGAAAAAAATAGCAACTTATAAATATCCCTTTACAAAAATTCTCACTTCATGCCAGCTATGTGTATTGCTATGATACACCAGTATGTGATATGTTTCCAGCCACACTTTGATGGTTATCTCAATCTGTGGTTTTAAATGAGGAAGGAAATGAGTGACACATTAACGTGACCATTTCTGAGACAGAAACACTTCTCTGACTTAACTAAAAAAAACGGGGCAAATAATCCACAATTAGTAAAAAGCCCAGTAGAAGAATGAATAATACTAAAGAAAAAATTGTTGTGGCTGTCTTTCATTGTGTCTTTCCCCTTATACGTAGCTGCTCTTCAAAGCAACCATCAACATTGTCCACTACAACACTGTGTAGCTCAAGGGGGAGTGACATGTCCAGACATGACTGCAGCTTTTACCTTTTAATACAGATAAATCCTCAAAGGAAAACAGGAAAACGTCAAGAAAATGAGCAAAATAATAACGAGCAATAGTGGGCTTTTTTTTCTCTCTCTCTCATTTTAGACTCAAATCTTAAATGATAAAACAGCATAATCCATCTGATTTGTAGAGAATTAAACATTTTGATTTTGTTTCTCAATTTCTACATTTAAAACCATCCAACTTACCTCCCGACTTGCTAAATATTAAGGCACAAAGACTTTTTTAAATTTCACTATAATCTGAATTATAAAGAAAAGTTTTTGCTTATACTTTTTGGCAAAATCATAATGTGTTTAACAACCCAGTTTCAGAGATATTAGGCATCAACTTCAATGATTGCACTCTAAAAGGGTTTCCATTTCCATCAAGTGGTAGACTTCAGTACTGCAGGCCGTGCGTTTAGATTTTACCTGCTCATCAGTTGTGTGCCCAATTTTATTCTGAACATTTTCAAGATAAAGAAAGAAAGAAAGAAAAAAAAAAACATTTGGCAGAGATTAAACGATGATGAGGATTCATATTGTGAGGAAATCAATTCCATAGAGAAAACTTTCTCAACACTGGCAGAACAAAGTACCTGACAACTGGATTTATAGGAAAAAAAGGAGGTAAAATAAGTATTAGTAGTGGACCTTTAGTGAAGCCAATGAAGATATTTATGATTTATGGGAATCAGTAATACATAAAAAATGGCTCTGTCATTACAGAAACCACCCTGCTTCCTGAGGAAGTTACTGTGCTAACTTCTTGTTCCCTTTTCAAAGAGGTACAACAGAAAACATCTTAACCGGAAACATTGCAAACTAACTTGGAATTTGCACAGTTAAATAAAGTAGAAATGAGCAGAATGTCATAGTTGCTCCTACCAAATATTAGTAATATCCTACAGCCCAACGGATACTAAAAAACCCAGACAACCATTACCTGTTCACTGTGCCACTAATACCAGTGGACTCATGAGCAGTTTATTTGTTCAGACAATAAGACTACAGAAGCCACAACAATGATTATTATTTGATTTTTTAACTATAACTTATTATCAAATGCTTTTTGTAACAGTAACATAGGGGAAACGGCTGATGTATTTAATTGTAATGCCTCTTGGTGAGTAGTGATGTTAAAATTAGATCTTAAATCTCAAATCTGGTAAATTAATAATTGAGCAGAACTGTGATCAGCTTTGCATATTCTTATGCACCGCATCTAAGTCAGCTGTATTATATACAGCATCCAGAGAGCCTCAAACTGTGCTTCCTTTAACTCCCTTACAAAAGAGGAAGGAAAACGCTTACAACTCGAACCACATCTTTGTCAAGTCTTGCCCATCAGGCCTTTACAGAAAATTAAAAAATAAAAATAAGACAGGAGTTAAATTTTTACCTTTCTGTTCTTCTTGTTTTGCTTGTGTTTCAGGTTTGGGCTCCTCTTCTGGTTCTTGTTGCTCTTTTGTGGTATTTTCTGGGCTTTGAAAGGTTTGCAGACCTGTAAAGCAACCAGGAATGAAGAATTACAATATTTGTGAAAATAAACAAAGAAAGTTGCTTGTTTGAAGTGGTATAATATGTTTTCGGTATAGAATTAGCTTGATGTGGAGGTGCTGGACTCACCGTTTTGAGGTGCAGCATCAACAAGTTGTTCCGGCTCTATAGTACTAAGAGGGACGGTGGCTTCATCTGGTCTAGAAGTGAGATCAACGGAGTAGCGCTATGGAAAGAAGAGATTTAAAATACTCACATGGTAGTGCTTTTATCTTAATTCTTATGTGCAACATATATCTTAGGGTTAATGAAAGTCTAGTACCACTGACCAGAGCCAGAGTGGCTGTGCGTTACATTTTCACTCTTTATACTGGCTGCAGCTTTATATTTAGTAATTATCAGATAAAAAGCCAATAAATATTAAATTTGCTTAACTATTTGTTAAATGTTGGCATAAAAGACTACTCTACTTACCCTTCCTCGCTTTCGTACAAATAAACAAGCAAATAGAAATCCACCAGCTACAAGGATGATCAAGATCAGGATGATGATGCCTGAAGACAGAAATATAGTTAAAATTCACGAAGAGGTCCAAATTTAGGACATTTTTAACTTTATATTTATTAGCCAACATTATAGTTATAAATTCAAACAGGTTGAAGCTTTTAGAGCAGAGCAGTGAACTCACCTGTGCTGTCACCTCCTGTTAATGGAGATTGGGTGCCTATATAATATACAAAATGTTAATTGGCAAGAATATAAACAATTCACAAAAACTGCAAACCATGAAGCCATTAAAAAAAAATGAAATGATTTATACAATTTGCACATTTATTATTCATAACTGAGTTTCTAAACTTGAATATTTAGTTTTAATGTGGCTATGAAACAGCAATAACTTATTTCTGTAAAAAGGTTTGTGTTTATTATTAACTTTTCTCTCTCTTTATTCCTCAGAGAAAAGGTTTGTTTTCAGTTGGCAAGTGCTTTGCTGCGTTCACTTGCCTGTCAGCTCCTTTATGGTAAGGTTGTGATGTCATTAGAGTATCAAGCAATAAAGCTACGCACCCACAATGCTGCAATGCAACCATTGCAATTCAGGTTTTCTTTAAAAAGAAATTTATTTTAGCTAAATGTTCTCGCTTTTTCATGATCGTCTTTTCTTCTACATTTTGAGTCTTTATTAGTCCCTTAAATTGCATGATAACAAGACTAGAAATCTGCCATGCTCATTGAAACCAAATGCATGATTACTGTATCACCGACTTATAGATAGTGCTATTCTGAATTGATTAAAAAAAAAACAAACAACTAATTTCTTTTTCTATAAATAGGGCCTCACAAATTTGTGTATTTGATTTCCAGAAGAATTTGTTCCTCACAATCAATCAAAATAGTGTGAGGACTTATTACTGGATTTTCGAGAAGTGAAATAAAGTAAAGTTTAAAGTAACTTTACAAATTGCAGTAAATAATTTTTTCCTCATATATAAAAAAAACCAAACCCACATAACTGCCTGTATTTCCTTCTGCAGACTACGTTTTCTTCACAGGAATCCAAACAGTCTTTAGATTTAAGAGGTGGGATTCAATAAGCTTAGACTTCTTCCCACTCATTTTTGAACACTGATGTATATAATTAGATGTTAATAATGTTTTTTGTACTGTTTGTACTGTTCAAATTAATAAACAAATCAGCAAAAAACAAACAAACAGACAACAACTGAAAAGATTTTAAAAAAGCAAAAATTCAACTGAATCAAACAGGAAACATGATCAGAGCAACATATTGGGTCAGTTATATTTGTTACTAAAATTACAGAGCTTCTAAATATTATGGGTTAGAAAAATAGATTTTGGCTTAAACTAAATACTACCTGAACATCTTCTGTTTTGTTTAATCTAATCATACATACAGAATGTTTTATTGGTGTCTAAGTATTTGATGATGTTAAACAAAAATTCCAGCTTACCCATGGGGATGCTGTTTGTTGCAGTGATACGTTTTGTTATTTTAGGAGGGGCAGGTGTGGGGGAGGGCACAGCGGGCAATGCAACCTTAGAAACATCTGAAAAACATTTGGAAAAAAGAAGTTATCACACTTAGAATATGCTTTCATGGTGTGTTAATGTTTAAAGATAAAAAGCACAAATAAAGGCTTACTCTGGGTGATGTTGTTTGCTATGGTGGTAGACATAGCTGGTTTAGAGGAGGGAAGTGTGAAATAAGGCGCTTCACCTGCAAGGCTTTCTGAGAAGAATAATATTCCACATTGTGAATAACACAAGCAATTGTTGAAACAAATAAGAAATGATCATGAATGGATGGACTGCAAGGGTCAAATCCATTACAGCTTAGATTTAAGGAATCTAATTGGCTCTCACCGTTGCTAAGAGTTGTTGCATATGTGCTGGTCTTGTGGATGTCACTGATGCTCCTGCTACCAGTAGTATTTAACATACTGGAGATGTTCGTGGTGTTGGGTGCATCATAGGTTTTAATGTTTATTGAATTTTTGGAAGTCTGGTCTGATGTTGTCTTGTCTGCTAGAACAGATGCCACAACCAAACCTACAAAATATATTTTAAAGAATCCATTAGTTGACCACTAATATCAACAAATGAAAAACATCAAACGATACCAATAAGAATTTGTTGCTTACAACCGTAATAAAGTTTAGCACAACCAGTTCAACAAACCCTCCTCTGAGCGGAAGAGCACTACTGAAACTATGATGAAACTATGATGCACAAATTGAATCAGCTGTGAGAGTGGATACTGGATAAAACTAATTGAAAACCAAAGAAACAGATTTTTTTTTCCCTTTAACATCTCACAGAAAATATTAGTCCAGAACTGTTTGAGGTTGAAAATAAATCTGCATCATATGTGGTGTGACACAATTTTTTTTGATAAATTCTTACCAATACAGTTTTTCAAGAGGTTCAAACTTAAATTTTTATCACTATTATTTTCTATGTCCATTGCAAGCACAGTGAACCTGAAAATCACACATGAGGACCATTTCTTTTGTTCCAACAGTTTAAAACTTAGTTTATATATTCAAACACATAAATAGTCTTACCAAGGAGCAATGATGAAATTGGCGCCATTGTAAGTTTGATGGTGAAAGCAGACGGAAAAGTAGAATTTTACATAAATATGTATATAAATATGTGTATATTAAGGCTCTGTGCTCAAAAGGGATGCTGTCATATACTGGCTTTCTTCCTTAATGCTTCAGATCATTGCATGCCTCTGAGGCAACAAAAAGAGGATCAACGCCTCTGACCACAGCAGTACTCTATGTGAATACTGTTGCACAAACTGAGTAGTACTGGTACATTGCTTCAGATGCTCCTTTTACTGCAAACAACATAAGACAGGAGATGCTTAACTGAAAATTAACTCTGCTGCATTAGATCACAGTAAATCTAAATCCATTTGAATATTAATGCAAATATTTGATATTCTCCTTCTATAGCTGAGAATGTTGTGGTTTCCATTGTTTCATTAAGCACCATTTAGTGGATTTATGTAGTGAAGTAAAATAAAAGTAGTAGAAAAAAGCAAAGAAAAGAAAAATAGATTTATTTTTTACAGAAAACAAAAATATTTTGGTCTTTCAGTCTTGAGAAACTGAGTGTTGCAAAATAGGTGTGTTGTTGGTGATGGTTGTCAGTTCAGTTTTATGCTCACTAGATGTCGCTGTGACTAAGGGAAAAGTAACTGAAACACTTGTTTTGAGAAAATAGAAAAATAAATGCCTAATATGTGTGAATCCTATATTCTAGTTTTCCTGTACTTTCTTAACATAATATATGCCAATAGCGATATTGTTGAAGTAAGTAACAGAACATTGTTATATGTTGGCTTGTGGTTTGGTTGAGATGTTAGAAAGTTAGAAGGTGCTTACAGATGCAATGATTGGCTAATTAATTGAATAATAGGTTTGAGAGTCTTGTTTGAGTAAAACATTTGACAACATCTTAATTTTCTACAGAAATCCAAATGACATTTGCTTTAAATTTTTGGCACTTTCTTGGCCAAACAAAATTATGATTAACTGAGAAAGTACACAGTAACCTATATTTGCTCTAATGCTTCATTTTTTTTATTAAGTCCTCTTTATATAAATATAAACATGCACCATGGTGCAACTGTGTCAGCATGACTAGTCTTATGTGGGTAGAGGGTGAATGGGTGCTGAGCTTTATAGGCTTATTTATTAGTGTTTATTTCCCCATGCCAATGGTAATCACCAGCAGGATTAGTGTTAACTGCCACCCAGTCACTGGCAGGCTCCACGTGGGCCACTGAAGGCCCTTCCTGCCGTCTGGCCTGACTCGGTCTGTTTTAGACCCATTTGCAGTGTTGAGGGACTGGCAGTCCGCTAATCCTAAAGAAAAAGCAATGTCTGGTTTCCTCTCTGGGCCACCTATTTCCACATCACAGAACCCAGGCATCAGCACTAGGCTGGAGAGGAGAGGAGAGGAGAGGAGAGGAGAGGAGAGGAGAGGAGAGGAGAGGAGAGGAGAGGAGAGGAGAGGAGA
>JBAMHW010000004.1:15671044-15683721 GCA_037177495.1 Rhadinocentrus ornatus
GTCCTTTTACTTGTGTGCTCTTTTTCTGTACATTTATGTTGTTGATTACTGACTCTGTTTATTTACACCTCTTTCTGCAAAGACCTCTGAGACAACTTTGTTGTGATATAGGGCTATACAAATAAACTTGATTTGATTTGATTTGATAATACTAAAATAACCCCCCAAAAATGCGAACGCTAAACCAAGTAATCGATACACTTAAGAAAGTGAAGAAGGAATACCACAATAGCGACCACTAATTGAAAATGCAGTTTAGATGCGCTAAACTAAGCCAGTTAAACACTAAAATAATTTATTCTGTTAAAGCCAGAACTGGAACCAGAACAGTGTCTGTCTGAAACCACTATTAGTGAAATGTTTGTTTAGTCATAACTTATTTATCAAAGCTATTTCCATTCACTTTCATGCACATTTAGTATTCTTTCAAAAGGGCAAATAAAGCTAATTCAGTAGGAGGACATTAATCAAAATAAGAGCTGCAAGATTTCAATCTGATGCAGATTTGTTAATGGTAATTACATTCTGAAACATTATGTCTATGGAGTGGTGAAATGAATAAAGGAAGGGAATATGACAGGACCTGGAATCTAAATACCGGTGGTGGATTAGAAGAAATTGGAGGTAGCAGATGTTGTGGGTGAGATTCCTTTGAGATTATAAAGTGGTGGAGATGGGAAACATGTAACCTGAGGGCTTAATGAACAGATAAGAGTTTTAAAGAATGGAGGATCAGACTGGTTGAAAAATAGCAGGCAAGAAGATAACTGGACTAGAGATCTGATGATGGAACAAATGTATTTGACATTGAATGAAAATGAAAGTTGCAAAAATTGAAACATGGATTTAAACTGGATTTCACATTATTCTAAGTGGAGGGATTTTACAATAGTAATATAAAGATTCTATAAGTGTGATTATTATTTATTTTATCCCTTGTTCACTTTTGCTGAACTAGTGCTAATGCTGCATCGGCTGACTTTATGGAACTGCTGGAAGGATATCACCTTGCCTTCTTGTAAATTGAGATGGGATTTTTTATTTTTTTTTATAATTTTCTGATATCTTATAGACTAAAGACTTGTGAGATTGCAAAAATATTATACTAGTATACTAACACCGATGCAGGATTAATGAATACAAGAGTGTAGCTAAACTTTTATAGTTCATACACACAAACACACATACACACATGTTTGACAGACCACTGATGTAGGCCTTCTTGTGTGGGATTAAAGAAAGAAGACAGAAGGAAGGTGAAGACAGGGACAAGACAGGTTTTGGCCGCAGAGTTTCTGGAGTATTTACAGGAGTATAATGTGCAAATGATAATGCTTTATCTAAACAATGTGTGTGGTCAGGTGGTGACATACACATAACCATATAAACACACATACATACCCATGCCCACACACATGCTGTAGTCACATCCAGACTGACTTGGTGATTGGGAGCCTTTGGTCTTCATCAGGTCAATCAGTGGAACTGTGAGACCTGGAGGCAGTGAAGCTGGATGTCCTTCTTTTTCCAGTTTTCAGTGTGGCCCCTTCCAGTAACTCCCAAGAAAATACAGACCATCAGTGGGAATATGTGTGAGTGTGTGTATGTGTGTGCGTTTGAGACATCTAGTTTACAAAGGAACTGGGAATAAGCTCTGTGTGAGGCACAAAATTAAAATAAGGGGATATTACCTCATTGTTATTTACTGTAACATGCATTACACATTATCCATTCAGATCATTAGCGCAACTATCAGCTCATGCCCAAGGCACTAGTAATGCTCATGGTGTGGTCGTATATCGTGTACAGGATGTATGGTGCATGGGACCAGTAGCTGAAAATATGGAGGTTGTTCATTCAATAAAAAAGAGATGTTTGCTGTTGCTATTGCACTGATTGACTGTCAGTTAGCATGATTGTATTGCGTGTTTGCTTGCTTTATGTGAACGCATACTTAGCTGAAGCCCACCGAAGGCAGAGCCCACCACAGAAGGTGCACAGATGTGGCTACAAGCAGAAACAGAAGTGATTTTCATGTGGTGTTTTCATATGGCATGTGGCAACAACAGCAAAATCTTGCATTGTTCCCATTCTGGAATAAACAACCAGAGAAGGAATGGGCACTGTAACACTATTTAGTGTAAAACACTGGTCATGACCTTTATCTTGAATGGGGAAAACATGGAGTGGGATGGATACTGATAAGAAAGGCATGTAATTCTACAGTTCACTTTACTGGTGGTTTGTATGACGGCCAGGAACTGATTATGTTTGTTTTGAGGTTTTCTGAAATAAAATAGGTTTATCCTCAATTCGGCACCCCATCGGTAGGGATGCTTAAAGAAAGCACATTTTCTCAATAACCACATCCAACCGACGCCATGTTTGTACAATATCCATATGAAATGCAGATTTAAAAAAATCACAATTAATGTATGCATGTTCTGCACAATTTTAAATACTAATAATGTTTTCATATTATCATATATCATATTGTCTGGTTGAATACCAGATTCTGATTTGCTGCTGGGTGTCAATAAATTAATTATAATATATGAATTTACTACAAAGCATAGTCCTTTAGTGCCTCATCAAATTCCACAGTACGGTGACTGTAAAACACAGAACTTCAAGATGTATGCTGTCCTTGTATCTCAAAGAGAGATTGTGAAGATGCGTACCACTTTATTACTTGTCAAAATGGGGGTGCCACCTTGTAAGGAATTCTCTGCCATTACCTCCATGTACAACCATTGTGCCTTGTTAGATTTAGCTTTGTTTGTAAAACAAAATTGCAAAGAAAAAGAAAAGAGAAAAAATATGGACCCTATTGAACCACACTGCTGCATACATGATTAGCTAATTAAGAAGCCGAATTGTGTCAAAATCTGAGCCCTGATTTTTAGGCTAATAACAAGTAAGATAAAATAATTATGATTTTTGCAAATAAATTTAGTAATGTATGTATGGAATCTGTAGATGTGTTTAAATATTTTCTTACTTGCAGCTGACAGAAATGTTTAGTATTTGGTGATGAGGATTACAAATGGATTTAGGTGAGACTGACACTAAAGTCTGACCATAGAAATGCAACCCTGAAGTTATAATTCAATGTTTTTATATACACAAGACAGCCTTAGAGTTACTGAGAGTACAATGTGACATCTAAACAAACCAATGCTTTCTCCGTATAGACTGCTGTCAATGGTCCATGGGATTTGCACGCACAATTAAAGCAGAAGTACAGTTTAATTGTTAAATGATCCTATTATCTGAGAATAACTTATATTGTTTAGCTAAGTGTGGCTAAGATGCAGTGCTACTACTACAGACTACATAAAGCAGACATAGCCACACCACTCACTGGTTAGCTAACTGTATTAGCATTTATTTAGCAGATGGATTTCTTCACAACTACCTAAAAGTGGGGATAACGCAGGCTTCAACTTAAAGGTTATAACACTTTTGAAGCCTTTCATCAACCAGTAACTTTCCAATTAGTGAGTGATTACTGTACAAAAGCCACAACCTTCCTGGCTACTGAAAGGGGAAAAACAGTACAGGCAAATTAGCTTCACATGACCAGTCTAACTTCATCTGCTATGTACAGCCTTGTGAGCCATTAGCAGCATGCTTCATCTTTGGTTTATCCTAGAGTTTGACCCCAAAGTCTGCTTTGACGTTTTTCCATTGGGTTTGCTACATTGAAGCTCTTACAATATGCACAAATTGCGAGTGGACTCATTTCCTGACAATAAAACCCTTCTCACCAACTTATAAGCCTTGTTTACCTCATTTTAAGTTTTTCCATGTTTTGGTTAACATTTTCCTACAAAACCTGTTTTTTTTTTACTAATCTGGTTTCATATCAAGTGCCACACTGAGGTCAAAGTGGTAATATTACTGTTTATCACAGACCCTATGTCCCTGGTATCGAGACACATTACGCAACTAGTAATGACCTCGGGGCGAGTCATGGTGGAAATTGGGGGTGAAGTAGGATCAGAGCCAGGGTGTCCAGCAATGCATCACCAATCTCCTGAGTGCTTTCATCTTCTCTGATAAGTGCCATACCTAATCAGGTTAAAGCAGTACATGCCACAGAAGGAGAGGAAATTCCGGCAAAACGGTAAAGTATCTGTTCTGCTCTCATGCATTGCATTCCTCCAGCTAATTAAGAGTAACTATCTGACCCTGGAGAGAAAATGTCCACATTAGTCCAACTAGTCAGCCGGTGTGGTCCATCTGCACTCTCTCTTTCACTCACCTCATCCTCCCCCCTTTCATCTCCCCTCCCACTCTAATTTGGCACACAGATGACAAAAAACATAGGCTAGTAGAACTTTTTTTTACTATGGCTCCACTGCTTTTGCTTTTCCACCACTAGACCCCATAATTACTAAAAGGCTATCAGTTGTGCTCATACCAGATTAACTTTAGCTGAAGACCTCCAGGTCAAGGAGCCGTGCTCTCTGTCACTTTCACTCTTTGATTTGTCTTTGTCTGGTCACAGAAACACTTCACTGAGCCTAAAGGCTTTGCTGACTCAAAATCCTATACATTAATGATCGTAGCAGCAACTTGAGTTTTGGTAACTTTGGTGCAAAGACAAGTTCAGATGTGTGTTTCTTTTTTATGTTGTTGAAGTGAGCTTGTGTAAAGTAATTGTTTTCCTACTTTCAGTAAACAACTTTCATCATGCTCTCAGTTTGATTAGTCAAGGAATATTTGTGAGAGATGAGATAAGCAATTGGCTGCTCAGACTGGAACCACCGCATGAAGAATTTTTCATGATCTAAATCTCAAACATTTCATACCCATTTAAGCAAAAGCTTTATTGTGGAATATATTGTGCAAAAAAACTAATGTTTCCACTGAGGACTATTTCACTTGGTATGAGTTTGTGTCCTCTCTTAAAAAACCATAAAATTACTTGTTTTTATTTTTTTAAATCCTAAGGTTTTTGCAGTAATGCTAATATTTTACATATGGCAAGGTGATGATTAGATGGACTCACTGGAAGTTAATTTAAGGTAGGATCATTATAGCTTACTTGTCTGTTTGTTGCATATCTAAAATCTGATATGTATCCCACCACTAAACTATCTATGATCTTTATTATAGGGCTCGTCTATTTAAAACACAAACTAAAAGTCATCCTACTTTGGGAATTTTCTTGGCTGACTTTAATGTGTTGTGCTTCACAAAATAGGCCAAAATCAGCTGTGGATAATTGGCTTTCATGCTTTAGATGTAAAGAGGAAACTATCGAGGAAGAAATTCAATGAAGCCTGAAGTCTGTTTGTATCTAGAAAACACAAGCTTTTCATGTCTGAACTCTTGTGCTCTTTTGATATCATCAATCTGCCTGGAAAACATGTTGCAGCACACATTTGATGCTGGCATCCATGTTCAAAGAATCAATTACTTGTTCAAAGATGATTTTCATGTCATTGTCAGTTTCTTGTCACAATCATTTACTGTGAAATTTTCCACCCCACACTCTGACAGTTGAATCAAAACAGTCCTTGGAAATTCGACTGCTTCCATTCACAGTTCGTGTATTTATAACTGTGCAAACAGACTCACTTTAAGTCTCATCAGCTGACGTACGCAGCATGCCACACACATTGCAGCAGGAAGCAGCGCAGTGTGATACACTTGAAGTTGTTTACATTTTGTCGCGGAGAGAGGAAGGTACATGAGAGGCACATCATGATCCTGACCCATGATCCTGACCTGTGTGCAAGTGGATGTCAAGCCGCACTCCACATGTTCCAAACTGGACTGTGGTCAAGAGCAACATTAACAAAAGTTTGGCAGGAAACATCAAGATTGCGACCATTCACAGCAAGAAAAGAGGATTTTAATCTGTAAGACTAAAGGTTTTTACTAAACTTGTCAACATTATGCATTACTTTTTTTGCATGTTACAAATCCTAAAATTAAGGTCTTTAAAATAAATGTTCAAGTCATCTGTAGCATAAGTATGTAGAAGTGACAAACATTTCCAAGGCCACTAATAGAACAGTAGAGACACAGAAGCTGTTATGATCCCTCACTGTAGATACAGAGTAAAGCACCAAAAAAGGCTGTATCGGTGTAAGAGTGCCAAACAAGGCATTTGTCAACATGAGGAGGAGGCCAGGAGGGTGATGATATTGCTGGGTTATGTAGCTGTTGCAGCATTATGAACACTAGTGTAGTAACCTACAAACAGGACTTGCACACACTCCTTAAGATTAAAAAGCATCTGAAGACCACATTTATGTGCAACAGCGAACATGTACACCAGGGTGGCTCACAATATTTTCTTTTATACTTTTTTTAATCATATTTATTCTAAAGAAAGTAATTAGTCAGCTGATCAGAAACCATACTTGGTCAACCACATAACTTTTTCCACTCTAAAGTGTTAGCTGAGCTAAAACAGCATCTAAATGGGACTTTTTTGTGTTCTTTTAAACAGGCAAAAATTATGACTGAAATGAAGTAATTAATTTGCATACAGTACCATATATATAGACTACAGTGTGGTCATTACAGGCATTTTTGCAGTGTTCCACTAATAATTTTTCGATACCCTTTTAAATTACAACAAATTTCATGTTTCCATCTTATAAATAGCTACATATTTAAGTACATGTAAAACTTTTAAAAGACCATTTTGTTAAGAGATAAATTTCCTTATAAGTTTTGGATAGCTCGAAAGAGCTGCAAATTAGGTTTACTTCTCTGTTCATCATTGTAAGGGATGCTTTCACTTTGTCAAACTCCTTTCATATTTGTATCAGATTATTTGATTTATAGATACCAGGAATGGAAACATTAGTGTACTGTGTTTAATTTCTTATTTCTGCAAGCCCTTTTCTGTGCCTTGAGTCCGTGAACATTATATACTGTATAAGCAAGTATGGCTAATCTATTTTTTAAAATTTTTATAACCTCCATGAAGGAGAAAACTCAAAATGTAATGGATGGAATTTGATTAAATTTTCAGGAAATCTACAAAATGGACTAAGGAACAACTTATTAGATTTTGGTAGTTGATCCAGATCACTGCCTGACTTTTTTTTTCACTAGATCCGCCTACTTTCTAATATCCCCCAGAACAGCCACAGGGGGTCATTTTGACACTGTTCCGACGCTGCATAAAAATGATAAAGACGCCATTTATAGAGACCATTTTTTTCCCATCAAGTCTTTTTTACCATTTGGAAGCAGACATAACTTCAATAAATAAATAAATAAAACAAATAATTAATTTGCATGTGAGATTACTTTGGGCTTGTATTTCAATTCAAAATGTTAAATATTTATTAGCTTACAAAATCACTTATCAGCTAACATATAACAACATTTTTATAAATTAATTTAGGGGGAACAATTAGTAAACCATGTATGTGAGGAACCATGTATTCAGTGCAGCGATGTCCAAAAGTTTCATACCATTTGTAATTGTCATCCACCTGGTAGAAATGTGAGCGCATCAGGGTGGAGACCCATCCAAACAACACTGGATTTGAGGTGCAAAAATTTATACTCTTCAGTGAAATAGAAGGGGTGGAGGATTGTCACTACCAAATTTTAAACTCTATTTCTGGGCTTTCACTCTGCATCACCTCAGAACATGGTTTAGTCCTACAGCAAATATCTTGTGCCACAAACTAAGACAAAATGTAGTGCATCCGTGATTTCTCAGAGAGGTTCTATTATCTAATTTAACATATAAATGTGCAAGTTGATATTTAGTTAAACTATATATCTCATCTGATATCAACTTGGCATTGTGTGGAAAAGCTATGTAACATTTCAACTTGATGGCACTTAAACACCCAAATTTACAATAATTTTAGTTTACGAATTGGGGGCAGACCCATCCAATTCCCACAATTGAGGGATCAGGGGATTAATTTACTTATGATGAAAAAAGGCCTGCGTACTTTTCAAGATAAGAATAGTTTTAATTTACAGAATACATATTTTTTTTCTACTTGCAGATAAGAGCTGCATGTAAAGCGCAAAGAGTAACAAATGAAAACTTATCTGAACACCCCTTGTTCGAGCTCTTAGATAAGTGAAAAACACAGGGTATGGTGACTACTGTATACCAATACATTTTTTTTTATTCTTATAAGCACTTAGTTCTAGATGCATTATGGAGAAGGGATTAATTAGATTCGGACTCAAATTTTGACTGGAATGAGGTATGGCATAATATAATTTTATCTTCTAGAAATCCAGATCATCAGATTATTCATTATCAGTTTGTGCATAGAACTTATTTAACACCCTGCAAGCTTTACTGAATGAAGGTCCTGGATAACTCTTTATGCACATTATGCTCTCAGAATAAACCGGGAACTTTCATACAGATGGTCTGTGAATGCAAACCAATTTATATTATAATTATTAATGCCATTGTTCTTTTTTTTAAATTAAAATTAAAAATAAAAACTCCCTGAATGCAAATGGACCATTCATATAATTATGGCCTGGCAACGCCTCAGGGGTGGGGCTTGAAGAAGCAGTTGACCCAACCACTAATAACCTGCAGAGAATGGATGGACACCCATTTTTGCATTTTAGGCCTGTGAAAACCATAGACTGTATATAAAAGATAAACGGAACCTTCGTGATGTCACCCATTGGTGTCTGAAAAGCAAAAGTGAAGCTCATTGGACGATTCCTACCATCACCATCTTGGTAGCATCACGCCTGCCGGAACTCCCGGAAAATACAAAAATGGGCAAAGTGGCAGAGCTGAGAGGGGTAATGTGAGCGTGAGGGTGGATGATTGATGTCTATCAAACTACACTCTTCCTTCTTGCCGCAGATATTGGATGCATGTCAGTCAAAAGGACACGCCCCTAATAATGCCGAATTTCAAAATTAAATCAAACGGATGAGTTATAAAAAAAATTCACCCCCCTCACAGTTGTCATGAAGGTAAACTTGACCTATTAATCCTAAAATGGATTTTTGTACCAGGCTTTAAACATGTTTATTTCTATTATGAAGTTGGGCTTCATAATGTGGGAGTCTATGGGAATTTGCTCTGTTTTTGAGCCAGCCCCTAGCGGATGAGGGGTGAACTGCAAATTTTTGCCTTCTGCATAGGCTTCACATTTCACCGCCAGAGGTTGCCACTTGGTGAAAACATTTCAACAAAGTTGTCAGTAAAATTTTACAGACAAAGTTTTGGCTCACTAAAGTAGGTAAAGCTACTTTATTCTATTATTCCTTGTCACAACTCCTTGCCTTTTTTTTTTTTTTTTTTTTTTCAAGTGATGCCTATTATCAAATTAACTGAGTGTAAAAGATATAATATGGAAATATATTGGGTTCATATTGTTTTTAGTGGAAAAAAACAAACAAAACATTTAAGAAATATAGTTTTTTTTATAAAACGTCATTGAATTTTCCTCACATCCTAACTTTCTGATTTGAGGTTGCACATGTAACACAAGCAATGCTTAACACACACACAAACACGCACACATTTAGATGAGTGGTCTGTGGTTACAGTCTTGTTATAGTCAGACAGCATGATGAAGTGTACAGAGGCCAAAAGAAAAAGGAAAGTGCTTCCTGAGCAGTGATGTGTGACAGGAGATATCAGAGAACTGGCACAGGGTCAAGCGCTGCTGACAGCCACCACACCTCTTGACATCCATCCAAGACCCTGGGAGTTGTGTTCAGCAGATATGGGTCAGTGGAGGCTTAAGATGTGGGGGTTCATCATATCAGCTTGTGTGTGACCATCATTTAGTTTCTCTCTGTGTGTGTCTTTTTGCTTGTGTCCACACTATAAGATTTCTTGAGGAACAGCACAGGCCACCCAGAAGGTCCTGAGTTGTGGGGAGAAGATTCAGTGCATTTAGGCAACGAACAGGTAACCTAAACCTTCACACTCTTGCTTGCAGCTGCTTGGTCTCCTCCCTGAGGATACTGGGCTTTTTTTACATACACTGTGCTTTGTTCTTCGCCCTGCAAAACATTAGCACTACAATGACCTCCATAGAGAAACTTGAGTCCATAAAAACCTAATGGAGTGGGATGAAGGGGGAAGGAAGAAATGGCTACTGAACAAAGAAAGAAGAAGAATGCAAAATTTTATCTAGTTAAAATTTGGCAAAATCTGTGAAAAATGACTCTTCCTAATGCTCCGATATCCCTTACAAGAAGTCTCTTTTCAAGCAGCTTCTGTGGCTTGTTTTTTTTTTTTTTTCAACAGTATCACTCTATTAGGAGTGAGGCAGTGGGAGAGAGGAGGGGATGGCCATGGTATGTAATAATGGCCTGTCATTTTTTATCAACATTCCTGACAATGCATGACCCAGACACAAGATACGAGGTGCTGGGAGTTTTAGGGAGAGAACTCCTATGTGATCTATTTTTGCAGGTTCTTTCTTTCTTCCTCACACAGTCAAAATGTATTTACTGAGAGAAAGTCAAGCACACAAATTCTTGTGTCAAAGGATGCCCTCGCCATACAGGCCCCAACATCCCAAACTCACTCTTAGCCCACTTCTCAAATTAGATCCCAGGTCTAATCAGAGACAGCTTGGTATTGTGGGTGGAAACTAGCCACAAACCTCATCTTCAAATGACTGTTGCTTGCTGTGAGAGGCCCCCTGTTCTGTTGACTGGGCAGGATGGAGTGGTATACTAGGCACTCTCAATTCTCTTGACCACACAATGGAAAATGGGAGGGAGACCACACAATGAATGATTTCCAACACAGCAGCTGACCTAAAGCCAAACTGAAAGAGAAAAACATGCCAAAATATTACCCTAGGAAAGAACAATGTTCAGTGTTTTATTGTGTAACATCTTTTTTTCTCTTAATTAACAGCAAAGATGTCAAACATCAACAATTGGTTTTTTTTCATAGAGAATAAAGCTGTTCAAAATAAAATTTGCACGTTTACATGTGTGCAGCTGTCATTGTTAGTAATTAGTAAAGTCCATTTCAGTCTGCTAAAACTTTATCCCACTGGAAGATATTTTAATTACAATGAGGTTGTATAGATGGGCTTGTTCATGCAACATCATCACAACAAAGGGGCCAGAGCCCCAAAACAAAGGGGACAAACTTCAGCATTAACAACCAAAATCTGAGAGAGATCCTGGATCAGCAAAGAGTCCTCTTTCCCATCAAGAAAAATCAAATGCCGAAGACACTCGCACTGTCATTGTGGTGGATAAATTAATTATTAACGGACAACTCCACTGAGAGTCGACCATCACTCCGTGACTCTTCTGACTTGTTGGTATATGCTCTATTCTTCCTATAGTCTCACTATGTCATATATCATGCATACAGCTGCTATAAAAGAATATTTAGTTAACAGTAAATTCACTGCCCGTCTCTGCTACACTGCTCTCAACATGGATGTGTTTTTTTTAAATTGTTTGTTTCCTTTGGCACTATCACTCTTTTTACTTTTCACTCTGTTCAATATTCATTCCTACCTGCAAACCCCCTCCACATGTGGATGGAAATGTGCGCTCGCTGAAAATTTGTTGAAGGCCTTTTTTTCCTACGGCATTTAAATTGTTTCTATTTTAAAGAGCTGTAAAAAAAGGCTTTCCTACATTTACATTTTTGGACTACTTTTGACTCTAATGATAAATACTGTAAAGTGAAATGTAAAATGGTTGAAGGGCTTTTACTTTAAAAACAGACTTTATCTGCAAATGTGTGCTCGTTCAAACAAATTGTTTTAACATGTCATAGTCTTGCAACTAATCTAAGGCTGCTTTATCTTTTGCTATCTTCAGATAGTAGAATCACAGGCTTGAAATTACTGACACCACACAGGGTGGACAATCCTCCTTGAATGCACTACACACTGTTCACTTCAACCATAATATGTTTACATGGCAAACCACTGCAAATCAATAACACCGCAGATTAATTCACTCTAAACTCTAGGAGCTGGCTAACCAAAACAAAAAAAAAAAAGAAAAAATTACAAACAAGACGTTAAATTCCCACACCCAGTCACCCATTTATTTACAGTATGTGGCCCAATCCAACCTGGATTGGCCAATTTGATCAAAAAGCACCCAAACCCACGTGGGTCCAGCAAAAATTTCTTCTTTTATGTGGAACTGTCCTGAGACCAGAGCAACATCTCCGTGGTGTCACCTGCTACACAGCATACATGCAATTAAAGTTTTACTTTAAAAAGAAAACATTTAACTTTGGATTAAATTAATATTTGTAGAAGTCTGAGTGAATTATCATTATTTTCCTCTTGAATTATCCCTCCCTCCTTTATAATATGCATGTGCAGGGGTGGTGTGCGTCGAGTATGGGCTCTCATGCTGACCTCCTCCCTCTCCTCTTATTCCCCCCTAGCATGTGGGGGGTGGGTGCCTTATGGGGTCGGTGGAGGCCCATTGGCTGCAGTTGCCCGTTCATGGGGTGCGGCTGCTCCTGGCCCGTCTCTCCCTGGGGGACCTCTCGGGGAGCGGGGGTGCCTAATACCACGAGAGGCACGGATCCCTCTTCTTTCCCGCTCTCTCTTACACAAACACACACACTCATGTAGGGACTTCGGAGGCGTGTGCGACATGCGGGGTGGAGCGGAGGGGGCCATTTAAGTGGCCTCCTTGGCTGCACCCTGTGGCAACATGCCTCTCAGTTTTAATTGCACTTAGACTCC
>JBAMHW010000004.1:15697667-15711574 GCA_037177495.1 Rhadinocentrus ornatus
CTCCCCCCCCCTCCCCCCCCCCCCCCCCCCCCCCCCTTTTTCTCTATGCAGGCCTGGGCGGGCCTGTGAGTGGTGTGCCATGGGTACGGGCTCTCCTGCTGTCCTCTTCCCTCTCCTCTCATTCCCCCCTAGCATGTGGGGGGTGGGTGCCTTCTGGGGTTGGTGGTGGCCCATTTGCTGCATTGATGTGTGGGCCAGTCATGGGGGGCGGCTGCTCCTTGCCTGTTTTGCCCTGGGGGACCACCCGGGGAGCGGGGGTGCCTAATGCCACCAGAGGCTCACCATCCAGACATCCCCGGACCCTCTTCTTTCCCGCTCTCTCTCACTCAAACACACACACACATGTAGGGACTTGGGAGGCGTGTGCGCCATGCGGGGTGGAGTGGAGGGGGCCATTTAAGTGGCCTCCTCGGCTGCACCCTGTGGCAACATGCCTCTCAGTTTTAATTGCACTTAGACTTCAAAACACAAGAAACAGAACACACAAACAACATCTGGGGGTCGTGCCATGTAGTGCTTGGTGGGTGGGGCCACTAAGGTGGGGTGGAGGGGTGGCTCGAGGGGTTGGTGTAGACCGGACTTGGAGCTTGCTGTTCCATGGTCCGCCTGGGACATCCCCCACAGGGCATGGTGGGAGGGTCATGTGTGATGCGACTGTGTGATAGTGAGTGCTTATGGGTGCAACGCAGGAGAGGGTGTGAGTGGGGGGGTTATATGGGGTGGAGGTTGGAGTAGGTGGAGGGTGGGAGAGGAGGGTCAACCTCTGGTTTCCGGGGTGTGCGGCCGTAACATCGGGGTGAGTGCTGGCCCGCGCCGGGCGGTTGTTTGGGGGGGGGGGCTGGTTCTCCTTTGCATGGTGCGAGCCCTCTACCTTTGTTGGATGGGGGGACTGTCCCTGGGCTCCTGGGGCGCTGGACCCTTCGGTCGGGCCGCTCTGAATGGCTGGTCCCTGGCGGGGTCGGCGGCTGCTTATCTTGGCCCACTGGGGCCTGTACCCCAAGACCGCAGGGGGCTCTGGCTGGGGCTCTCTTCTGCTACCCTCTGGGTGGGGCTGGGGTCGTCTTCGGGGTGGGGTAGCTTGGGTTCGTGCCTGGGTCTAAGGACTGCCCTAGTCTGCCTCTAGCCTCCATAGAGGCGTGGTCGCATTTGCATGATCGTATTTGTCGCATTTGCATTAACTCACTCAACACTGATCACTCCTTATTCCTCATTCTCAGCATGCTGAAACAGTCACTGAGTTGTCCGGTGGGTTTATACGGGGAGGCGTGGCTTGGCTAGGTAGAGCAGTCGTCTTGTAAACATAGGGTTGCCGGTTCGATCCTCGGCCAAGGCGAGTTCATGTCAAGGTGTCCTTGGGCAAGACACCAAACCCCTAGTTGCTCCTGATGGGTCATGGTGAGCGCCTTGCATGGCAGCTTCCGCCATCAGTGTGTGAATGTGATGTATAATGTAGTATGGACCATTTACTAAGAGATCTTTTTTTTTTTTTTTTCTGTGAGTTTGTATCTGGTTAGTGTTGTGATACGTTTGTGATATGTCTTTTTGATTTGCTCATTATTTATAAACTCTTAATCACAGGCAGCTCTGTTTTTCTGTAAAAGCCGTAGGAAATTTTCCCCTCTATGCTCTGTGTACGTCCGCGGAGGCTCGACGTGCACTTTCTTGACCTCTTTCCTAACCCCTGCTTGCATGAAATCCCTAGTGATTGGTCAATTTGTGATTACGTGTTAACGGATTTCTGGAGCTTCTTGGATTTGTTGGAGCAGCCAGGTGAGTTACCCGATTAGTATGTTGAAATTGATTTTCATTACACGTTTCCAGCTGCCAAGGTGTTCCATAACAGTTTTCTAAAACTGCAAAAAAACAAAAACTACAACAACAAAAAACCCACAACAAGCTAGTGTAAAAATGATTTTGCTTTACTGGGATCTTGAGTTTCAAAATGTACATTAAAAAATAATCATAGAACCCCTGTTAATTTCCACAAATCTTAAATGCTCCTGGACATCTGAGGTACTCGATACCAAGAAGATAAATATGGATCAACTCGTACTAAATCAGAAAGAGGAGTAGTATAGCTATCTGGCTTGTTTATACTCAGACAACATCATTGGGCTTGCTTCTGTGATTTTGTCTCTTTATCAAGAATGTTCCCAAATCCCTGTGAATGACATCATCTTGTTCTGGTGAATTGTAGCCAAACAGACAGAGAGCATCCAGATCCAAGCCCTCAGCAGTCACTTTCTTGAGCCAGCAGACCTGGACAGCAGCACAGAAAAATATGCCAAATACCCACCCACCCCCCACCACCGCCAACCCCACCTCATTATTTTTGCCCCTGTCTCTGTTCTTGCAAGCTTGGTTACATCATCCTCAGTGTCCACATTTTAATAATGCCTCTGAAATCTCCCACTGGCAAAAAGACACAGGTGTGGGGGGCTTGGATGGATGATGAAAAATATCCAGAAGGCGTGATAAAGAATAACAACACACACACAGAGGAATCACTGAGGATTTGTTGAAAGACAAACGTTTCAAACATTTGCAACATGCCAAATGGATCTTACTTTCTATCTAACTGCTTCGGTACTTGTGGTCCATGTATCTAGATTTGTAGCAGAAAGCATTTGCATTGACTTAGGCTGGTCAGACGAAGCTCTCTTTTTCAATTCTCTACCCATCCATCCAATTGAGGGTGGAGGTTGTGTGTGTGGCGGGTGTGGGGGTGTGGGTGGTGGGGGGGATTTGAGCTCCACACAGACCTAGCCATAGCAGACATTTTTGTGGTGAAATCATTAAACCCACGTGCAGCTCTCTCTCTGTGGTCACTGGGGGTCGTGCTCCTCTGCCTTTAGCTGAATAAATCATAAAGTTTGCCGGGGGACCACACAAGAAGCCAACCCAGTGCATCCAGAGCATCCAGCCTATGCAGCCAGCGCAGAACACATGCACATGCACAACCCCAGACCTTGTTATTTTTCAGAAAAACACCAGCAGTGAGACAGAAGAAGTGAGACAGAAAGAGGCAAACTACTAAAGGCACCCTAAAGAAAAGACAGAATGCTGTATCAGAAATATTATTAAATTAATTCCATCAAATAAAAAAGAACAGGGTTCTTAGGGTTCTAAGACAGAAAAAAAGATTTAAAAAAGGCAAACATACAACAAAAAAAAAAGGGTCATAAGGACTAAAAAGGATAGAGTGAGTATAGTTAAGGAAAACTGAAACAGTAAAAAAAAAAATTTTCCAGCTCCGGGCTCAAAACATCATAAAGTAGAGATATTCTCTCTCCCTCTTTCTGTCTGGATGACCTCGCCAGACTGATCCTTCAGACAAGACTTCCCTACAAAAGGAGGAAACACTCTCCTGTCTGAGGATCACATACTGTCTGGGTACATATTTGCAGGATGCACCAATAAATACCATACATTACTTGAACAGATCACCACTAAAACAGAGAGGAACAGAAGAGCCTGTTTGTGGACACTTTAGTCACATTTCCATGTTCAACCTTACAGAAAAGAAAAAGGAGTGAATGTCTTCTTTTAAAATGATCTTATTGGTTGCACTAATTCTAGCCCACATTGTTATATTTATTAATTTACATTAATACTTTTTTTTTTTACTTTATGAGGTGGCAATAATGAGGCATGGCCTAGCGCTCCATTTTGGCTTTGAATAGCTGTTTGTAAACTTAAATCTTGATGCTGGTTTATTAATGGTGTTAAGATTTCATGCTTTCAGATGATAACATTTTTGCAGTTCTATACATATAATTTCCAAATCTAAAGTTAAATTGATGACTGTGTTTCCCATTTCTGTAGTTAGTAGAAAACTTAATTCCCTTCTAGAGTATTTTGAGAACATTAAAATAGCATCACAAAAATAAAGATTCCCAGGTTAGGTTATATGCATACAGCAGTGGTGACACAGTTTTTGTAAACTAGGTCACTCCCCTTCCACTTATAGGTGTTAGTGCAGCATCATCACAGAGAAGTGTGATCAACCAGGAAGCAGAAAGCAATGCTCAACCTAGGTTATTTGGCAGAACTAAATTCCTGAGCAGAGATGACAAGGAAGTAAGCTGTGCCAACCAGTAAAAAAGATGGATGGAAATTGTTTAAAATTCCATACGGATCACGGTATTTTCCAGTAACAGAAGAAGTTTGTCGATCCGGGCAAGCAAAGTCCCAAAGTCAGCAAAGTCTCACATTTCGATATGCAAAACTCTCATCTCTTTTTAATATAACTTTTCTGTTATCTCTTGCAGCTACACAGAGAACAAAAATATCCGCATGTAAAAACTAGCATGCATGCAGATTTCCGTTTGCACAAACACTGGGCTTGTCGCTTCTATATTAGGTCTTGATTGTCATTTGGAAAAGTTGAACCATTGAATGTCAAGTACAGCGTTGGGATCTGGTCATTTTTTCAGCTTATTTTGACAACGGATTTATTGATAAAATTGTTGTGGTCCAAGCTAACATGATCAGTTCCAGCTACTTTCCCAGACTTAACAAAAAGTTGCTCATGTTTAACAGCATGTTTATGTAACAAATTTATGAAATGTTACTTCGAGTTTGATCCTGATTCCCGGCCACACCAACACAGTAAGAAGCACAGATTGAGTATGAGGGAAAAAAAGTTCACAATAATTTGAAAGTGGGTAAAAGAACCTAAAAAAAACAATAAAAGTCAACTTAAAATGCAAGTTTAAAAAGAAAATTAAAAAAAGTCAAGTTATACTGTGCCAAACCCCGGACCCAGCAGTCCTTTCCTTGTGGCAGTCCCTTCTGTAGCCAAGCTTGAAGTTGTCAGTCCAATCCAATGTGACACTCCGGGCCTTCCTTGGTACCCCAATACCGGAAGGCTCTACAGCAGGGCTCGGTACATCGGTGTCCGATCCGTAATACCTGTGCCAGGACTTTCGCGCCGCGGCCGCTGCTGTCAGAGAAACAAGGAATGGATGTCTAGTACGTCCTACAACCGACAACTCAAGCCAGCCTGGAATGTAGAATTGGTCACTTTCCTTCAAAGTGGCAATATGGGAGCTCGTCAATTCCACCACGCCGCCTCTGCTGTTCCGCCGCCGCCCAGGCCGGATCCCTCGACACAAAAAGGAGCTCCTTTAACATACAATCCTGCGCATGTAAGGAGACTCACGGATGCACTCCAGGTGGAAAGTGATAACTTTTCTTCACATGATGGATAGCGAGCGTTGATACAACAAAGTCCAGGAGATCAGCGTCACTAAGCCAGGAGATGATCCGCGTCAAGGGTGGGAGTCCAGTCATGACCCAGGGAGATGGCGACCATAGCAAGAAGAGGAGGGCAGGAGTGACCCGTCTGCGTTTCTGCCCACAGGAATCTGGCGTCTCAATATATAGCGAACGGGAAGGAACAATCCGTGATTGTAATCACTGATGTGATGAGGTTCAGGTATGTCCCATCTGCAGCATGTGACTTTGTTTCAGTTCATGATACAGATAACAGTCCAACAGTCCCATAATGCACAATCATGGCACACTATAATAATTGTCCATCGCTTTGTAGCGCACAGCAATACAAATCATTTAAATATGGGGTTACCTGACCATACTGAAAACCTCCAGTGTTCTGCATCCTGTGACATTTACAAAAGGTGGCATTTCTGTTAAATGTTGCAGGTTGTATAAGTCATATATGCAGTAAGCTTAAGAGGGTTTTTAAAGGCTAGCATACTTGCGAAAAGAAGTCAATTAAACCCTTTCTCACTTTGTACATTAATGGGTTTGTTGTTGGTGCTACGAGGGGGCAACATTTTACTGGTCCAGTATATCTCTACCTCCCAGTGAACAGGTGTGCCACTATAATACTATGAAGGGATGAAATTACGCTGTATCCTACAGGCTATGTTGGGTTACACAGTTTCTGATAATCAGTGCTCTCTAGAATAATCAAACTGGACTGCAGACCGGCAACACATTAGCCACACATAACAACATAGAACTCTGTTTGCCTTAACAACAGCTTTAATAAAGAAGTTCATTCTTGTTTTGTCCTCAAATTGTTATTGCCAATTCCAGAGCCTCCATATTAGATGATATAGTGTTATAGTTATAACCGCATCATCCTCAGTAAAAAAATTACTCGGATTTATTCACATTGATGATCAAGAATAATGTAATATAATAGTGACAACAAATGAGAAAGGCTTCAGATTGTATGTTTTGAGCAACATTCACAGTAAAGAAAGTGTGCACTTTGTGATATTTCAGCCATTAGCTTGTTAGCTGATGTTAATGCAACAGCATATGTCATAGATGTTTTCAAATGTATAGTTTTAATCAATATTCAACCACAAGGAAGATAGGACAAATACTATAGTTCAATGAAAAAAAGGCCAAAGAAACATCACTCTGCACGTAAGGTCTCTTATACACTAAGCCAACAACTGGCTGTCAGTCATGTCTAGAGCTTCAGTAAATATCTATCTCTGGTATTATTTTGGTCTGTGCATCCTGATACCATTGTTAGACCCTGTTGGTCTGTTTTTTCCCCCTCACATTTAGTGCTGTCACTGGTGGGTTGCTCAACATAGCAAATGAATGCAAAAGAAGGAAAGTGGTGGTGACAATAAATAAACCGTTTCAAAGTTTGCAAACATTGTGACATTTTTGGTGGGCGGAGCTTAGGTTGGAGGCATAAGTGGAGGCTAGAAGCTATGTTATCAAGTGGCAGCTAACAATTTTATGTGGCATTTTAGTAAATGGAGGGTTTCCAAGCAAGTGGATTAGTCTCGGAACTGTAGGAATATGTAAAGACACTCACTCTATGGGACCGTGACAGCTTTTTTAGAAAATTAGACGGAAGCAGGCTGACTGATCCATATACCTTACGGGAGTGGCATGAAGATCTTTTGGGACTGATGACGGTGGAGTGGCCCAACATCTACATGTACCTAATCGAGACACCATGTGTGTACAGCAAAATGAATCTCAAAGCATATAAATTGTTGGATGCTTACACCTGTATCATAAATGGCCACATTCAAATAATAAAATACATCAACTTACGTCCCAATCTTTAACATTTATGCGCTTGCTAATGCGCTGATAAAGGTAACGTTATATATCAAATATTTTCCTTTATAATGTACAATTTTGTTAATGTGGACTCAATAACAATGACTTAACATTCCATTTATCTTACCAAATATAAAGTGTACGCTGCAAACACAAGACAATATCGTCTCTGTCCAGTCCTTTCATTCACCTATAATTGTTTTAGTTTTTTCTGAGCTGGTATCCTAAAGAAATTTTAATTTACTGCCAGGTATGTGGTTCCTCCTATTCTGGCACCCAAACACACAACAAGATGACTTTTTTTTTTTTTTAGCACCCCTTTTACCTGCTTTGTTGTCTGTTCTTTCTTTTCCCCCTACTCAAGCCTCTGCCACCTGATTAAAAGGTGGGGGTGGACACGTGTGTCATGGTGAAAAATTTAAGTTGCAGATCAGCCAAAGAAAAAGGTGAGGGTGAGGGCTACGGTTGAAACTCTACCCTCACCGTTAACGGAGGCTGTAGCACCTCTCCACCCCTGGCCACACATGCCTGGTGGTGTTGCCAGGGGTTCATTTCTGAATGAACTTTGGCCCTGTGACCATATCTGAGGAGCTGGGCAGCTCTTTGAGTGTAACACACACATACATGCACACAAACAGTATATCATCAGACAGTCTGGCTTGTAGTCAGGCAACCATTACTTGGAGATTGTATCAGTGTTGGTTTGTGGGGGATTCTTGCTCCCTGGGGTAAAGCACAGAGGGCAGGCGCCTGATCTTCTGTGAAATGTTAACGTGGAACAAAACAGCCTGAACTCAGAGTGTAGCAATATGTGGAGCCAGGCTCATTGGTTAAGAAACTCTATCCCCTCTAGCATCAGTTGGCATGTGACCAAGCAAAAAACATATCAGCCAGCTTTGAGTGCTTTGCTTTTTAAGCTCACATTGATGGTTACCTCACTAGGATCAGTAAAGCATTCTTTACTGTAAATCTACAGTGCTCCAGCCTCATTAAACTGAGACAAACATCTCTCATTCAAGCCACAATAAGAGTGTCCATTAGCACTGGTATTTCAATTTTGAAGACATTAAATTGGCCAGGGAATGCTTGTTGATGCCTTATCAAAGTTTCAAAACGGGATCTGGAAATGCCTTGCTTTGTTGACCATTTAGTTTATCTGTCTCTTAATTGCACATAGTAAAGCTGCCTCCCTGGGCTTCTTGCTCTCCCCAGTGGCCAGTGTTACCATCTGGCCCTTGCAAAGATCGGGGCAGGAAGTTATGTGCGACGTCAGAGGATAGGAACTCTGATAGCCTCACATGAATTTGGCTGATTCTTCGACATTCCTGTCATTGTCTTAAATACCTGTTACTGAAAGTGTGGCATCATTGTCAAATCTGGTGGCCTTTGAGTAACCTTTTGTGCAGTAAGATATACAACAACTGTTTATTGGTGTATGAGGGGGCAAAATCTATGTCACTTGATTTTGCATAAAGGTCAACTGAATATGAAATTCTGTTTTGAAACAAATGCAGGAAGAGGTAGAGGAATCATGGAGCTTTTTGTTTTGTGAATGCATTTTTGCCATGGGGAGCACCTGCTGTAATTCTGCATAAATCTGTTTCTTACATAACTATGAAATGTGTCAACTGCACTGTAAGATCTTGTCATCCAAAAATTGTGGACTTATCAAGACATGTGCTCTTTGTCTGTCTTCATAAATGTGACCCAGTCCATTAACAATAAGTCACTCTGTTAACACATATGAGCAGGTGGCTGGCAGCTATTCATCAACAAATACTCATAGTGCAGTTGTACAGCATGAGGATGTCTACATCTTGCATCACTACTCACCCAGTGAGTTTAACTTTTTCAGAAGGCTAGAGACAGACGCAGTGATAGCAAGACAAGGAAGCCTGAAAAGAGTCAACCTGTACAGGAGACTCACTTTGCACAGATCCCTCTTTATGCTAATGTTTATTTTGGTCCCAAGTAATCCATATCTTGTGCACTACACCAGAGCTGAAAGATTTCAACATCTTGCTAGTGGCTTGCAGGGCTCCAAACAACAGATAGGGTGCACTGAACTTACCATGTAAACTTTTTGAAACACATTTAGCAGAACTATAAACATTTATAGAACTAGGGCATGGGAATATCCTTATTATAGTTCGGTGGGATTTTATTTGTTTATTTATTTATTAATTCATGGACATAATTCAACTATATATGGCTCATATGATAGCTCTTCAGATTGGCTGCAAGACCAGGCACTCTATATGAATAATTAATGTATTCAGCGCTCCCTCAGCTTAGCCAACACACAGGTTTCAGTTTACCAATATTAGTGTTTTACTGATCTTATGAACATTTTTGAAATATGTAGAGTACCTTTCTGTAGAGCATGCTTGGAAAGAAAGTGGTAAGAGGACTTGTTGGTAAAGAGTGAGGGAGGTTATTTTTGTGAGCACCCCTACAATGCTCCACCTGTGCCTCAGCCATACGCCAGAGGACCACCCACTTAGGCAGAGAGAGGGCAGTGGAGAATCCCTATAACCTCTTTGGGTGGGCAATAAGGCCCTGCGCTGAAGTAGAGTGTTTCAGACTACTGAAAGACTCAGGAGGAATGACCCCCAGTAAACACTATCACATCACCAGCAAAGAATAGCAAGTGCTGGTGTGAAATAAAGATATCGTACTTGTATAATGCTGTTTGAACTAATACAAAAAGAAGACTTTGTTTTTTATCTATAAAATCGTACCACACATTTAAAATCTCTTGTTGATGCCTTGAGACATTCCTTTCATCAATATCTATCAGTAATGATGTCAACATGAAGTAGCAGATCTTAAAAAAGACACACTAAGGTCTTAAATGTGACAGACAGAAAGACAACTTTTATGTTACGATACAATTAATGACAAGTAATCTATTAGAGGCAAAATATGGCACTGGCAGGAGTAAATGCTAAATAAACACATGCCAAATAAAAAAAAAAAACAGACAAAATTTTTAAAAGACAAAGAAAAGGAACAAAATTAACTAAATAAAAACAAAATAAACAAAGAAAAAAAATCACATTTCAGGATAATAGATGGTATTTTCAGCTTTTTTTCTTACTTTTATTTAGGCATACTCTGGCCTTTGGGGTTAAGCTGTCAGTTTTTTAGGGGCTTTGTAAGAACTCGTCCACTTGAACAAAATAATGAGTAGAGCATTGAAAAATACACACCGAGCATTTACAAATAAAACATGGTGCATCTTTCAGTCCTTATGAACCATAGATGTGGTAAGAATGATATACTGCAAAGTGTAATTTACAATACATCTATCTGAAAATAACACAAACTTAGAATAAGAGTAAATTAAAATGGCAAGGTCTGAGGATGAGCTTCTGGTTGTGTTTGCTTGTATCATCCATATGTCTATGTGAGTGATTGATGGCTGAGGAAAAAGGTGAAGGCTTCCTCCCCGGTGGTCTGCCTGGGCTCTTAGCCACTGTGCAATGACCGCTGCTGCTGCTATCCCTGACCCACATCACCACATCATTGACACTAAACCGACCGCCAATCTTCCGCTGGCCCATTGCCTTTGGCACAGACTGCGCTGGAGCTGTTTGGATTGTAACCTGGCTTCATAATGAAGACTGAACAATAATGAAGGAGAACACTGTGTCCACAAACTACAAGCTGAAGTTTGTTTGTCTATCATTATTTTCAAGCCGACTTATGTATTTTTCTAAAAAAAAAAAAGTCGAGCAGACCACGGCACAGGCCAACACTGCGGTGCACGTGTTAAGTGGCAAACATGGGGAGGATAAAACAGTTCAGGAACACTATCCCATGTTCAAATAAACAGATGTGTGTGGGGTCTGAAGAACAAACACACATTCATTAGGTGTCTCTGTGCCTCTAGACTTGTGCTATTTGAGCAGCCATGAGCACACAAACACATTCAAGCACACCCACACACATATTTAAATATATATACACACAATCGCATGCGCAGTCTCCATTACGCTCTTTTTTTATCGCTCACTCTCACACATATACACACACAGAGAGTCCAGCCAACCCTCAATTAGACAATCAAACAGCTCTACTGACCCTTAGCTTCTCTGGGATTTGGAGTTTACACCCGGACATGGGCTGCCCACTCCTGTTTACTCAAGAAACCTGACTGATGGATTGTATTGTTTGGCCTTTCACAGCTATAATTGGCTCTGTTGTATAGGTTAAAGCTTGGGATATATTCTGCAGACCCCAAACATGCCACACATGGCCTCTGGGTCAATAACACTCATATCAGTCCAAGGACCCCTAAATGGTAAAAGGGTCAGGAGTGAACGTCAGTGGCTTGCTAACGACATTAGTGGATGATTTCACCATCATAGATCTCCTTCATCTCTTTGCTCCTGAACCAGAGATGCACGTACAGCCAAGTATGCCTTCTAACACCCTCCTGGCACCCAGTAAATATTTAGTCAGGACTCCAGACTGTGACACACATCCAGTCCAAACAACCTGCTAAACAATTATCACTGGCATCATCTGTATACTGCCCTGCCTCCTTCATGTATGCATGTGCCAATATGGTATTTCCTTTTTATAATGCTGTGTGATATTTGTTAGCTGGAAATGTCAAACTGTGATGACTGTGTATGGATATCATTATGACGCCACAGGACAAGAAAACATACATTTTATGCCGCAAAGCTTATGCTATAAATAACACCTAACGGCTGAGCTTAGTGTGTTTCTGCTCTCACAAACTTATATAATCTGCATTTAACAGTATACAAGTTAAATGTACACTTAATTTTCAGTCTCATAAGTAAATAACCAGACCAACAATAGCAAATCATACATGTTAATAATATTATATAATTGTACCTCTATAGGGCAAAACTGTCAGGCATCACTAAAATGGTTTTATGATATTACAAATTCTAAATTCTTCATAAATGCACGATTTATGTAAAAGTTAACCCAAACTGCAGCAGGCAAAAAATTTAAATAAAAAAGACAACTGAAAACTGAATATTGTGAAAAGTGGTGGAGATGTGGATCAAAGGCAAACAACTAATCCATTTAATATTGTTATACTAAAGACACATATCTCAATCTCATTTATGACGGTTTTCATAAATGTGAAATAATCATTGCCGTTGGATGTAGTCTCTGAATGCCCCACTACTAAGTTTGGAACCTTCGTTCAGATATTTGGCTCAACAAGTGTAGTAAATGTCTAAAACACTGGTTGCTAAGCATTCAACAAAGACAGGTACAAACACATGACACATTTCTGTTTGGCCACTGGTGAAATTGTCACACTTGGGTATACAAACATTTGCTAAAATATTGCTTCCTGTCCTCTGATGCTCACTAATGAGGCTGCAGGAAAAGTGATTTGATAATGTCTATCATTTTGGAGTTGATCTTGGAGTTCTCACTGTTTTAATAAAGGTAATTGCTTTCCTCAGTTTTTTATGTGTACACATTTGTGACTCTCCCAACTTATTTTTCAGTCTACACTGGAGGTCTGCAAAACAAGGATACAGTAAATTTAATCCGAGCAGGAAAATAGTTGGAGGTTGCAGTCTGTGGATGACCATGCTGCTAGAAATAAAAAATTTTACCACATGAATCCATGCTGATTGAGACAGACATGCAGAACATATTAATAAGGTTTGGAATAAAACAATAAAAATGTTGCAATTTTTATTGACCCTAATAGCTAAAAGAAACAAAGACTTCAAAGTGCAGTGATGACACAGAAGAGGTAAAGTTGTGTGGTGGTCATACAAAATGAAAATTACTTTTAGTAAAATATGGGGATGGGCATAAAAGTGCTTTGCAACACAAGAAAACAGAGCAAGGACTATGGGGCTATAGGGGATGGAGATGTGCAGGAGTGGAAAACAGCAAAAGAAGACAGTGCATGATGTCACAGCTTCAGAAAGAAAGGGCATCTTGCAATGCAGTGCAATCAATCCATGTCACCATTTAGGTCTCGGACCACATCTGTCGAGAAAAAAATCCAACCAACCACAGAAACCTTATGTAGGAAGTTACAAATAAATCAAATAAAAAGTATTGTAGAGAATTGCCATTATAAACAGCCCCCTGTACTTTGGATTCCCATTGGCATTGCTAGCCAAGTCAAAACAATTAGATTTTATTGTCATTTCAACCATATACACAGAACATAATACAAAACATTTGTCCAGGACCTCTCTAGTGTAGCACAGAAGAACTCAACACAGGACTCACCAGTGCAGACAAGATAACACAGAGTGCATGAAAAATAATGTGCAAAAGTTTTTCTTTCAAGACTAAACATTTTTTTTCCTATTTCTTCTGGGTTTTTTTTTTTTTTTTTTTTTCTTCTTCTTCTTTTCCTGTTTATGTTAACAAAATTTGGCTGAGGACGAAAAGATGGACATGCTGTATTTGACTTAAGCTGCCAACAACCTAAGGCCTGGTGATAGCTTTTTTTTTTTTTTTTTTTTTTGTCTCTCTTTTTTTGACCAGTAAATCATGAAACCAGAGATGCTGTTTTGATCTCTGGTTACATGAACTACAGATGCTCTTAACTAACTAAGTTAGTGCATGTCATATCTGATTACTTTGCATTTCTCGCTCCCATCCAACTATGGTCACTTAAAAAAACAAAATCATGTTGGTGTAGGTAAAAAGTCAAGACTTCAAAATAGTGATCCACAAATCAGCAGGTGATGTCATTCTGTAGCCCCTTACCTTACACAACCATCACAACTAAAACTCTAATCTTAATCTTAATCTTAATCTTAATCTTAATCTTAATCTTAATCTTAATCTTAATCTTAATCTTAATCTTAATC
>JBAMHW010000004.1:15711674-15735020 GCA_037177495.1 Rhadinocentrus ornatus
TAATCTTAATCTTAATCTTAATCTTAATCTTAATCTTAATCTTAATCTTAATCTTAATCTTAATCTTAATCTTAATCGGCATTTATCTCATATTCAAGCTGCCTTCATTGCTATTTTTTATGTACAGCAGTTTTTAATATGCCTTATGATTTAATTTCACTAATTTAAATTCAAACAAATAAATAGATGAAAATCAAGTTTTAAACATCAACTAAACTTATGGGATCCGCCATTTTGGTCCCCACAAAACTGTCACATTCCATAAGTACCATGGCCTCCCACTTTTTGAACTTCATCAATACAGAAAAACAAGACCACAAACACACACACACACACTTACCCACATATGTACAACATGCACAAACACAGACTCAAAATGTCCCTGACTGTGTACTGTAAAACGAAACAGAAATTAATTCATTAGGTTAGACACAATTTGGTGCATTTGTTGAGAAATGAAAAACAAGATTTAGTTTGATTGTCAAAGTTCATTTTCCTACCTACAAACAGCAGTGCTGCTGACAGTCACATCTATAAAGGTTTTCTTTCTACCTGCAGGCCACTTCTGCCTCTCTGAATAATTCTGATCTGTTAGTAACATCAGACAAAATCAACATTTTTTAGTAGGAAAAAATATGATTAAAGCAGAGATCCAAGACAATGAATGGTTTAATAACAGAACACCAATTCATGCTATAAGTTACAGACAGTAAGTGGTTTATATTTTATAAATGTATTAGAATATCAGCTTGAGATAAATTTAAAGAATAATTGTTATTGATTATTGTTAAGCACCTCATCATTTCATAACCAAATGTTAAAGCATTTTGTTCCAAATGTTCAAGCAGCACAATTAGAAAAGCAGACAACAGAAACAATCAGATGATAGAAAGACATTTTCTTTGCATAAGTGCCTTAATTTATTTATTGAATAGCATATAGTAGGTTCAAGAGTCTTTGAACATTGATGCAATCCACTGTACAGTGCTATCCAGATGACCACACAAATATTTGGAGCGCGCAATGATAATTTGGCAGTCTCTTCTTTAAAACAGCATGTAAGCCACAGGTTGTGAAAGACTGGTTGGAAAAAAATGCATTCCAAAGGAAAGACAAGATTCGTCTGACTGTTGCACTGTGGTGCACAAATGATTTATGATCAATCCATTCTCTAATTTGCTAGCTGGTTTATCTCACCAGCACTGTTGAGCCTGGTCCACGGCAATCAGAATTCGCAGAGCTCCTTTGGTGGGCCGAGTTCATCACAAGAACATAAAGGCCTAGTTAATTTAGCATCATAAAATAAAACATGCCATATGGATTATATGACTTGGTCTATAAAATCATAACAACCTTACTAGTCAAAGACATTGTGTCAAAGGAATACAGATTCCAGTTGTGGTCTGATGTTGGCAGGCCCCCCATTTACTTTTTTACATTCCTTTGCCAAATGGTGAATAAAAAGACAGCAATTTATAGCATATTACCACAAATGCTTTGGGTCTGTGAGCACCAACGTTAAACACCTGCTTGTCCCGGCCACAATTCCTGTTACCATACTGCTGTTTACAATTATGTAGCACTTGCCATTTTTCAGATCCCTAAATTAATGGCTCATCAAAATTACAAAAAAGAAGAAAAATATACTTATACTTATACTGGTTATATTTAGTGTGCAGATATTTTTGGTCTCTGTGTCCTTTTTTGTAAAATCATAATCTATAACAATGTGCAAGCTAATAGGATATTTAAGTTGTTGCATTTGTATTAAATCAGCAGGGACTGATGAAAAGATGTGTTAAATTGTTAGCACATCTGGTGTTTTCCAAAAGACAGGTTTTTTTTTTTTTTTTTTTTCTTTCTTTCTTTTGGCATAACCCACTTTCAAGAAATCAGAGTTGTCATGTTTCTTTAAACTATGAATATGTATGACCTTAATGCTTTATCAGAAACATGTAGGACAAACCATGTTCTTTTAGTTACCTACATCAAACCAAACAGTACTAAAGCATGAAATCACAAAAGAAAATGGTCTCAGGCTGGACTCAGGACAGGTCAATTAATTATGCTCAAGGATAAGGGATATGAACAAGACTCAAACCCGACCATACAACCTCCAAAAGTGGGCTTTGTTTGTAGTTCATGAAGCATTCTGTCACCCACAACAGTGGAGCATTTGCTGTCTGCATCCTGGTCCCAACACCAAAGGAAACCTTATGCATTTGTCAGAGATTCAGAAATGTTCTGTAATTTCCGGAAATCAAATCAGAAAAAAATGAAGGTCTTAAGAGAGACAACACTCCCTATCTGACAAGGAAATAATAGATATTCAGCAGAAGGAAATGTTTTATCAGAGTCTTTGTACATTTCAACTCATGTAAGTATGCTTCAAATCCTTGGTGGTCCAACACTGCTATCAGCATCTGGAATGTAACACAGTGGGGACTGCACCCAAAAAATTCTGCTCTGTATCTTTGCAATTAGCTGAAGATAAACTAGGATTTTACACTGTCCTGATCCACCCTTTGTTTCTTAAATTATTTACTGATCTTTCCCACAAGAAAGTACAAAAATCTAGACTGTGTTTATAGTCACTGACTTTTGTTAATTTCTTGTCTGCTTTTAATGGCTGTGAGGACAAAAAGGCATGATAATGAAGCAGTGTTTATGTTTTGAGTGCTTAGTGGTAATAGGTCTGCAACTGTTAGCGGATTTAGTTTTCTTGTGCAGACTGGTCTGTGCACATGTATGGAAGACATCTGTGAGTTTGAGGCCATATGAGACAGCCTGCCTGTCTATGTGTCAATGTGACGGAGAGTTTGAAGAATGGAAGGGGCATACAGTGGCAGACAGGGCAGTGACCCCATTAGTCTAAGATCAATCCTGCAGAGAGAAGTCTGAGGATGGGACACAAGTGCTCAATCACACTCTATGTGTTTACTTGCACGTTCATTACATCACATTTATGCAAAAAGATTTGTTTTTATAAGTCATGCAAATAAATTGGCAAAGTCCCACTATTGAGATACAACTCCTGAAATTTCTTGGTTTGTGTATACATGTGTTTGTGTTTATAATCAGGTTTTTACATGTGCTAATGTGAAACAGCAAAAGTAACCTTCTTAACAGAGTATAACATTACAGTTTTGTGTATAAAGAAACAAGACGTTATTGCAGTATCATTGCTATTTGATGTTTCTTGAAGCAAATAAACTGTAACAATGAAGACAAGTGTTTCCTTAACCATCTAGTCTATGTCAGATTAAGGCAATAAAAAAGCATTTTCCTCACAAAGTATCACTATGTGAAGAACAGGGAGGTTTTTCCCATAGCAGGTTGGTATTGTTTGAATTTATTTAACATATATATTTAATTAACCAGATTATTGCTGCAAATTTTTCTTTCCCAGAAATCTGTTTTAATGTTTGTAATAACTAACTCAAGCCTGCTGTGATTGAGGACAACATGAAGACCACCTTCTGACATGAAGCTCATGCTGCTGCTAATGAAAACCTTAAGGCCATGAAGAGGCAAAACATATCTGACTAACATGCGGTTGTGCATGACCAAGTTAAGAGACTTTGTAGCTACTAAAGTGTTGGGTGATACATAAAGTAAAGTAGCAGGGGCATGGTAAAAATGCACCTGGACATAAATAAAAAAACATATTAATATCACGCTGAATTTAAAGTGACTCACAAAAGAGGGAGCAAATCTGGATCTTTACTGTTTTTTAGACAGTGCTGCAAAATTACCATTGAATACATTACATGGCCGATATGAACCAAAATCCTTAAGAAGAGGCCAATTTGACTTACATGTAGGCGACTATGAAAATATATACTGTGATAACAGGGAACTTTTTTCTAGAAGACATACTTTGGACTAAATTGAAAAAAGTAGAACAAAAAGATCCTGACATGAGAGGGTAGCACTTTATAAGAATGACTCATGCTTGGTAATCAGATCACATCAGCTTTTTGAAATAAAAGAACAAGAACCAGTCAAGGACACGTTATTATGAAATAGGGTCTCAAAACTATTTTTCTGGGACAATAAAACTCAGTATGTACTTAAATAGTGACCTTTGTATAGGGGTTAGAGGGAAGAAACATCTCAGACTGATTCCACACATAAATTCCTACACTGGAAAATGTCCCAGTTTCATTTTCATCTCATGTTGTAAAACCATCCCAGTTGAATTTCCATTTTACTATAAGTCTTAAACCAAGTTAATGTCCACTTCTTAGAAATGTTTTCACTGCGGAAAATCAGACTGATTAAAGCCACATTGAGGACAACTTAAGCACTAATTTTCTTTAAAAAACACATTTGATTCATCTAAATTATGGTTGAACCAATTAAACTGGCTGGTGGGACTTCTCTTCATTTGAATGAATCCTCAGAGAAATGTTTACATTTAGCAGGAAGTAATGTTTTCCATGTTCACCAAGCAAGCAAGAATTTGTGACATAAACTTACAGATAATAGTCTTGATAATAAATTTGAGATTAAGATAACATAAAGTCTCCATGAGAAAATCTGCAGCATAAAAAAAGGTAATTCCACCAATGGCACATGATCGTCTTACCTGAAAGAATAAGGTACAGAACATTTTCTCTTGAATTGCCCTGCAATTTAGAGCATACATGCACACTACCCTGCCAGGCATATTCAGATGCCATGAGTTGAAGAAGCCCTCAGGAGCTCAGGCCTACCTGATGGAACGCTTGAGAGGCCAAGCAGGAACAGATGGGTTGAGGACCACAGGGTACTGGGAACAAGAGAATAAAGGGAAGGAAAGAAGGCAGAGAGCATTGACAATCGTGGACCACCATCACTGCTGCCCACACCAGACTACATTTACCACCAGCCCCCCCAGCCCCCATCCCATCTCACTAAAATAATTTTCAGGGCAGTTACTGCAGTACAGCACTGCCAAACATGGTACTAGTTCAGGATCCATTAAATCCTGATGGAACTATTTACAAACAACTGACCACAAAAAGGCATCCATCTGCATGTTAACCTGTTACTTGCCTTTAGGAGATCATGCTATTCTACAAAAGTTTTGAAGTGATAAATTGTATTGTAAGAACATGAAATGCAATGTACTGTATGCAGATGTTGCAAAGTAGAAATATTGGACCAAAATACATTTTGTGGAAATTATTCTTGTCAAGCAGAAACATTTAAGTTCTTTTTGTCCAGGATTAATTGTTTTACATCGGTCTTATTGTTGTACACACGGGAATGTGGGATGTGAGCAACGCACATCGCCTGCCTGCATGCAGTGGTGCATGTATGTGTCTGGGTGTGCGTGTGTTGCTTTTGGTTAACATGCACCAGTGGTTACTCCTATGACCTGGCTGTGTTCTGAAAACTTTAAATTATAAAGGCTATATGCACCGCTGGGACTGAATTAGGTTGCCGACACAAAGACATAGTCCTGTATGCTTTAAGAGTGCAATGTCAATAAAATCACAGTGTCTTTGGGCGACAGAGAGGACCAAATAAATTGAAATAGCTTTTAAAGCAGAATAGGAATGCAGTTAGAGAAGAATTAACAGGATGGAGCAATAGTCGCTTCAATCATTTTGTTTTTAAAAAAAAAAAAAAAAAAAAAAAAAAGTGAAGCAAAAGATTTGCAGTCTGTGGGAGGTAAAGTGGAGATGCACAGTGGTGTGTGGTGGTTATTACTATTGCCTCATAGCAAGGAGGTCCCTGGCCTTAATCTCTGTTGGATCCTTTCCCTTTGGGTACTTCGGCTTCCTCCCACTGTCCAAAAACACATGCATGTTGGGTCAATTGGTGATTCTAACTTAACCATAGGGGTGCATGTGACTGTATCATTGTTTGTCTTTGGGTTGGCACTGAGATGGACTGGCAACCTGACTGGGATGTACCCCTTTTATCCAGTGGCAGCCGGGAAAGCGTGGGTATAACGTGGGTATAAAAAATGGAGTCATAGATGAGAGGTAAAGTGGCCCCTTTTATGTTCCCCAAACACTCCTTATAACGAAACTCAACATGCAGTGCCAATTTGTACGTCTCATGCCACCACTCTGAGGAGCCCTGGGTGGTTTAACTTACTCATGCCATGTGTATACGTAAGCCAAACAAGGCCTAAGGACACTCCAGGGTGGTACAGAGAAAGGAGGGGCAAGGAAGCTAAAGGCGAGGTAGTGTGGTCTGATGGCTTAAGCCTGTGATTTAGAGACTGTTGATATCGGGCAGACAGCCCAGGCTCAGTCACTGACTCACTGCGGATGACGCTGCATAAGTCACTATACTTAAAATGTCCTCATGTTTAGATCAGTTTAAGTGGAAATCAGCTGCATTCACACAGCTGGAAATGGCTACTGGATCTGATTTTCGTGTTTCTCTCTTGCTTTTCCCTGAAGCCTTGACCAAAATATCGCAGAGCCTCATCAAGCTGTTGTCAGGGCTATTAATAACATTGTGAACACTTTCAGAGGTCTGTGTGGCATACGACTACCAAAACCTGGCCATTAAAGAAGGTGTGAGGGTAATACAATGCTGCTGTGTGCTGCAAGATGAGGGATGGCTGCCATGAAAGAAAAGTACACACATGCTTGAAGGGCTGTTAGCAGTAGGTTGACATTAATGATTTAATGTTACTGGTGGTGTGAAGAAAAATTGTATCAGCCTGATGGTATGCTTTTACCATACAGCAAATGTATGACTTGCATCCTCCAGTGCAGTCATATAAGAATTTGTCCATTTACATTTTTGTATATTTTTTGTAGATTTTCTGTACAGGTTTTTTAAAGGGTTTGCACTTGAGAACCATTAAGTTTGAAGGAATCAGAATACTATGCCAAAATACTTTTCTAACTGTTTCCTTCACTTCTTTCTGACATCGAATTGGAGGTCCATGTCTAACAATGGTTACACATTTTTATGCCATGATGGTTGGTCAGGTTTTTCAGAAATCAGAAAGGAGCAGAAACTTTTCTTTCTAGATCTGTCTTGATGAATGATCTGGAGATCACAACTCTCTTGAGGTTTGCTTTCTGAATGATGTGAAAATCTGTGCTATCATTCATAGCAATCTGCCCAGCTATTCTTGAGATATTTCAGATTCAACTATATCTAAAAACTGTACAGTATCAGCAACGCCAGTTTCATTTTAGTATTTAATGCTCTTTGGAAAAGGCAGCGTGTTCTGTTTGTGTTAACATCATTACTCTCTTAATTAATGAGAGTCATTAAGTTCTGGAGACAAGCCCTGCCAAACCCAAAGTTAAGTGCTGACCTCTAAGAACAACCGTAGACAGCTTTAGGTTTATTTACGAACTGTGAGGTGTGAAGTAATGATTTGCCTATTTGCAATGGAAACATTTAAGTTTATAGAAAAAGTTCTGTAATTACGTCCGTTGAATGTGCTCATGATTATCGTGCTGGGTTTTGAAGCTACTAATGCAGCAACAAAATGGACAGAAAAGACAGTAGACTTTCAACATGTCTTGTGTCTGGGAAATAGCATAGCTTGTGGAGTCATATTGTTGATGCTATTGTGGTCACACGCAAACCAAACCATCAAACCTTAGGATATCCTTTTCAAAGGGTCAAATACTTAGTGGATAAAAAATTCCCCACTGACCCTGCAGAAATAAAAGGCCAAAACAGGTCAGTCAGGAAAGTATCTACTATTTGCTAACTAATACTTTACTTATTTATACATTCCTAATTTGCAAAAATTCCTCTAATGAGTCAAATTAGTGCAAAACAGACTCATTGTTACATCAGAAATGTAATGACTTAGTATGTAGGGGCATACATTTTTTCAGATGTACAATTATTTCTTAATGTGTTTGCATGTGCATGTGCAGGGTTTTTAGTAGATGCCTCGCTATGTCAGCTTAGAACAGCACGTTGTTGACTAAGATTCTCTTAGTCTATCTCTGCCAGCAGATGCACTCCTATCTGGTTCACAGCTGCATTCCATATGTTTGCACGTTTTTTGACAATGCAGTTGTATTAGTTTCTGTTCCTGAAACTCTAGCATTTGTGTGAGTGCAGTGTGGATAGTAGAATCCTCCTGCTCTTCCCTCCTTTGACATACAAAACACAACAGTAGCACTTTGGCTATACTTGGTCCTGAAATGTCTCCAGTTGGGTAACATAAAGAATGTGAAAGGTGGGGGGTCAGATCTGGCAGGGTCTGCCACAGCTTCATAGCACACACGGTCATTTCCATAATTGCCCACAATCAAACCAACCCCTCCTGGATTCCACCCCTCCAGATTCCGGCAGATAAGCTGAGCCAGGAATCTGATGGACCCCCAAGTAAGAACAGGTGCCGCTAATGTAACCGATTTCAGATTCTCTGTGTTTCCAAAAAAAGGGCAGGCTGTTGTTTCTCAAGTAATTGCCTTGGTCGGACATTCTTCTTTGGATTGTTATCATGTGACTCTAGTGAAGATGAAAATGAAAGAAGAATTGACCCACATTTGGTATTATCAAGAAACTAGTCAAATTAAGATGCCTTTCAAAATGAACTTTATAGAAACAAATGATTGGGCTGGACAACAACTGAGTCAAATTGCAGCCAGTTTTCCACTTTTGCAATTCTTCTGCCAGAATCAACCTTTTTCACCAGATTACACACACTCACACTCTGATATCTTTCCTTTACCTATGTGAAAGCGTTGAAAAGCATACTCCAAGGTGCCTTTAGCACAACACTCCTTTCTATTGAAAACTTGAAATGAGTACAATTGAGAAAAAAATCCTTGAAAGAAATAAAACGCAACATGCAAAACAATTTATCTTGTTAAAGTAATTGAATATACTTATAAACTTCAAACAATTATTCAACTGTTGCATATAGTTGAAAGACAGCATATGCAAACTTCTAGGCAGCTCTAAATGTAGGCTATTAAACACTAGATTCTATAACGTTACTGTTAGGTTAGGTAAAACCGGTATTTATGACTCCAGTTTTGTTAAGTAGGAGTTGTTAATAGTAACTTATAAATAGCCAATTAGTAATGCTGTGGTCAAGTATGAAAAAAAGAAGAAGAAAGAAAGAATTACAAAGAAATAAAGAAAAACCATGCAGAAGAATTAGGTTTACATGGTTATACCTCCCAGAAAAATAAAGATATTTTAACTAGAATGGGAGATGAATCGTAGCTATTTCCCCTTACTGCAATACGTTGAATAATTTATAAGATTTTTGTGGAAATCGCAGGTTTTAGATGGTGTAGCGATTAGCCACACTGGAAAATATTCATTTTATGCACTTCTCCGGTCGAGTGAGTAAGTCAGCAGTAGCAGGACACCCGCTGCCTGCACTCTCTGTTTCACCGCTCTGCCAGGTGACCGTTTACCTCGACGTGGACGCGGTGGCCACACGCGCGCCCCCGCGAAGTTATACGTCACAGCGCTCGCTCCTCTTCTCGCGCGCTGGTTAAAAAGAAGGAGGAATGGGCACGGGAAAACATGTGAGCGCTCTGAGGACTTTAGTGAGAGACAACTTTTTTATTCTTATGTTGTTTTGTCCCGTGCATGAACAAACTATCTTGCTGTGCTCTAAAGGAATTACGTTTGAAAGGAACGTCAGGCTCTCTGAGTTTTGACTTTTTGTTTTCTTCAGGATAAATTCTATTGCTTTCCTTTTCTATTGTTTTTTAAATCTTTTTTTTTCATTGTCGAGTAAAACCATATAATTAAAAGAAACGTTAATTTATCTACTTTCAACACCTTTCCTCATAGCAATAGTAGAAATTGAAAACACCTGCGTTTACGAACAGTATATCTGTAATTTTCGTTAACGGTTTTAGTTGCTTGGACAAATATATCAGAACAAATTTACAAACTGCACTGTAGGTCAAGGTTTGTGTTCTTTTGAAAAAAGAGGGCATACCTTGTTTTTTTTTTCGTTGTACTTTCCTTTTCTTATTTTATTTTTTTAAACTATGAAGCATTTGCAATTTGTGCTCGTCTTGGCCATTGCGGTCAACGTGTGGGAATGTGGGGACGCAAAGTTCGGAGAGAGGGGAGAAATGACCTCCAGGAGGAGAAGATGTTACGACGGAAGCTTGCCTAAGCGGCTGAAGAAAAGGGAGCGAAAAGTGTTGCTTGACGGCAGCAGCGGAGAAGTTTGCCACAGGTTGTACCCTCGTGTGTCCTGCTGTCCCACCAGGAAAGCCGCCTATCAGATCCTTCACCGCAGGGATGCCAGGGTAAGTAAAAAAAATCCATCCACCACCTTCTCAGATGAAGAGAATTGATTTTACTAGTGAGGCGCAGCACAACGTTAAGTATTGTCATGTATTATGGCTGATAATCTGGGGACGAGGAAGCTGCCCTGGGCTAAACTTCCGATTTAAAAAGTTTGACACAGGGACATATTGTCATCTTTAGTGTTAGACGACGTGTTTTACTAACCTCTTATATGCAAATTGCCTTTTGAAATACCCATTTTTAACATATAAGTAACAGTAAGTCTGCACATATTATACTGGACTGTGTTGTTGTTTTCAGCTGCTCTTTCTGTAATCAGTTATAATAGACCAGCTCACATGATCTACATATGTTTTTTCTTATGATATCTTTTCTTTTTTTGTCTTTTTTTTTCTATAAACGGTTTACGCATTTGTTTTTGCTCACCTAGCATGAAACGGAAAACACTTCCTTACCAACATAGATTTTGTTTACTAGGTGCTTTGCACACATTGGTGCAACTCTAATAAGCGTGTCCAATGCGCTTCAGCGTTACCATGGCAATCAATCGCCGATTTACGTTACATTCAGCTACAACTGTCAGAAAAGAGGGCTACTAGCTTAACCGTTGAACCGTTTACTCGAAAAGGTAGGAGTGCGATTGTACCTTTTCCTTGTTAAAGCTTGGAGCTTCGCTGTTTTAATATTGTTAGTCTCATAACCATATATAAAAAGTTTGTTTGGATTGTAAAATTTACTCCTGTTAAAAAAAAAAGTTCCGTTTGGCTGTATGTTCTGTGCTGTTTAAGTTCTCAGTTTTGACGGTAAATATATAATGAAAGAAATAATGTCTAGCCAGGGGTTTTAAACGTCGTTATTAAGAAAGAAAAAAACAACTTGTAGCGGATTCCGTTGGATCCTTACCGGGCCATTCTCATGCAAAGCACTCCTCGAATAATTCAGTTGCTGGGTGGTATCTCACTTTGTATTGCGACAAAAAGCCATATTGCATCATTTAATTTGCTCAAGTCAAGTAAAAGGGGAGAACTGAATGGGACGAACTCGACTTCTCCTCCCCACTACACTGCCCACACACGGAGCCTTTTCTGATTATGGCAAAAGAATAACAACACCATTGTGTTTGTTGGTTTCACTAATAGGAGAAGCTGGAGAACACCACTCTACCCCAGTCATCATCAGCCCAGTCCAAGTGTTAATGCCTTTGAGAGGATGTGTGTTCCTCACGGTATCCCCCTGCCATCAAACTTACACCTATTCCCTATGGACAAGTGTTTTGTTAAAGCTTTGTGTTTCCTACCTCAGCCCTCCCCCCCATCTCCTCTGTCTCTGATCATGTGTGTTATAAACTGTTGCAAGTTTTTTGCATCCAAATAAGTGCCCCCCCCCCCTTTTTTTTTAAGGAAAATGTTTAATTTTTAGTGTAAAACCTTGTGTATGACAGTACAGTAAAAAACAAAATGTAATTCTTTGATTTATGTCATTGAGCAGACTTTTCCTTCTTTTCTTTTACATCAACATGAAAAGAAATGACAGATGTGTTGTTTCCCATTTTAGAGAATGACGCACTTGGAACCCGGAGGTGTGATGAGAATTAGAAAGTAGATTTCAATGTCAGGAACCATTATTTTTACACTGTTTTCTCCTCAGTTTTTAATCAGTTTTTTTATTTGGTTAGGTTTAGGGAACTATGGGTTGGCCTAGCACAGATGCTATTTCAACATTTTCTGCAAATGTTTTAAATTACCAGTGAGACTTGGACACTATACAAATGACATTGAATAGACAATGAAGAAGCCTTCAGCTGAAGTGTGTTACATTAAATGTTGTGCTGCATGTCTTACAAAAATGGGCACTTTAGGTCCACCTACTCAAAAAACAAACGTAACATTTCATTTTGTGATTGTTGAAAGATTTGCTACATATCTGAACTGGTATTGATACCTCAGAGCTGGCAGTTTTGCTTTTCGAGTCATTATACAGATCAGATCGAAGTAACAATCTTGTAATAGCTGTTCTCCTACATGAAGAATTGCTGCTTTATAGCCAGTTTTCTAAAATGCATTATCATTCTATCTTGTCAAACAGCCTCAATCTATGTCATTGACTTATTCTCAGCCTCATTGGTATTTTTTCCCTGCTTTTGAGGAACATGTCCACTGAGATTCAGCAAAACACAACATACAAAGGTCTACTTGTTCTGGTTTGGATGATGGCAACATTGGAGCCCATCCCAGCAACATATGGACACAGGGCATGGCTGAAAGCACACAAATGCTACTCTCCCTGGACCTTGTGCCAGCCCATGGCACACAGAATCAATGGGCAATTTAGAACAGGAGAGCAGGCATGCCCACAGCACTACATGGCATGAGAGCAGAGCACCGAGACAGAGGGACATACCACACATACAGGGTCATAGCCAGTGTGGAGCTCCCTATTTGAACAAAACATTGACAGTTTGATGAATAATATTCATAAAAATGTAGCTCAAATTGGAGTTTGTATTTGTATTTAATTAAAATTAACACTAACTTGACCTCCTACTTTTAATACTTTACACTGCCTCATATGATAAGAGTTTCAGTATGTTTTTCAGGTAAAACATCAGGTTTTTGTCAAGCAGTCTGACACCTGTTGGATAAGCAGAGCTCCACACAACCTCTAAATAAAAAGTCTGCTTTACAGTTGGCGTTTGTTTTGCAACCAGAGTTTAAGGTGTCCATATGTTAGCCTTGGGTCCCCTGATTTAATTGACTTCGACAGACTGCTAATTTGTTGATACCAGAGTGGGAATGATGTGCTTGTCTATCACTAAATTGGTGTTTACACATGGACCTCACACAGAGCAAAACACTACCAGCCTGTCTGCCTGCCCAAGCAACACTGCTCCTGACCTAAAACAGATTACATTGTGTTTTATTATGGGTAATTTGTTATGTAAATAATCCTGCTAATTTCTTTTGGATTTACTCTTTGTTTACTTTTTTGTGTAATAACCCTGAGCTAGACTTTGAGGCCCATATTTAGATTGGACTCTTTTTTTAAAAATATATTTAAATTTTACTGTTCAAGAACTTAAATGAGTTCACAGCTAATGAAAGCATTCGCACGGAGTCTATAAAATTCTCCCAAAAGTTGTGCTGTGGGCTGGGAGCTCGGGACAAGCTTAAAGACATCTATGGTTACTACAGCATGTGAATATCTCATTTTGTATGTGTTTGATGAGAGCAGAGGTGTGCTAACTTGCATTACAAATGCAGTATGAATGTGCTGTTGTTTTTGAAAACAAAATTAGTCCACCTTTATGGGCAACAGTGTACATTATTTGGTTTTCAAAGTATTTTAATTTCAGTGGAAAACTTTTGAAACTGCCCAGTTGTTTAATAAAGATTTGGCAATTTAAAATAGAATCTACACAGTCCCAATGTCATAATGATCTGCTTTGGTGATGTCACTAAATATCTGCTAATCCTAGAAAACATTGCTCATGCAGTGTGAAAGTTAACAGTCTACCATTTTAATAAGGCATTGGTTTATTTTGTGTGTGGTCTCTCCCCCAGATTTTCTCCACCAACAACACAGAATGTGGACGTCTCCTGGAGGAGATCAAATGTGCTCGCTGCTCCCCCAATGCCCAGGTGTTGTTCCACTCCTTGGACATGGATAGGATGCCACACAGGGAGCCAGACCTGCCGTGGCTCTGCCAGGACTTCTGCCGCGAGTTCTATTATACCTGCAGGGGGCATATACCAGGTAATTACTTGCATAGAGGACCACAGTAAATGCAACGAAGAACACATTATGCTCTATTTGCTCGTGTTATACTTTGAAAATGACAGTTACATGTAATTGTAATTAATTAAAATCCGCAGCTGATCTCATTTCTTAGTGACATTCATCTCATACATGTAAACCTGGCAGAGTTTTGGGCTTATGCAATAAGTGGTGCTTCACTAGTCTGGTCTAAGAATATAAATTTTTCTAGCTCTTACTCATCCAACCTCACCTCCATTTGTTGCTGAGACTGTCTTACTGTTCACTCGCTACCTCACTCCCTAACTTGCTGGTGGATTTTAATGTATCTATAAAGTTATTTTCCAAATTTCCGCTTCGCAAATGCATGATTAGATTACAGACTGATTCAGCACTTTTTGGCCTTGCACAGAACAGAATGATATTTTTGCTTATTGTGATACCATTTTCAGTCTAGCTATGTATGTATTACCAGGTGCGTCTTTCAAGCCTTTAGAAAGACTTTGAATGTAGTAATAATATTCAGAGACACTTACTAATATGGAAAAGAAAATCAAGTTATTTGCTTTGTAAGCAAATCCATTATAAGGGCATCCATCCACCAACCCACCTACCTGTTCATTCATTTTCTGCACTTGCTTAATCCAGTTCAGGGTCATGGAGGGACTGGAGCTTATCCTAGCGGGTATTAGGCGAGAGGAGGGGAATACCTTACATAGGTGATCAATAGGTATGTCCCGATTACTTAATTCTATAATTAATCACAGTATTAAAGCTACAGTTATTATTATTATCCATACAAACAGATAAGTCATTTGGGGTTATAGAAGAGGATAAAGACCATGTGACAGACATAAAAATACAAGGAAATCTATAAAATGTTTGACACCTGCAGGTTAACCACCAAATTTTTTTTTATGTTACAGGTAAATACATAATAGTTTATTTAAATGACACTAATGTTTATCTAACATAACATTGAAACCAAATGTCGTGTCATTTGCTACTTTGTAATCATGTACAACTTTGGTTGGTCTTACAGCGCAATGTGACGCGTTTACTGAATGTTACTTTTTACAGATGAAAAAAAAAGCTAAAAATGTCTTTTGTGACAAATAGTTTCACTCTTCAAACATAATCAATCTGGCATGAGATCTATGGCTTTTAGTTCTCAGTGTGCAATGGTCTGTAGAAGAAAACCTTTTTAATTTTAGATGTATAACGTACGTTAAAAGTTTGAATGCTGGAGTTGCAGTAATACTTTGAGATGACAACATCCACCGAACAAAGCAAAAAAAAAAAAAAAAGTTTTTCTTGTGTAAATGTTGACCTTAAATTGATGCTGTTCTTGAGCCCTGAAAGTGTTTGCTCTTCACAAGAATTTCCTTTGAAGGGACACAAGACCACAGGTACCTGTTACTTTACAGTACATACCAAGCATGATCCAACACTTTTTGGCTACAGTTTGTCTTCTAGCCAAGTCCTCTTCCAATCTCTGTTGCTACACACTGATTAGATGTGCAGAGATTAGCAAAGATATGATAGTTACAGACACACTTGTCTGCAACCCACCCACATAATATGCTGCAAATCAATGTCAAATATCAATCACCTACATTACATGCGAGTACATCCTTGCCTGTGTCTACTAGCCTGCTCACATAGAATGTACATCACTCAAACTACAATTGAGGCTGGCAATTGGGACTTCTTAGACCCACCTCTGACATTCTATGAAGAACTCTTTTCTGAAGTTCCATTACTTGCTCATGATTGACAGACATATGTGTTGAGAGCGAACCAGAATTGCTCAAGAGAGGAATCCAGAGAAGGACCCCTCCTTCATTTTTCCTGCTCTGCTACTCCTTGCTCACCCCTCTCAGCCGACCACAGATCAGCATATGTGGTGACGAATGACACATTTATTTTTCTACAAAGGTTGTGTGTATGTTAAACTGCTGAAGTGCATCAAGATGTCAAGTACTTTGGGTGGGCCACCCAGGTTGCCTTGGAAGATAACCAGATGGAAGTATAACTTTAGCACTGTGGAGCCAGGAATATGGACAGAGTTCTGTCTCTGTTTCTCTTCCTCTTACACCTATTCTCTCCGTTCTCTTTATCTGCTGTCTTTTTCCCTTTTAAATCCTACTCTTTGCTGTCTTTTTTATGTAATGGTGCATATCACAGTAATGTTGGGGCATAATTAAATTAGTTTTACTGTATCTTAAAGCTTTTATTTATATCCATTGTTTGTTTAAACCGTTATGGTATTTATGGATATTTCTAAAATTGTGAATAGAAATATTCTTCTGAAGTCTGCTGATACAGCAACACTGAAAATTACCGCAAACTTGCAAAGACAATTATACAATTGTCAAATGTCTGATGTCTTTGTTTTATTTTATTTGTATTTATATTTATTTGATTTCACTTGTGTTCAGCACTTTGTTTATCTGTGGTTGTGCTTTATAAATAAAGTTGATATAGTACGGTAATTGTTTAACTTTTGCGGAATTAAAATTACTAGCCAGAGGATTTAAATTTAAAACAGTAGCAGTTACAGCATCCACAACTGTCGTCATTCTCCCTTGAAAGTGCCTGCTGGCCCTTGATTAGGCCATGTACTTGGCCCCTGTTTCTCCATAAAGATATTTACTACCTTGACTTGTACTTCTGCCCATGAGTCTCCCACCCTCTCCATACTCCTCTTATATCTTCTTTCACTCATTCCCTCATCCTGCACCAAAGAGCCCCAACCAGCATGGTTAAGATAACTGCAGACACAAGAGTGTGGGTGGTATAGCCAGAGCTATGTGTGTGTTTCTACATGTTTGATCTTCATGTTGTGTTTAGATGTTTGAGGGGATATCCTATCACCTCCAGTATTTGGTGCGGTCAGCTCTTGCGGTGTGTGGCAAGAGAGGGAGATGAAAGGGGGACAGGGAGAGTCATGTTTGTGTTTTTACCACTGGTATATTTGCTCTCCTCTGTCCTCAGAGGGATTGACGAGGGGAAACAATACTGTCAAGATTGTTTTTCAGGTCGCAAAGGGCCTCTGAGACCCACTGACCACTTTGCTTTTTGTTTGGTTTGTTTTTGTTTTTGAGAATAATGATGTGATTGTGTTGGCTGGAGGCATAACTGTGTGTGACAGCTGTGTTTATGCAGATCACCTTTTGTCTTTGTTTTGCAAATTTAAGGGATGAATATATCTGACCTTGAAAACATTTTTGTTTATTCAAAATGACATGGCATATTTAATAGACTGATTATTTGATTTCACATACCGTTCCCATGTGTATCCCAGTAACAAAAAAGACTCAGGCCAGTTTTAAGAATGAAAGATACGGTGCAGTCATATGAAGGTATTTTGTGAGGACTGCAGGAACAATATGTGTATATTTATATAAAATGACTGCTCAAAGTTTAGTAAAGCTATAATTATCAACCATAATCAAAAGTTATTATAGACTCTTTGACAAGCTAATATTTAAAGATTAAAATGGCAAAATCTTTACAAATGTTATGTTAAAATTAAATGTTCTTTTAGTCATATTATTTAAGTAGTTGCAGAAAAACTGTTTCTGTCTATGTAATGTTGCAGGACAGACAGAAAAGGTCACATATTTGTCTTATTTCACTGCCTTATGCACGTATTAGTTGCAGGATTTGTCTGGTAAATGTTTGGAAAATTTGCCTATTGTCTCACACCTTTCAGAAACCTACTGAAACTCTGGAAAGCTTATGTTGGGGTGACAATATTTTCTTTCTTTTTGTTATTTATACTATAGTTAAAAAATGTATTGAATGTATCACCTTAGTTAATCTTAGTTGTTTTTTTGCAATTGGCTGTAAACAAATACTTTTACTTTCAAAAGAAGAAAATGTTCCAATCCTGCACATCAGACACTGCATTAACTATTTAAAGTAGTTTTTATGAATGTAAACATTCAACTTTTGAAATAAATCACTAATCAGTGTGAGACTTCTTAAAGTGAACTTCTTAAGACCAGATCCTTTTTCCACAGGAATCCATTAGGGCTTTTGCACAAGCACTGTCATAAATCAAAATGACGAGCAGGAAAATTCAAACTGAGAATGCCGTTGCTTTCTTCTCCGAAAGATGCCTAGCTCATAGCATATCCCCATCTGATCAGTGATCGTTTTGGCCCAGCATCTCCTCACTTGCTCTTTTACTGAGGATTTGTTTTCCCAACACAAAAGCATGTCACGTTGTTTCTTATTTCTCTCTTCATCTGCCTCCTTGTAACTTTTGTCTTTTTTTGAACAGCAATGTTGAGCTACAATACACTGCAGACATGCACAAATAAGTACCATATAAATAATTCCTTGTTAGCTAGATTTTCTTGGTTGAGACAGTTACATAAGTATATTATATATATAAGAGTATATTTCATTGTTTAATTATGCAGCATAACAAAATGCAGCATCAACAATAAGTGCTCATGTCTATGTCTGTATCTCTTGTGTTTGCTAGAACTGTTCCAAGCCGATGTGGATGAGTTCTGCCAGTACTATGGGAGGAAAAGTGCCAGTTTATGCTTTCCAGATTTTCTACGAAGGCAGCCTTTGGGGCAAGATTCCAACTATTTGGAAGATGAGAAAATAGAAGATATCAGCAGGTTAGTAGTTGGACCGTTACTATATTTTGTTTCAATTTAAGACAGAGTTGATCTATGGAAAATTAACTTAATATAATTTCAAACAACTTGACTAGTTAATGTTTCGATCATGTCAAATTTACATACTTAATCAATACTTTAAGCCTAGTTTTAAGGTGTTTAGCTGTGATTTTTACAAATTCTATTATAGAAGCAGGTGCAGGTTCTATAAGATGTTCTGGGTTCACTGGTCCATTATAACATGGTCCATAATTTCACTAAAAAATCTGCGTTTTCTAAAACTTTTCCTCAGTTTTGCTATTATAAGGAAATTGCTTTTCCTGCATCATTCTATTTGTCTCCATCGATGCAAAAGTCTGTACATCACAGAGGGCTTTGCCCTTTTGTCCTCAGGGGAAGCCTTTCATCTCAGGTTTCTCTGAGGCAAGAAGGCCAGGAGTCATGTACACCAAAATAGCTGCAACTAATATTTGCCTAAATAACTTCTGTCTTTTAGAGTCAAGAGCTCATTTGTTGCCTCTGCACTTTTTTCGCTGAGAGTTTGTTTTCTTTACAAAAATGACAAAATTGGGAAAGTTTCTAGCTGAGACCATAAGCTTAACTTTTTGTAATTAAGATACAGAAATCAAATGCTCATGTACTCAGTACACAGAGGAAGTGGTTGTGATACTTACTATGGGAAGAGTACAAGAGATGATTGAGACCTACCACATGGTGCTGTTGATAGTTCCGGCTGGTTTAAACTGTGACAATCAGTATGCTACAAAGTGTGTTATAAACTGTATTTTCCTCTATCTCTAATCAGCTGGAGGCTGATCCAAAAGGAAGGTTTTCATGATTTGCGCCTTTTCTTTTTTCTTTTTTTTCTTTGTTATTAATTCAATTTATGTGGTTGGGGGGCAGACATTATGGGGTTTTGGTAGGGTGGCAGCAGGTGGGAAGCCGCAGAAAAGCGTGTAGGACTACAAGTCTACCCCTTGGTCTCAACCCTAAGTTGTTATTGTACAAGTAGACTAATAAATTAATCTTTTTGTAGTTATGGGAGCTTCCCCATGCACAGAGGTGGATGCCATCTCTCCTAATAAGACCAGAATTTCCCCAGAAAGAAATTATCTATGTAGCTCGTGTTGTTTGGTGGACACTACCTAAGGTCTAGGTATGTTGGCTGTCTAGGACCTAGACAGCCAACATACCAACAGCCAACAGTTGAAGGATGACATGCAGCTTTGTATTTCATTGCTGGTCAGATTTGGCAGGGCTCCAGAGATAACTAGTCCAACATTTTTTGGCAAAGTTACATACTGACGCAACATTAACCTCCAGTTGGTTATTATCTCTGACGTCGATAACAGAATTATTGTACTTATGTTTAACCTTCTCCAGGAGGTTCAAATAGGATTCCATGTTGCCTGCTCCGGCCTCTGGAATGCTTTTGACTATGGCTGCTGGAGTCTCTAATGTCACGTTTCTGACTGTGGAGCTGCCAATTACCAGAATTCTTTTCCTCAGCAGATATGCATTGACTAGAGAAAGACTGATCATGAAATATGGGCTTAAGTTTAGGACTGTGCTTTCTCTAATCATCACTCAGCCAGTCTGAAGTCCCAGCTGTGAGGAAGCTGCTTAGTTACACTAGCTATGAAGGCCTGCTACTGTGTAGTTGTCAGCAGTGCAGATCCTAGCTTCCAAATCATAGAGCCTCGCCTCCAAAGTTACAATCAATGTGTTCCATTATCATTTAAGGACATAAAGGACTAGGTAAAAATCTAACCCACAGTGCAAGTGACAGCAGGAGACAGAGGAAGAGAGCTAGCATCCTGGATAATGTAATGAAATTTATAAACCAATACGTAGATTAGCAGGAAATGTCAAAGCAACAAAAAATCCCCGTAATATGTTATTATTTTTATATCTGTTTTAAAATAATAGTTCTTGAAATTATAACTTGCTTATTATACCTTTTATTACTAAGTGCCACCATCATTCTTTGACCTTTTGTATGTACCTTGTTACCCAGGAAACACAAACACAACTGTTACTGTGCTCATGAGGTTTTGAGTGGCCTGAGACAACCGGTTGCTGTGGTGCACTGTGGTGATGGCTCTCAGCGGCTTTTTGTCCTGGAGAAGGAGGGAATTGTCAGGATACTCGACCATAACCTTGAGCTCATCAAGGAGCCTTTCTTGGACATCCACAAGCTGGTGCAGAGTGGCCTGAAGGTAGGAATATGTTAGCCTTAAAAGTTTATTTATCAGTTTGCTGATAAATGTACAGTTTAGAATGTTAATGTGGATGCCATTTCAGCCCAGATGTAAAAAGTAGAAGCAAATGCATGTGACTGGAAGATTACATCTGCGAGCATACTTCCCAGCATTCAAAAGAAATAACAGAAAAAGGTTGTCTCTAGTAGCTTTTGTGGTGAATTCATATGGCGTTTAGCATTTTCAGACACTAAAAATAAAAAAAACTAACTAAAAATAAAACCACTCTAACTCTAGCTAACTTCTTTCTTTTTATGTATGATGATTATTTAATGTTCTTGTTTAGAGCACATAATGTATTGTTTTCTAAATGCATTGTAAAGAAATTTGTTCCTGAAAAACAAAGTTGTGTCCTTCATAGGTTAGGAAAGGATAATTCTTTGTATCTGTAGCCTCCTTGAAGTTTCATGGAATAATGGAGTCGGCCTTTTGAAGGATCTGTGACACTGAAACGGTCCTTTGGCAAGAACTGAAGATGATTTGGTTCTCTAGAAACAGAAGGTGTTAAGGATTCTGCTTCAGGGTAAAAACTTGAGATTTATTTTTCACCCATAAACATTTTAGAATTTGACAATTGTTTAGTATGTTGCAGAAGAAGATGAGATAGCTGGGATGTTTGGGGGGCACACTCCCAGACAGTTTATTTATCTTACATGCCCCTTGCTCCTCCACTGACAAGACGTTTTGATTACAAGGAGTCAAACGGAGCACAGCATTGAATATGCAACTACCCCCCACGGGATGCACTTCCTGCTCTTCTCAGCTCTTTTATCATAATGAGATCCAAACTGGTTTTAGAAAAAGTGACAATTATGACAATTAGATGTGGCTCAATCCCTTGCTGGTCTCAGGAGTCCTATTCTGTGATGTTGGCTTCTGGAATTGGCTTCTAGTTGTTCAGGTTTGACAGAACCGGAGGAGGGCTCAAGTATTTACTGAAAACATCAACAGGATGGAGGTACCTTTATACACAGAGAGGAACCCTGGCACCCAAGAGACAGAGTAGATAGTGAGTTTATCAGCAGCCCCACGCACATGCTTTGATTGTAATGTTCTGTGTTTCCTCTTGCTTTTCTATCCCCCTCCTTCCCTGGGTCCCCCGGTACCAATTAAGAGAATATACAGTATAGAAACAATACTGTCTAAAAGCAGTGTGGACTCTTGACTGCATTGTGGGTGTTCTGAAATTACATCTCTATATTTCACCCCATCGTACCTTTAACATTAGCACATGATGGTCCATTAAACTTGAACTAAGAGCTCCTTCTTATCACACAGGTTCATAGCAACAGCTTCCAAATGTCCACAAATCCACAACTGTCCATGAAACAGCTTTTGAGTTGATTGTTCTATAATGTTTGAGCCTTTATATAAAGGGATCTGCATATTAGAGGCAATTTATTAGCAAAAACCCTTTTATTTACTCTAGTCAACTTTTTGTATACATAATCCACAGTTCTCTGTTATTTTTGTAAACTCAAGATCCAGACTAATTCTTTCCTCTGTCTCACCAGACTACAGAGAGAACAGCAGCAGTCAAATGGGCTAGATAACATGAAAACAAAAGGTAGTCTGTTAGTCTGAGACATCTGATATATAAATTCTGAGATATAAAACAATATTCATCAATTGCTTCAACCCAGTAACATTTGATGGTACAAATAATGTAGTTTGTTTGATAGTTTTTTTTTATTGTTTGTTTGTTTTAGTAAGTTGTTGGAATTTGTATACTTCATCTGCCTTTTAAAGTCCTCCAATATAGGACCACTGAAAACCACTAGGTGTAACAACAGTGAAACAGAGCACAGTCAGTAGCATCTCATCTATCCATCTATTTTCTTTACGCAATTACTCTAATACAGGGTTGTGGTGGGGCTGGAAGCTATTCAAGCTGCTATCAGACTAGAGGCAGGGTAAACTGTGGACGGGTCAAAAGCAAATGGGTAATATGACTTTGAGCTTCCAAGCTGCTTGTAGGTCTTTTAAGTCAGAAAACCAAAGTAAAGTGGGAACTTTGGTCTAATCGATCTGTTCAGGTAAGCTTTGTAGCTAAACAATTCATTGAGTGGAGAAAACCTGGGAGTTTGCTTCATCTGAACTTCACTGCAGTTTAGATTACACATGAATGATGTTATATATTACATACAATATAAATTATTGGTCCGGTCTTTTAGAAGACAGCTGTAGCCCTGTATACGAAGAAACAGTTTGAGTGCAGAAATTTTGAATGAGAATAAATCAGAGAGAGAAGGCACATTAAAAAAAACATTCTGATCAGCTGACTGTTCTCATGGTAGTAGTCCTAATATGGTGCAACAGGGTTAGAATCCATTGTAAGTTTCGATGCCATATCCAGTAGGGCTGCATGATATCAGTAAAAGATGCGATATGCGATAGCACTGTTGAAACTTGCGATGACGATATGACCTGCAATAAATAAAATAAATAAAGCTGCTGCTTTGATGTTTCCTCAC
>JBAMHW010000004.1:15750765-15767480 GCA_037177495.1 Rhadinocentrus ornatus
AGGCTCACGAAAGGCACGAGAAATTCTTGGTAAAATTGAAACAATGAATGGAAGTGCATTTAGGTGAGGTGGCGCCCCCCCCCCCCCCCCCCCCCCCCCCAAACAATGGAGGCAGATGACAAAACAGCAAAGGAGACCACACTGGGCCGTTTGATTAAGCCATTGTTATGGTTCCAAAGGGTGCACAACATACACCTCTCCACAGCCCTTTTCTCACATATACCTCATGTCAATCAAGCAGGCCCTGCAGGCTAACAAGCTAAACACACGCACACACTGTTGAACTTAATAATCCATCAGATTGAGGAGGGGTATCCACACTTCTCCGACATAGTAGATTTGGATGTTGCTGTTTTGTTTTCTTGATGGGGAAGAAAAAGGAAGGTTTTTATTGCACAGTAAAAATCTTAATCTGAATTTATATTCCTTGTTCTTTGTCTTATCAATTGTGCAGCTTGACCTTAACTTTATACCATCTTTATTTTAATGCAGCCATCTGAGTTCAGTTGTCATCATCTTTTTCTCTGCCCATGTGTCTAACTCATGTGAGATCACTACCGCCTTTTCTCATTCCCTCAGTCTCTCACATACATCACCCCTTCCAAAGTTGATAAATTCCCACAGTGGCTGTTGACCCAGCTGCCTTTGTCAAGTGGCGCTACCAGCAGGTGCTGTTTTCACAGCCACCCTGGCAGTCGTACAGACTGTTTAGTAGCGCTGCTGACCCCTGCCTGCCATTAACAGTGTTAGCTACAGACCCCCCAATTCTCCAGGGACTCTTACTCTTTCTCTCTTTCCTTTGCTTTCTGTTTTCTTCCTCCTTTTGCTCTTTTTTAACTACGTGCAGCCTGCAACAACAAAAGCCAGCATGGATGGAGTATAGAGTTGGGTGCTGATGGGAGCATGGGAATCAACCCCCACTACCTTCCATCTTTTAAATTTAAAGCCATTTTTAACGAATGCAGTCACGTTATTGTCACTGCCTTTAGTCACTGTGTCTGTCAGCATTTGAGTACATTTTTTAAACTAGGAAGTAAATTGTCATAGTTAGAATACATGCAGTTATAACAAAATGCATGTTAACATACAGTCAGACTTTGAAAATAAGTACAATAGATGTAATATTGAAAAGGGTAGAATACATGTTCTCAGAGGAATGAATTTACTATCAAATTAACAGCATATATGGATGTGATATAGTAAGGTAATAAAAAATATATATATAATTGGTTTTGGTAACATCCTGGTTGTAGGTACTGAACAGGGTCAGAAGTCAGTATCCTAGACTACTAAATGTTTGTTTCTTATTCTTATTCTTTTTCTTGTTCTTGTGTACAAGAAACTACTAAATGCCTCGAGTCCTATAGAGTAGGGCATGAAAACACTGTACATGACAATGGGCTTACTGGGAACTCTTTTTTATTAATTATAAAAGATGGAAACCAAAGTGCAGATACTTGCTAATAAATGCTAATATCAACCTTGTATTGGTTAGTATTATTAGAATTTGGCAGGTATACATTTTGCACTATTATTAATAGGAATGGACTAAAAATTATGTTATTTTTAAACTTTAAACATGGATGATAAACATCAGGAAATCTAAACATAAAGGAATTTACAAAGTTCTATTGCCCAAAACTGCAGTTGCATAACTGGCTCAATGCGGTGTTACTATGTGGGTGTAACGAGATTTTATGGAAGAGAGAATCAAGATGCAATAACATTATCAGCATATGATTCTCGTGATGAGGATGGATTTGGGATTTTTAGAGAAGGAGAGAGGCTGTGCATGTGTGTTTGTGTTTTGACTGTTTCCAGATGTTTATGGGTGTTAGAGTTTGCTTTAAAAATTTCAAGCTTTTTTTATGGTAAAGCAAGATTTTACACAAATGTTACACCCAAAGTGCAACTGCAACATGGTGGCTGATTTAAAAAAAGAAAAAAGTTTGGTTTGTAGGTTTTAAAATTCACCAGCTAAAGTCGCTGGTGGAAAATTAAGTTACTTTCCAACACTGGTCCTGACCTGCATCTGACTGAAGGGCCATTTGCTCTGTGGCCATGATTGATGAGGCCTGTTCTCTCATGGCCTAAACATTGCACACATACATGCTGACATCACTGCTAATGCCTCTCAGCTCTCATACCAGCATCCTTCCACAGGAGTCCAGCTACCCTGCTTGCATGTTTCCATATGTGCAATTTTTCTCATTGTCCCACGTTGTCCAGTGTTTTTCACCTCAGGACAACAGAACTGTTTACACAACAATTTTTCTTCCTCGATCTCACCGTCTTTCTCAAATGCACACTCTGATTTCTGTATGCATGATGTGTGTGTATTTGCGTGTGGGCAACAGGCATTAACAGAGGCTTCGCATTTGAACTTGATTATGCACTCGCTGTATTATTTCCAGATTTGTAGAGCGTGATATGAAATAATTCAGTTTCGTGCCATTTGCCGATGTGCGTGTCTGGATGTTTGTCTTAAAATGAAATGATCACAGTATGTCTCTGGTGTTCAGACTTGACACATATGGTGTGGAGATGTTTGTGCCTGTGTGCATTTTCCAAACCATATTATATCTGCGGGGACCTGTGTTGACCGTATATATTGTTTTGTTCCTTTATATATGGAATATAACAATAGTGTTTCCTATTTCTGTGCCCATGAAGTGAAAGACTTTAATTTTGGTAGTTATTCACAACTAGTTATCTGCAGTGGTAAATAGTTATATGGAGGTTGCACTTACTTCACCTAGGAATTACTAATTTAAGTAATATGTTGACATAAAGATATTCGGTGATTATATCAAATGAGTATCTAGTTCTGCCCCTAAAATTCCTTGTAATGGCATGTGGCACTTGTATTTCCATCATACTGACTTTCCCATGTTCTTCTTAACTGTTTTAGGCCTTATGCCCCCAAGGAGTGCCAGCGTCAGGTGGAGCCACCAGAGCTGCTGATGACAGCTTGTTCTAGACACTGCAAGAATGGACACTGCACTCCTACTGGCAAGTGCTGCTGTAGCCCTGGCTGGGATGGACCCTTGTGTCGAATTGGTAAGTATTATTAGGAATCTCATTTGGACCAAAACTCAGATCTTTTTATTTTTTTATTTTAACTTTGCATGTGTAAATGAGTTTAGTAATGCCTGACATGTACAGTGGGTCTGCTTTTTTTCTGTATACATTGAAAGCCTGCTTTGATGTTTTAGGATTTTAATTCACCACCTTGTGTTTTCATTACTGTTTTTCTTTGACTGTAGCCAAATGTGAACCAGCCTGCCGCAATGGAGGAGTGTGTATAGAGCCCAACAAGTGCCTGTGTAAGAGTGGCTACTCTGGTGCTCAATGTGAGAAGAGTGAGCGGGGCATGCCCAATGACCAGGAGAGAGACGGCATTCTGGACCACATCATTGACATGACCTCATATCTCTTAGACCTGACCAGCTACATCGTATAGGGGAGGGGTTGCTCCCCACTGCAATCTCATGTTAAAACAAATCTACCTATCACCACCAGCAGACTCTTAACAAGATGTCATTAATGCCAATGTCCCCACACAACCATGCTCACACCAATGCCACAGGATCTCTGTCAGATTGCATGGATCCACATCACCCTACCAAACTCTTTCTTCTCTCACCTATAAGCTATTTGCTCTTGAGCACCAGGCCTGGCATCCAAGCCGTGTTCACAATTCAAGGAGGCCTGCAGACATCAGTGAGTTGATTGACAAGCAAGTTATTGATTGACCAAGTTATGGAAATTCCACTAAGACATTTCCTCACATGCCCAGGGTTTGCTCCACATGAACAGATACTCCACAGGAATGGACTATTTTAACCCAAGACTTTGGATCTTATCAGGGGCCGTCTGTTTGCCTTTTTTAAGAACCCACTTCCCCACACAAAAAAAAAGAGTTGGAGGCATTTCAATGGAGAGAGGTGATTGTTCAGGGGCTCATTAAGGATTCTAAACTATAAGGAATGACGTGGCTGAAGAGCTAATTCATGCTCATGGTCTATTACAAATACAGCTAATTATGTCTACATACTAAAGTCTGCAGCACTATGCTGTGCTGTTTTAAAGTCACTAATAGAAAGATCAAGCTGTCCCATCTGTGATTGCATTAGTCAAAAACAATTAAAAAAAAAAGTACTTTCCTTTTCAACAGAGGGCGGTTAAATACACAAAAGTAGAAATGACAAGGTGAGAATAATGTCCACTTTAATACAATCTGAATGGAGTCTCTGGCACAGTATTCATTTTTTGTTTCAATTTAAAGGTCAAAATGAATTGACACTTGTATTAAAAGCGGAATAAGTAGTTTCACTTTCACATATATACAATACATTATTACAGCTATGGTTTAACAAACTCCTTTCATTGTGTCACACACTGAAACTAAAATCCAAATTCAAACTACAAAGGGATAAGAGTGCAGCGATGTATATTTCCAATAGAGCTTACCTAAGTACTACTTAGTATGGCAAAAAAAGCTATAGCATTACTATTGTTATCATAGAGGAGGGTTTATTTTTTTAAGCGTAATAATATATGGGAAAATCTGGTGTTTATAGAAGGCAGTTTTACACTAAGCTTGTCAGGTCATGTCATTTCATGTTGTACTTATACATATTGCAGCTTTTATTAAATACACGTGAGAACTTTTTTCCCCATTTTACTTGTAAAAGCCATGCATGTCTGTGCCTGCATAGAGTAATTCAGAGCAGTCCATCTAACTCTTAGCCCTTACATATGGTTGTATTACCACTGTCAAAAATGTGTCTCTGTTGTGAGATGATCAAAGATTCTGTCGGACCTCAAAGTCACTGTAGAAGCAGCTCATAGTCGGAGGCAGATCTTATCCGTAGGGAGCAGATTTCAGATTATCTTGGGGAAAAAATGCCAAGATTTCAACCCTCTAATGAGTCTGATTCTTACATATTGTCAGAAAAACAGATAGGCTGTGAGTGCCTGAAGCTTCATAAATGCATGTGTTTTTTGATGCCAGACTAAGGTCCATACATGCAGCGTACATACATATACACCTGTATTCTTTTGAATCAGTAATCAATAGTGTCAACAGACTCACCAGTTTTGTGCATTAATTCAAACATAATCACTTCTTACATTAACTTTGGGAAACAAGTTTCAAGTATCACGTTAAATTGAAGTTCAGCAACTGTAAATTGTGTATTTGTCATTCATCTCCTGCTTCTCTTGTGTTTGCTGAAATAGATGAACTCTGCCTGGTTTTAATATATCAAAATGGAATTCATGCTGTTAAAAAAAGAGAAAAGAAAAAAAAAGTCGTAACTTTTTTAGCACTTAATGTGAAAGTTGCATTGTAGCTGCTGAGATGGCATGGTGTGAATAGAATAACCATTTTCATTATTTAAGTAGTTACACAAATAAAATAATTATTTAAGTTCTCTATGTTGTTTTTACCATTGTACTGTATGTGACAATTCTTTTATGCCTGTATTGTAAATAAAACTAGGGATAACTTTTTTCTCTTCATAAATATCAATATGTCTATTAAAATTTATAGCATGTCTGAATTACTTGTCTCCTTGTTTTGGGTTTGGTAATGTTAGCTCTGACTTGTTTGTAGAACCGCCACACCTTAAAATAAAAAAGCATAATTCATACAAACCTTAACAAAAACCATGAAAACAATAATATAATTGGGGTTCAGGGTGGATTTTTGTTCGCCATCAACATCTCATCACTGACCAGATAGGTACGTAGCTTCAATATGTTGAATAAAAAAATCTTGTTCACCAGCATCATTTCCAGTTTTTTTCCCTCCCTCCAGGTAAAAACATCAACATTATATTTGCTTAAACTACTGCCACAGGGTTTTGCTTTTATTCTTGCTTTAAAAGGAAAAGCCCTCTGCAGAGTAGTCTGAGATGAGTGAGCCGAGCAATGTCGTCATGCAGCATCATGCTGTCGTTCCAGGCTCAGAGAGAAAATTCCTCCCTGTTTTCAGAGGTGCACACAAGTGTATGGAGGCACACATGCAAGACCCTCTGCTGATGGCAATATTAATTTCCTTCTTAAAATAATAATGAGGCTTTTGTGTTGTATAATGATAAATGAGTGGAGACCACCCATCTCACTCTGCTCTCATTCACACAAACACACACACAAAAGTGCGTACACTGCCATATTTAGAGTAATGCGATACTAAGTTGTCTATGCAATGTTCATATCCAATCAAAATTGCATAAAGTGGAACTGTCCAATAGTGCTGCATGGTCCAGCATATATTTTAGTTTATACACTATCTGTGGCATGAATCATTACTTTTCATTTGGAATAGTTTTCTTTTTCCTTCCCAAAGGGCCCTTGTCCGGCTATCTTTCCCAAACAGAGTAACTCAGTACTTTGAATAAACATGAGAAGTCTGTATACCAAATATTTGTAGGACTGAGATGGCTGAAAGTGCATGCTATAATATTGTATACATGAGTAAGCACAAGCAATACTTATAGGGTAATAGTAGGAGATCTGCAGAGCAGGAAAACAAAAATCTGTGATGAAAACAAGACATGTTATTCTTTTTCTTCTCATCCAAAACAAATTGAACAATCATTCATTATACTGTTCGTACTTGTTACTTATTTTTTTGGTAATTGGGGCCTTTGGGATCTACAATCAATATTCACTGCCAGTTGAAATAATTAATTCATTTGGACAATAAGTTGTGTTTTGGGGTAAATTATTAACAGATAAAGCTGATACAAAAACAAAGCTGCTGTGCTAATTGCTGTCCTTCAGTCTACTGTGATAACCACTGTTCAGGCTGCCAGGGTGTGTGAATACCACCTTGGTATGTATTTATCTTGGTTGTCTCCAAGGTGTCTGAGCAGCCTGATTGCAGTGGTCTGGAGCACCTGGGCCTACTTCTTCTTTTCCATTCATTCATCAAATAGTTCAGTGAATTTTAGGGCCACCCAGGCTTCACTGTCTCCAGCAACCTTCTGCAAATCCAGGTGGACGATTGCTAGCCATGCCCAGGCCCCCCCAGAGATACAGCTCCCCACAGCAAGTCTTTGGTTTGCCCTGAGGCAATTATCCAGCAGGATGTGTCTTGGAGGCATCATTATCATATGCACAGGCAGGTTAAACTAGATCCTATCAGAATGAAGAAACAGGAGGTGCCCTGCAGGTCAGTGGAACTCCAATTGTTTGCTTTTCTGGTCATTACCTAAAGTTTAAGACCATAGGTATGACTAAAGTTGTTGACTGACTAGTCAGCTGTTTAGCAAAGCTAACACACCATGGTGTGCCTAGTAGATGATCTTATTATAATGCTTAGATCCTTAAACCAAGATAGACTCTCCCAACACCTGAAGGAACAATCCTAATTTAGATGTATATGTGTCTGGAGTGACAAAATCCTTGCAAAAGACCCTGCAAATATATCCACATGGTCATAAAAAGTCATTAAGCGTTACAAATGATGCCAGTAATGCTTTGTTTATTTTAATTGTCACGGGTCAACATATGAAGTCATGAAGTCTTGTGGAAGAAGCTTTTCAGCTAGAGAAGCACTTTATGTTCACACTGTGCCTGGGTAAATTGAAGTTTTGGATCTAAACTGCGGTGTCTACTACTTCAAACTTATCGATTTATTTGAATATATTGGATCATATATTCAATCAACGCCTTTATGTCTGTTACTGCATTTTTTTCTGTGTATGTGCATGTTCATCTGGGTTTGTATCAGGTTTTGTTCTAGTGAGCACTACTGATGAAACACGTGACAATGGCAGCTGAGATCTTACATTAACTGTCTCCAGTCACTTGCTAACATGCTTTCCAAACAGGCTGATGCTGCTGACCTTCTAGCTCCCTCATCTAATACTCTGTTTATTGTACAACAAAACAGAGCACTTGCCAACCACCTTGGAACATGAATGGGTTTGGATCTCTGTCCCTTTACTTTTTTCTCACTTTATCACATCAGCTTACATGTATTTCCTATTTCAACTTTCCTTCATTTATTTAATATCTCACATTGTTCATTCTTTGTATTGGCTCAAGTATTCATCTTCAGCTTCTTCTCAATCAATTCTTTATTTCTGCTCTCTGCTTCATTCTCCTACCTCCCTATTTGCTCCTAAAATCAGAGCTTGTTTACTATCCCAGACCACAGCACTGACTTGCATCCATGAAATGATGCAATTAAGGTTCCCACTGGGGCTCAATCTGTCATGTTAACACATGCTGAACCCCCACAGAGGACTCAGAGTAGCGCAGAATGTTGGGGCGACAGGTAATACTCACTGAGGTGAGGGGTGGTGGTAAATAAAAAAAGAAAGAAAAAAAGATAGAGCTCGGTTTCTTTAGCTGCAGGAGAAGCAAAATTATACAGAGAACATTCAGTGGGAAAACAACAGCTGTGTGCTTTTGTGTTATTGGTTAAGGAGAGAGGTAAGATGCTGTCACTAGCTTTCCCTTCCTACATTCTGATAAGTGCTTTTATGCATCTCAAAAGTGGCAAACATAAATTTTCTAACATGTTTACATTAAATATAACATAGGCATGCAATGATTTTGGGTTGGTCAAATTGTCAAGCTGCAACACTTCCCACCAAACACCAGACGTCCACAGATGTTTTGATGGCTGAATCAGGTCAGCCCATCAAAACATTTGTTTAGTTCATGAAAAGACATTGAAATTTGGGCCCAGTTTATATATCTGATACGGACCAGAATTAGACCAAAGTTAACCTGAGCTAGGCACAGTTAATGACTTTTGGGCAAAATCTGATTAATGTGATTTGAATACTGTCTGCTGCAGGTACCACACTAACTCCTCATTATGACCACATACAACACTGCTTAAATAAAGTTGAATTATCCTTTTAAAACAGAGAATGGAAAAGTAAATGAACATTTTCTACAAAGCCATTAATTATTTTCAGAGTGAGACTGCAATGCAACATGCTGTATATACAGTAGGTGTTGCAAGTTATTTAGAAATTCTGCTTTCTGAATAAAACTTGCTATCCTGACGTAAACCCCAAAGCATTATTTGCCTTATTTTTCCACATTAATGTGATTCATTCAACTTATTTTATTCTTTGTGTTCCCAGTGCTTTTGTGGTTTAGTTTGAAAAGCAAAATGATTTACTTGTTCTCCTTGGTTGAGAGAAAAAAATGTTAATCATAGAAATGTCCAGCATGTAAGTGAAAGGTGTTTCTGTGAGATAGTATGTAAAAACATCAACATCTCTATGGCACTTTTATACTAGTTTGCATCCATGTTTCAATATGCATATGTCTGATCTATATGAACATGTGTGTGGCTGTCAAAGACATGTTGGTCTGCTTCCCTTCTCTGATCCTATGTCGTGCAAGGTAAACAACCGATGTCAGCTGGAACAGACCACCTAAGTATAAGTTTCCATGTGGGGGTATATCTTCTAAGCAAAGCAAGGACATTTTCCAAAACACATTAAAGGAAGTTATGCAAATGGTTTACGGCAGCGCTCGTGTGGATGTATTGTTAAATTAATCTGTATACACTGTGGCTCATCTTGGCAGGAGCCATTGTTTGTCTTCAGTCTTAATCTGCAGCGCTCATCTCGAGCTTACATCGCTCAGAGTCAACAGAGGGACATCCTCCTCAGCCTCACTGCTAACACAAGGGCTAACACGGGGGTTAAATGGCCTGTGTGTGTGTGCTTGTGTTTGAGTGTATATGTCTGAGTTTGTGTTAACCAGAAAGACCAGGCAGAACCAAAAAAGGTCAGTGAGTTGGCTAGAAGTGTCTGCTGATGTTGACAGGCACCTGACCACTGCAGTACGGCTAATATCCTCTGTATCTCTTATGTACCAAACATCTTACCTGCTCTGTGTGACCATTTCCTGATAAATATCTTCACACATATTAGCTCTTCAAACATAGACTTCCCTCTGCAAATTTCATGCCCTTTAAGATATAGAACAGAGAACATTGAAAGGAAAAAGAAAGAAAGGAACATTTTCTCTTTGTGCTTGCAAAAAAGTGGTTTCCTGTGGCAGCAATGGGGCAGCTTGGATCAGCTTGTTTGCAAGTCCACACCAACGAACTCCACTAGATGTCTGCCGCCTTGTTAGCTGTATAGGCATGGTTCATTCTAGGGTTAGGTACTGTGTGCACCAGTTTATCATACACCACAAGGAAGTAGGCTGAGACCTTGCACAAGTGTACACAGACACACAACCACATTAGCATGTTGCATGTAGAATCACAAAAAATTGCATGCATGTAACTGGATGAACTGTGCACGCAGGGCACCCCAGGTGGCTACACATGTAGCTTACTATCACCAAGTATGATTGAGGAGTGAATGAAGAATGGATACAATGCAAAGCATATACGGTAATGAGTGTTCTTTACCTGTGCCCTGTGGTGTACTTCTTGTACTTCTAGAACAACAATAACATGTTTTTTCTTTTTGTGCTGCACACAAGAAAGTGAGAACACTTTTATTCATCTCATTTGTATTTAGCTCTATGATAATATTAGCTAATTTACTGTAAGGTCAGTATCTATGTAATGCTGCAACTTTATATTGAGCAAATTTGAACTGTGATAACATAACTGATTTAGAAGATCTTAGCTTCCTGGGAACATAGCATCTTGGGAACATCAAAAGTTGCATCCTTTGACAGAGTCTAGCATGTCTGTAGATTCTTTTGAAACAGTGATGCTATCTGTATCTAACTGCTTTCAGTCAAGGTTGGGGTCAGTAGAGTGGCCTGTGGGGGCTGGAACACCCCAAAGTCTGATTGAGGCCCCATGTGCATTTTTCTACATCAACAATTCCCATAAATCGGCATTTATACGGCATCTTCTCACCAACTGCCTGTATGGATGAAAATATTTGTCTGTTCAAACTTTTTACATTTAATTATAGAGATGTAAAAGTCAGAAACCCACCAGATGTGGTGACAGTGGAAAGTTAAATGGAGAAAATAATGCTGGAAAAACACTGATTCAACTGAAATCAGGTTTTGGTTAATTGTTTGGTTAATAATCAGTTTATCAATTAAATGTTTGTGAAGCAGTGATTATAGCCATACACAGATTCACCCTAAGTAAAATAGCTGAAAAAATAATTGGTTTTACTAATTTTGCTTTTCTTTTTAACATTTTTACATTAGTCATAATAATTAGTTAGTTGTTTCCTTAAATCCAATAAATATATATATATATATATATGTGTGTGTTTTTGTATGTACATATATGTATATGTACTGCCCATCTCTCTTTGCCCCTGCCAGGCCCCACATAAGAAAATTTACTAGATCTACCCCTGCTTCCAGTCTGTGTAAAACTAGACTTTTTTACATGCTGTGTCTATCTAATTCAATAGACAGCATCCATACAGTAGGTGCTGTATGTGATTAAGAAAATGTTTAAATCAGTCAGACATTGTGCAGATTTTCTTTTCAAAAATGATTTTCTAAAGATGAACTACTGAGAAATCCTGGATGAAATCAATTATAATCCCTAAAATAATCAACTATTTATTTAAGCTTTGGTTTATGTCAAGTAAAACCTTTCAATGCGTACATTTCCCAAATTATAAAAAAAAAAATATATTGACTAATGAATTAACATTGAGTGTGCCACTTACTGAGAAAGAAACGCTTGGTAAACAAAAATTAGGGCTAAGCAATCAGAATCTATTGGAAAAGAACGTGGCCTCTCTATCAAACCCACACATAATCACACAAATGCACCCCCATAATGCCAACTCCAGCATCAAAATGCACTCTACAGAAAAGGAATAAATAAATCAGGTGAGTTTTTTTTTCCAGAAATGGAGGATTACAGACTTTCGTCAGCAAAATATTGTGCTGAAAAAGAAATATCGCTTGTTTCTTAAAGCAAAAAAGACGAGAAAGAAAGAAATCAGCAATTTATTCTCATCAGTGCTACGTAAGGTAAAACACAAATGGTGTAAAGATTTACTTGGCAAATCTGTGGTGCCTTTTGCATGGCTATGGGTTATTTGGTGGTGCTGCATCAACATTGCCAAGGACTTAATCCTTCGTTTTGGTACAGAGACTGCCTGTGGTGGTAGTGTGCTGTGTGCATCCTAATCTTTCCAAAGCTCTGTGTCTAATGGCTGCATTGCCTTTCTGTACACTGTGTACCTTTGGTTTAGATGCAGCTTAAAAGGCCTGACAAAGTGGTGACAGGAAGAGGTTGTTACACAATAGACTGGATAGGAAAGTAAGAGTTAAAGGTTTAAAATTAACATTTATTTTTAACCATCTTCCTTTTAGGTGTATTCATGTTTGCAAATTTTTAAATTGAGAAAGCTGATTATGAATGAATTTTGTTTTCCCTGCAGGCTTTGACTTGGTTGATCCATCATAAATGCCATTCATGTCTTAGTAATCATGATCAGGTCAAAAAATCTTTCAGCAGTGCAAATATTGATCATCACAAAACAAGTGTAACAAGGTGGTTCATTTTAGGTTTTAATTGTGTTTTATGGTTTTGTTTTAGGGTATGCTTTACTGGTTTTATTTTGTTTTATTTTGAATTTAGTTGCATGCTTTTAAAAATGGAACTGTGATAATTATGTTCCTGGATCCCCCTGTGACATGATTGCAGTATTGACTGCAGGTGATGGCTATTGACTGACAGCTCAGATAGCCACTGCAGCTGAAGAGCTTTGAGGCAGTGAACCCATGTGCAGCAGGCAGAGGAGGGGCTTATGTTGTCATCCACAGATGGTGACAAGATGGAGGATTTAAAGGAAGTGCTCTGGGGTGATGCGAGAGGCAGAGGGCCCAGTGCCCAAGGAGGGTGCAAGGGGCAGTGAGCTCGAGTGCTCAGAGAGTCCGAGGAGGGTTTAAGAGAGTGGAGTGTCCAAAAGTGTGTTTTTGGACTGGCATGGAAGAGACAGCGGTGATCCAACCCAGAGGCAGATGTGGCCAGGTGTGGGAGAAGGAAGGGCAGGGTAGGGACCCTGCCCGGTAATGTGAGTAGCCTACTGCTTTTCCCCACACTGTTACCCATAAGAGAACCAGATACTGCTTCCAGCTCATGTTACAGGACCACCTCAAGGAGGACGTGTAGTGGAGCCAGGCTGAGGCGCCGGTTGATTTTATTTATTTATTTTTTTCCAGATCTTCAGTGACAACACACGGACTGAGGGCTGTAATGGTTCTCCAATGTGTAACAATAAATTTGGTCACTGTTGCTTCCTCTTGGTGTTTGGTGCTCTCCACTCGATCCTTTTTACTTATGGTTGTTTTTAATTTTAAATAAGGAAATTTAAAGCTAGTACAGACCGTAATTCAGCGGGCCTGGGAAGGGAACCTGTAGGCTCCACTGGTTGGTCGGAACAGGGCTATCACTAGCTTACAATCATATTACAGCAAGTCCAAAAAAACCACAAAAACTATGCAAAGCAGGGCCCTGTTGCAACACGACCACTCCACAACCATAAAAAGGCACTTAGCTGACAGGATGGAGATTGGCAAATGCTCCCACTCCACGGTTCCCACGGTGTGTTATGTTGCCTGGCAACTTCTCTGCTGTCTGCAGACTCAGCCCAGCTCTCGAGCCTGGTCCGCTCTCCTACGCTGCCCCAGGATCTGCTCATCATGCCCACACGCTGCTCCGAGTCTGGAGACCTGTCTCGCTTCTCCCATATCAGACACACCTGTGTCTAATTATTACTGATGTCAGGTGCAGGATTGTAGTCATGCATGCATGCTTGCCTCACTCGCAGGCTTTCAGACATTCAGTATTCACCCTGTGACACCCCCTCCAGACCAATATGTTCTAGTCCCTGGAAAACCACATATACAAATTCTTTGTCCATATACCTTTGGAGCCGTACTCCTATATTAGTTCTTTGGGACTGTCTTCGCTCAGGTGGGGGTGCAGGACCTTCTGAGACACCCCCTCCCACAGGTAGTATGAGTCCCCACATCCATGGGTGGTCAGTGTGCATGCTCAGTCGTATTAGTCTCAGGAGACGTATAGTGGATACGTGGTTGAAGGTTATTACGATGAATGACACAGATTGACTCAGGACATACTTTGTTTATTCATTATCAATAATGTGATGCCTTTCCCTCCGGATGTACTTTGTAGGCAGGGTGTTTAGGGTGGGGCCAGTTGACAGTAACATAAATGTTCTTTTTCCACTGAGCTTACTAGCCTGTTGCTAGCGAGGCTGTCAGATGTTCTCTTATAGGCAAAAGCCAGCTGCCAGACTGGTTAGAGAGTCTTCGATTCTAGGCAGTGGATAAGCGTCACACTATTTAGCTTGCGATAGTCTACACAAAATTGCCAAGATCCGATTTTTTTTTTAACAAGGACAATGGGTGCTGTCCAAGCGCTGCAGGTCTTGTGAAAGACCCCTCCTCCAACATATCCTTTAAGAGGCTACGTATCTCCTTATAGAGGATCAGGGGTACTGGCCTAAACCTCTCGTGAATAGGATAAGGATGTTCGTATGGTGTGTTTCACAGCACCCGTCTTCCCATAGTCCTCTTAATATGTAGAAAGACATGCTTCGATTGATGTAGTAGCTGGTCCAGGTGTCTTTGTTCTTCCTCAGTCAGTCCATCTCTCTTTAAGAAAGAAAAAGCAGGGCTTGCTTCAGTTACCTCTGGTTGTTCAGGAGCAGCATCGACCTAGCCGACTTCCATGACTCCAGGGCCCACTTCCACTATGGACAACTTCTTACTGTCTCAGATACTTTCAGGATTGACAGCAGAGACCGTTGCCAACCTCTGGGACCTGCTGAGAGTACTGAAAGTAACAGCATAAGGATGCATAAACCTGACCATCACAGAAATACCCCCTTGTTCCACATTTAGCAGAGTTCCAGCCACTTCCACCCCCCTGTTCCCTCCTAGGGGTTCCACCAGTGCATTACATGGCTGATTTTGTTCCAAAAAGTCACAACAATGCAGTGCCAGCACCCAGACTCCATTGACTACAAAGTCTGCTACCATGTAACCCACCCACGGGATGTTAAGACCATTTGCAGTCCTCAAAGTTTGCAAGGGTAATTCTGTACCTTTAAGTTGTTTACTCCCAAGGAGGCTACTGCAGACACTCTCACTATGCAAAGTTACTTGAGATCTAGTGTCTACCAAACACCTAACATTTACTCCATCTACACCCCATCTACCCGGGGACTTTCAGCAGAAAACTTAGCTTTAGGACTGCAGTCAATTAGGTCATTATGGAAGGGGTCCGGACATATGATTAGTAGTGGCCAGGGCACTTGAAAAATCCTGACCAGATGCTTAGGAGGGCCAACTACGACTCATATTGGGGATCCCACTTAAATTTAGCCTTGTTACAAGGTGTTCTAGATCTCAGGCTTCTGTTTGTGTATCAAGAGACATTAGAAGGGGGTGAAGATGCTCCTCTTAACTCTTAATTTTTGACATGGCAGACATTTCTTCTTTCACATCATTCACAATTTCAGCATGCAACTGTTGCTTCCAGTCAGTTGCTACCTTCGAGCTTGTAGGTGATGTTCTCACCACTAAACAGTCCTACGGTGGCCAGTGTTCTCCCTGTTCATCCTCTAGGGTAGGGGTTTCAATCTCAAATACACAGTGGGCCAAAATAAAAACAAAAAATGAACAAGTTAAAAGTTTCTGGTGACTGGTTCGATGTTTTTTAAAAACTTGTCTATAAAACAGCGTTAATAATTAATTAAATAAAAAAAGAGAGAGAAAATAAAATCTGTTGCACTTTTTTTATGTGGCTCTAAATAATTTCAAGTGAGAAAATTTTTCTACAGGCAAACAGCCAAAAAGAATTTTCTTATTTAAAAAAATTATATTAAAGAAATGAAACACAGAAAATGTAGTTATGTTAAGTTTATGTGCAGTGAATAATGCAATCGTATGTTAACAACATGAACAGGTCAATTCTCTTTTCACAAATGCTAAAAAGAGGAAATAAATTCAAAAGGAAAATATGAGCAAAAAAGTATTAAAAACATAGGAAAGGAATCATTTATAAATGAACAATAACATAAAGAACAAAAAACTAAACCTTCCTATGTGTTACCTAAATAGTTTGTAAATTAAAATGTGATGTTTGATATAAGAACACAAATCAGTAATCAATTAAAATAATATTAATAAAAACAAAACTCATATAAATTAAGTTCCTGCTTCAGCATTTTAAACAGATTTAGGGACTTTAACTGGACCTTTGCAGCTGATTTGCTGCTGTGCTTCGGACCATTGTCCTGTTGCATGACCCAAGTTTAACCTGTCAGACAGATGTCTTCACATTTGACACTAAAATACTCAAGTCAAATGGCTGACTCAGTTACAGCAAGGTGTCCAGGTCCTGTGATGGCAAAACAAGCCCAAAACACCACATCCCTCCTCTTCACCCATGCTTGACATTTGGCATGTGGTGTTTGCATTGATAAGGTATATTTGATTATCTAAGCCATTGTGCCGGACATGGTGTTGAGCATTATGACCAATCATATCCACTTTGCTCTCATCTGTCCAGATGACATTCCTCCAGAAGTCTTGTTGTTTGTTTAGGTGAAACTTTTTTTTCTAGTCTTTTTCTAACTGTACCACCATAAGTTTTACTAGTGTTCTAGGACTTGGGGATGAAGATGCCATGATCTACTTAAGCCTAGTTTTTTTTTTTTTTTATTTTATTTTATTTTAATTTATTTTATTTT
>JBAMHW010000004.1:15813028-15843824 GCA_037177495.1 Rhadinocentrus ornatus
TCTGTTTGTTTATTTACACCTCTTTCTGTAAAGTCCTCTGAGACAACTTTGTTGTGATATAGGGCTATACAAATAAATGTGATTTGATTTGATCCTACCTGTACTGTGAGCTCACTCCAGACAGTTAAAAGCAGTCTTATGTTGGCTCTTGTCTTATCTCTTGCTTTGTCTTTCTTTTGTTTCCTCTCTTCCTCCGATAATGTTATCCAATGTTATTTGTTTCTAACGGCCCCAGAAATGCACATAATAGATGTCACTATGCCATCACAGATTTTCTTGGCCATGGACAGCAGGTGGACCTACTGATGAGTTTTCTTTGGCACAATCCCTTAGCAAGTTGTTTATTTAGCTTATATTGCTAAGTCACCACATACTGTGTATCGGTCTTTATTTATAAAGCACTTTTCATACACTGAGCAGCTCAAAGTGCTGTACAAAAACAAAATTTACCACTAGTCACAAAATTCTTCTGGGATTGTTCTTAGATGCCACACGAGAAAATAATTTTGCTTATCTGATGTTTCGAGAACATGCTGCAACACTTCCCAAACCAGGGCCCTGGGAGCAAAATGACAAGCATTCTTGTGTGAGGAAAGTAACCATCCTGTCTCCCCTCTGAGCTCTCTGCAGCCAGATGTTGATTGATTCTTTCTTTTGTTTCCTAATACTGTCTGATAATGTCCTCTAATGTGTCTTTGCTGAATCTGCCATGTTGCATGTTGAAAACGGACAGTGTTGATATCCAGTTACTGGCATAAACCAAAACACAGCTGTGGTGTAAGTCTTGGGACACTGTAGGGCAATGGCGGCTCCAGGAATATATCAATGGCATCAAGACAAGTCAGAAGCAGTTTTAAGGTAAACTAATGTGGTGGTGCTGTGGTGTTCAGCTCATGGATAGTTAACAGAAATGAATATGTTAGACCTTTTATAAGCTCTTTCAATGGATTTCTTGAGACACCATTTTTCATGAAATGGAACATGACACTAAAAATAACCAGATTACAACATGACGAGTGTAATATTGTGACTTTTTTCAGTCTGATTTCATTAATAGAAATATTCACAGAAGACAATTCATCTTGTAGTCTGTCATTTTGTTATTATATATAAAAAATAGAGACAGTCATTGCATAAGATCAGCTGTAAATGAAAAATGGGTTAGGATTTGTTCTCATTCCACACACATACAAACACGCGCACCATCTTTAATCCACAACCGCCATGGGATTGCCAATCCATCAGGCCTCTTCTCAATCTGCTCAGCGTGTACCACATAAGCCAGACGTTAAAATCATCTCAGGGATGTGTCCAAGAGTAAATAGGAAATTCTGGGAAAATGAAATGATGACCTCCACTGTTGGTTCATTTAAATTTTTTAAACATCTAATTTATGCTTAAATTATTATTTTTAATCAAATAACTTGAAGTTACCTTTCACATTTTTTAACTAAATACAGTAGCTCAGGAATATAAATCCCATATTACCATCAGTTGAAATAAGGATAACAAGCTTTAGCTGCTCTCCTGTGAGTTAGCTGAGTGGTTTACTGGTTTGAACTGAAATTGTACTTTTATGATATGAATTTGTCTTATGGGGCTTTCCAGTTGTCTCGTTATTTGCCTGAAAGAAGGTGAAGTCATTACCAACCCAGAAAAAATGGGTGCATCCACAATGGCTAATCTACAATGTCGTATAAAACTTTAAAATCACAAAACAACTGTTATTACAACAGGCATGAAGAGAGCCAACTAGAGTTAAAGGGTTAAACAGCCTGTACCACTAAACATGCAGCAGAGCAGCCGTGTTATTGGAGATGTTAAGAGGTGAAAACAGAAAGAAAACGTTCAGAAAGTGTAGCTATAGCAGACACACCAACCAAACTAGTTACTAAAAATAATGTTGAGCTAAAGTCACTTGAGGCGGCAACATGAGCTACATGCTCCACCACGTTAGCTGCAGACATGCTTTAGAGTACCAACAATGTTTGAAACTAAGATCAACACCCTCCACATCCTCCCATAAAACTGAAGAAGCTAGAGGACACTCGAGTCTGATGTCACTTTCATTTAGACTTGTTGACTAGAGGTACCAACTATGACAGCAGTCGGTAGATGGAGATAACCATCACCATCACAACCCATACAGCTAACGCCCTGGTTCTGCTAAGCTGAGAAAGAAGGATGTAGGGATATGATCCAGACACTGAACATTAAAATGTTTTTTGGTGCAATTGTCATGACAACAGAATAGTACGGTAGCCCCGAAGTGTCACAGCAATACAACAGCCACAACACAAAAACCAAAACCACTACAGTCCTCAATCAGCCATGCTTTTTATAGTTTTGTCACATGCAGCCTGTCGGCTTTTTGTCTTTTACTTTTGATGCCAGTGCTACATTTCAGGGAGCTTAGCTATCCGTCGCTTGATGCAGAAGACGGAGGATTACCACCGGAAATCACGGGGGCAGTGCTTAGCAACATAGCTGACATGCGACCAGCAGAAGAATCAAACCAGAGAAGAAGAGGATCACAAAGGGGAAAAAGCAGAAAAAGAATAAAGACGAAAACCTTTCAAAATTGCAAAACTTTTTGAAGAAAGACTATATACGAGTGTTTAGGGCGTGTTGGGCGTTTGGAAACAACTTTATAGCGACGCATCACCGCTGCCAAACTGTCTGAAACTGATGTCGGCTCGCGGGAGTGAACTCTGAACTCAGCACTGCCCACTAGTGGAGGAATTAACTTAACTACGGCGACGCAAAAGATGCGTGGAAGAATGAGGACGGTGACGTTTGACAACGTGTGAAACAAACGTTGCTAATTACGTAAATAATGGAGCATAACTGGACCTTAAGCCTGCAGACGTTGCCATGTTCAGCAAAGACGAGACGTCTTGAAAATAACAGGAAGTTGCATCACTATGTATGAAACCAATCTGGTAATAGGCTAGAGAATGCAGACGAGGGTTTTCAAATATCACTTTTAAAAAGTGCACTGTAAAATCTAACTGGCTTTACTTGGGTTAACTATATGCAAGCTCATTGCCTCAAAAAAAAAATCAAGCTTTTGTTAATTTAAGTGATTAAATACAATTAATTAACGGTTTTATTCAAACTTTTATGAACTTGATCAATTTGAATTAGCTGAAAGTAACAAGGTTGTGGAAGAAACTTGATTTGTTAAATTTCACATAAGTTAGAAGAGATGTTTCTCAAAACGCTGGTTTTATTTTTTACACAAGTGATTTCAAGCCCATCTTGAAGTAATTGATTAACTCAAAATTGTTCTTGCTTTGCAGCAGGAACTTGGTGAGGGTGGGGTTTTTGATGTTTTTCCTTTTTCAAATTTAATTATTCCTAATTATTACAAAAAATTAAGATAAATCTTGTTTAATTTTATTTTGAGACATTTTAGTTTGGGTGATTTTTTTTTACATTTTTCTGAAATCAATCTAAACCTATTTGTGTCAATTGAATTATTAATAAACCAGCAAAGCAAAACATTAAATAAAGTGTTTCAAATATTATTAATTTGCCAAAGTAAAAGTGCAGTGAAATATCTCTAATTTGTTGATGATGGAAGTGAACTGCATTGTGGGAAATCCTGCTCTCCCACCATCACTATTCCTTATGTACTTATATTATTTACTGATTCAACTTAAGTACGTTAATTTTTTCAACATTTTGTCCTCCAAAGTTTATATTATACTATACTAACAACTTATTTAAGATTTTTTTAAGTTAAAATCAATGTTACATTTTACAGTGTGTGTATAAATGTGATAACTACTCTTAACTAAATACTCCTAGTTATCATATTTTATTAGTCATTTAAAAAGGCTCAGAGAAGCTTGGTAAATAAAATTGTGGTGGGGTAATAATGGTTAAAAAAGACAATTTCATACTGAGACAATATTTGCTCTTTTGTGCTTAAAAAAGTATTCTGTCATTACAAATCATTAATTGGTTTCTTATTCCTGCTAATAGCATTGTGTGCTAGCTAAGACCACCAGATTTACCTGGATCGAAACTTAATGGCCTCTGATTTTTTTTATTCTTGCAAATAAAAACTGCAGCGATCGCGTTACCCTGGCTTGGCTCTTATTCTAGCAGAGAGGAAAAAAATCACCTTTAAAAAATGTCTTTAGTTTTAGCTTTAATGTGGATTTGAAGTCAGAAATGTCTCAGCATACAAACTCAAGGCTGGGTTGGACACACTTTACCTTAAAGAATAATCAGAGTTCCTGTCCTGTTTCAGCTTATAGAATATTAATATTTTGGTGATTGTTGGCGTTTAATTGAATTGAGACGGCGAATCGTGAAAGTTGGAAAGTTTATTATTGCAAAGCATTTTTGCATCTGTATGAGAGAAATTGAAATGAAGTGTCATAGAGGTCCAAGGTAATCTGAGGAATAGAAAATATAAAAAGTGTCTATCACTATGACAACCATTTAAATCGGTGGTAAAAATGCTGAACAGCTTCTGTCAAGCTTTAATTCAGTACCAGCTGATGGCAGATGGCATGAGTTTCTTCTTCAGGTTTTTACTGAACATTTTCAGCTTGTCTCTTTTTGTTTTAATTAAAATGTAGCACTAAAATCTTTAGCAACATCTCAATAAGCTGTTATTGTCATCTAAACGAAGTTTAGGCTGATGGACATGTTGGAAAATGCTTTAATACTTTTTTTTGTGTTTAACATTAACAGTATTTAATTAATAATTACCATAAAGGTAAAAGTTGTACTTTCAGTTCAGGCTACAGTAACAAAAGTCAGCTCATAGAAATGCATCAAACTGGTTTGGGCTGGACGATATGGCCAAAACTTGTATCACGATATATTTCTTAATTTCGGTCGATACGATATAATTCCGATATCGATATTAACAAAATAAAAACCTCAGAAAAACAGATGCTGTAAAACTAAAAAGTATTTTGCCAAGTCTATGAAACTCCTCCAGTAAAGCATTTTAGAAATAAAAACTACAATAAATTAATGTTTACCTTTTATTTGTATCTAGCAAGGCTAAATCAGCCTTCAAAGTCATTTGAAATCACCATCAAAGGTCAAATTAAACTTTTACCTTTCTCAATTTTTTTCTTGTTTTTTAGTTTAATTTTATTAGGTGTGATTTGTTTTTTAATTAGGAGTCTGGAACATGTCAACACTTTAAACTTTTTAAATACCTTTGTCCAAACTCGTCATTAATAGACATTGATATCTGAAGGTAAGCCAGCGAGGGACTAGCCAGCAGCAGTTTTGTACGTTTCATTTTAAGCTGGTGATGAAACAGAGCTAATCTCCTGCTCTGATGCAGCTGAGAGCTGCTTCAGGACCAAGTCTCATAATACTGCTTTTAGACGGGGGAGGGGCCTGCCAGCACCCGATCCTCATTGAGAAAAGTAAACTACGTTCATTTACATCAGTCTCCAAAAGTCTCCAATAAACCAGAAAAAGTTGCTTGATCTGTTGCTAGTCGCTTAAAAAAAAAAAAAAAAAATTGCTAGAGGGGAGTGAAAACGAACAGGACAAAGTCGCTAAGTTGGCGACACTGAGCCAAACCACTTCCGTACCACCGAGTTAGTCTTTCCTCTCTTATCAACTACTTCGTCTGCTTTCTCTTCGCTTGTAGAAGCTTGTTCAGTCACGTTTGCATTACAGGCATGAGCACTCCTTTTGTAGCTAAAACTAGCAGCGTTGGAGCCTAGCCTAGCCTTCTACCTCGCGCTGAGAACAGCCAATTGCTGCTGGGCTTCTTTTTTTTCTTTTTTTTACACTGCTGCTGGGATTGGTCGTCATCACTTACGTAGCCAATGTGTTGCAGCTCTTTCTGTTCGGCTTGAACAGCAGTCAGTGAATATTGAATAAAAGTATATTGCGCTATATATTGATATTGAATTATTGTCCAGCCCTAGCCTGATCGATTAATCAGTAGGCAATTAAATAGGAATTGTGTGGGTTGATACAACAACCGCACATTTTAACTTGTCTCCTGGTAACTTTGCCATAAATAAACTTGGACTACAAAATCGCTTCGAGAAAAAACAAACGCAAAATTGGATACCCGGAAGTCCAGGACGTTATTTAGCAGACGCACAGCAAATACTGTGACGTAATAGATAACAAAACGTAATAGTGAATAGAGAAGCTAAACAGACTGAAAAATATGACCCACAAAGAATATAAGGATATATACACAGCATCAGGAGAGGATGTATTTCACATTTCCGCATTGATAAAAACTAATAGTGCACAAAAACATGTATTTAAGAGCTAAAAAAGTGGATTTTTCATGATATATCCCCTTTAAAATAAATTTCTACATTGATGTATAAGAAACATTAATGTATAAGACTGTTGCAGCACACATTGACTACCTTTGTGAACACTGACAGCAGTGTGTGCCTCATCTAAAATTTCAGCACCAGCTTTATTTATCTGCACAGGTATTTATAGACACAAATGGAGCATATCACTGTGGTTGTCACTCCACCTGAATAGCCCTCAGCCAGGATATTTACCCAAAATGATGAATTCCACAAGAGTGGCTTGCTTCAAAACACCTTTCAGAGAAGAAACCTGAGAGCCTGAGCCAAATACTGCTGGCTAAGACCAACTGCCTGGAAGCTGACATTTGAAAATGCAGCAACATCTGCACTCAGAATGTTGAATCATGAAAAGTGCCAGAAGGAGACGTTTACTTCTAATGCTGGAGTCAATTATCTTTGCATCTGTGTTTGCATGCATGTGATTTTACATGACTGTGAAAAGAAGTCATGGTGTTAAATGAATCCAAATTGGAAATACAGCCCCTAAAGACACTTAATTACTGATAAAAAGCAATTGCCATTGTTTGGATCCATTTGCTGCATCACTCTGTAGATTATTCACTCTCCTACAACCACAATCAAAACATCACAAGCAGAAGCACAAGGTCAACTTCTTAAAGGGAAGGCCTTGTAAATATACATTTGATTCGGGCATATTTACCAATCAAATCAAATCGTACTTTTTTTTAAAGCACTTTTGATTCAGGTCAGATAATTATGATGGCCCCAGACCATATTGACATTTATAACCAACTAAAATAACTTTAAAATCAATTCTGAAATGCAGATGGAGTAATGCAGTGATTTTAAAACTGATGTAATGTTTTCCCTCTGTCTGTTCCACATCAACACATATGCCGCTGAGTTCTGCAGTAATAGTAGGTTAGAAATACTCTGTTTGGGAAGATCAGAGAGCAGGACAATAAATTAATTTATTCTACCTGATATAAAAGCAACCATTAATACCTCGGTGCTGGCAAGAAAGAGAAATGGGCGGATTCTGGCTGTGTTTTAAAGATGATAAAATCCTGTCTTTGTGACATTTCTAATGTGTAAAATAAAATTCATCTCAGAGTCAAAAGGACACCCAGATTTCTTACAGTTAGAAGGTTTAAATTTTTTCATTTTGTTAAATGATCTTTTGCGTGCCTTCAGGTCCGATAATTACAATGTCAGTTTTGTCCTGGTAAAGTTGTAGGAAATTCTCTGCCATCCATGACTTAAAAAGACATTACTGGCTCTAGGTCATCAGGAGACCTGGCGATGTAAAGTTGTGTTTCATCATCATAGCTGTGAAAAACAACGCTGTGCCTCCTGATGACATCCCAAAGAAGCAACATATACAAATTTAAAAAGATTGGGCCTAAAATTGATCCTTGGGTTACTCCATACTTGATTTCATGGATTCTTGGGAAGCATGCATCCATTTACGAAAAACTGTTGATCTGTATGATAGGATTAAAACCAGTTAAGAACAGAACCAGAGATACTTAACAAACTTCTGCGTCTGTTTAATAAAATGTGGTGGTAGCACCACAACAGTAAGCTTCAAGTAGTCCATGTTACATCAGTAAAAAGAGACACTATCTTGTTACTAAAGTCAGATCATTGATGATAAAAGATTTTTTTTAAAGAGATTGAACATTTTAAAGGGCCATGTTAAGTTGTAGATGAGTGCTGTTGTGGGATCATTTTATAAATTCCTAAAGATACTTGGTGTATAGGACAGAGACATCTGGCTTGGTTTATCCAGAAATCAGACCAATTAAAACCTTTCTTTGTGTAAAAATAAGAATTAAAAGAAAGACAGAACAAGAGTAAACTTCAAAAGGTGTAAAAACTGGTAAAACTAGTAAAAAAAAACAAGACACCACTCCTCAATGAGCACAGAGTCCTGTTTGTAGAGACGGGAAATTACATCCTATTAAGGTTAATCATCTGTTTGGTATCTTTGATCTTTGATTTTTTATTTATGTTTTTTAGAATTTGAAAATTTGAAAACACGGTCATGTAATTAAAAAGTCTATCCCAGCTGCCATTGGGTGAGAAATGGGGTACACCCTAAAGAGGACATCAGTCCATCCAGGGCATACAAGGAGCCACAACTCCACACATTCATACTGACTCTTAGTTATTGATTCTAAACTGATCCTAAGCTAACATGCTTGTTTTTTGTACTGTGGGAGGAAGCCAGAGAGAACCCACGCATGCACATGGGGGACATGCAAACTCCAGAAAGGAGATGTTCGAACCAGAAACCCGCTTGCTGTGATTCAACACTGCAAACCACTACACAGCTATCCAGTCCGTATTCCTCTCTCCTAAACATTAAAAAGAAAAAGATAAATTCTCTTACACTGTGACTATAACTTTAAAAACTACATTGTACATTATAACTTCCCTAAATTTCTGTTTTTGTCTTTTTCCTTTTTCAGTGCTCCCCCCTGTTTTGGTACCTAGGAACAGCGAGTTCAATGCCAAGCATACAATGCTGCCCCGCTTCCGCAACCCTCTACAACAGAATGAGCCACACATGCCCCAGAATGCCACCTTCCCAGAATCCTTTGCTCAGGCCAACACTCTTCCCTTCCCTCATTCACCGGGTAATAGCTACCCAAACTCACCTGGAAGTGGGAGCAGTGCCACTTTTCCTCATTCGCCATCCAGTTCCGACCCAGGAAGTCCATTCCAGATGCCAGGTAATAGTCTGTCATGCGTTATCCTTTTCCTTTTTTCTTCACAGTAAACCACAACAACTCACTTTCCTTTATCCTGCTTCTTTCCTGATGCAGAGACTCCCCCTCCTGCCTATATGCCCCCAGAGGAGCAGATGACTCAGGATTGCCCCCAGCCAATGGACACCAACCTCATGGCTCCACCCTTGCCCGTAGAGAGTAACAACCGGGCAGGTAACTGTGGCAACTGTTTCACTCCCATGTTCACAGGAGGTTGTTCAGACCTGACATTATCATGCATCCTGAATAATTTTGACACATAATTGGGCAGTTCTAAGTTAGTGTATTTACACCTGGCAGTAAAATGTCTTTTTGGCTTTTTTGTGATCTGATCTTACTGCATGCAAATAAACATGTAGCCTACATTGTACAGTCAGCTGTCTGCTGAGCGACAAAAAAAGCATCAAAAGGTCTTGTTATTAAGACATTAAATGAGGCATTTTATGTCTTTCTTTCATAAGTTTATACAATTATCTAAGGTTTTAATGAAATATCTGTGACATGCTGTGGACAAATGACTGCAGACACCACAACAGCTCTGCCATGAATTTACATTTCCTCTCACATAGACTCTATTTCATCCCTTTCTTCCAAAGGGTCTAACTTCAGCAGGCTATCATCCAATAAAGTAAAATCACTTGACTTACTATTTTACTTTCAATTACTTTCATTTCCTTAGCCTGCAGTTTGGCCATGGAGAGCTCCAACTGATCTTTTTTTAAGGCACTGTTGTTAACACACTCCACCACAGAACATATCAGAGCCAGCAGGTTTATGCTTTAGTCTAAACTCATTAAGTAATTCTTACGTCACATATCTCTTCTATAAACCCAACACTGCATTGTTCGTTCATTAATCTATTTTTGCTTTTATTTGCTAACCATAAGAGCTGATCAGTGTCTAAAAATGTGACAAACTGACAATCTGACAGAGCATTGTTATCCAATTTATTTACTAACTGAACTATATAGTTTCTGATAAAAATTAGCTGTAAGTAGCAAGAGCAATGGACTTTCAACTTTTAGAGGTACAGAAATTGTAGCATCATCTTAAGTTGACTTTAAAGGGTGAACAGTTGTGCTCTGAGCAGGGGGTGTAATGTAAAAATCTGAACAAACCTGAACCACTCACAGACTGAGATATTTTAAAACAAATTGGCAGATTCTTTTTTATGTCCCATTTTATATGTTTTTAATATTCCTGAGTTTTGATTAGGCCATTTTATTGTAAAAAATAAAACCACAAATCGTAAAGCTCAGTTCTAGGCTAAGACATCCATAAAGCTACATTTGCATTGTAGCTCCAGCTGTGCTTGTCCATATTTATATTTTTTGATAGATCATTTCTGCACTCTAGTGACTAATGTATCTTTATATTCTGGTACAGAAATGTATCCAATGACAATTTTGTGTTTTTGAAATTAAGCAGTGGTTCACAGTTTTAACTTGAAGAATCATTTAGAGTCAAACCTTTTGGTACACAAATAAAACCCTTATTTATCTCTGTGAGTCTGACATCAGCATTATTAAAGAAATACAGAATCCTTGACAAAATGCGACAAGGACCAACAGATTCAGTGCTTTGGCTCTGCAATCACTGCTGCAGAAATGAACACAAAAAGCGAGCAGTTCAAAGTACAAAGACAAACTTTTAAAATGAAAGTTTACTTATTTTCTGTCAGTTATGACAATCCAGTGTTTAATTACATTAGTCATACACTTTTAGTTTGGTTTTAATATCAAGTATTATCATTGGTAAAACTAAGATAAACCAGGACCGACAGCTTTGGTACCGAGCTGCTTTACTAAATGTTGCAACTGAAATCAGCAGCAGGCATCCAGAACCATGTCTGGATGTGGTCTGGATCTGACTGCATTATAAGTCCATCCAAAGTATGTGTGTATATATCTGAATTCAGCCCCATCCAGTTTTGATCATCAGTCAGATTGCATGCTAGCACCAGGTTTGGACAGCCTCATACTTAGACACATGTCCTTGTCTACTTCTTGTTATACAGGCAAAGCTATCTGCACCGGCTCACCTTGATCTGCTGGTGCAAAGAAAGCTTGGTCTCTCTATGTCTCTCTATACATAGTCTTCAACTTTACAGTTGGACTTTGTTTGTGGGTGAAAGCCCGAAAGAAATTATGAGCCCCAGTAAATTCAGGGCATTTTCTCAGAGCATTTTTATTATGTGATCTCATTAGATAATAATGGCTGGAAACTCATTAATAATAACAGTCAGTAATTAGTACTTAATCTGATATCTCAAATGCACTGCAATATTTTCTGCTATCTTAATTTTGTGGGATTTTATTTAATTGTGCAAGATGGACACATCAGCAACTGTCTAATGGCCTTGTGCAGGATTCAAAGTCACTTGATTTGAAACTAAATACTGTAGATTTGGTATTTGTACCTATGATTTCTGTGAGTAATTTAAGATTATTTAATTAAATTCAAAGACCTGGCAACATCGCTTCATTGCTAAAGACGTTTTATGGAGGTAGACATTTAGGAGGTTAACCATCAAGTTAGTCAAACTTTTTTTTTAGACTAGTTATTATTTCAGTTGTTCGGTGTTAACAGAACATCTAAATTTAAATCTGACGTCCAAGATTAGCTCTTGTAAATATGATCAGTGGTTCCCAACTTTTTTCACCTGAAACCCCCTCTTGGGTGAAGCCTCCCAGTAGTAAAAGTAGACACAAAAATTGAAAAGTTTCATTTTCAGTTTATTCACACACAATCACATATTTACAGACATTCACCTTTACAAAAAAATAAAAATGAATTTAGCTATGAGTTATGTGTGAAACAGATCTCCCTGAGAAGCTAATACAAGCTTTTTATAAGGGAGTCTGAGTACATAAGGACAAAAAAAAGATAAAAGACTGGAACAAGTATGTAGTATAGGGGAAGAAAGAAAAACAAAAAGAAAAGATAAATCAAGACACGTTGCAACCTCATCATTGAACATCAGCATACTTACTTACAACATATATTAAAGACTAACACAAAAACTTTCCAATCTCAGACAAATCTCAGACCATAATTATTAAGATATATATGAACTGATCAACTTAGCCTTTAAAGATTTTTTAAAGGTGGAGATGGATTTCAACACTTTCAAATTCTCGTCGAGCCCATTCCAAATCTGTGGGCCCCTACATACAATGCTCAGATTAGTCCTCATGAGTCGTCTTCTTTTACCACTAATAAGATGTTTCTTCCTAGTGTCATGAGTGTGGCAAGGACTCCGAATTGGAATGAGCTCTGACGGCCTGTTATTTATTTTATTAACAGTTTGGAACATCATGCATGCACTTTGAAATATGTTCAACTCTGTAAGTCGAAGAAGACTGAATCAATGGAAGAGAGGATGAGTGGGGGCACTAAAGCTGGACCAAGACAAGGCTCGCAATATTTTCCTTTGTAGATTTTCTAATTTTTTTAAATGACTGGGGAATGTGTTACACCTTATGACATTACAGTAGGTCAAATGGGGTTCAATCAAAGTTTTGTACAGAGTAAGAAGCGCAATTTGGGGAAGATAGTATCTTATTTTAAAAAAACAATCTGACATATTTGGATAATGTTGATATTAAGTACTATATTTGACATTTAAAATTTAAAGATTTATCAATGAGGACCCCCAGGAACTTAGTAGAACTGACTTGCAAAAGATTCTCATCATTTACCTTTAAACAAATCGGATCTGAGTCGATTGCACTTGTATTGGGTCGAAACACCATATAATTAGTTTTACTTATATTAAAAGATAATTTATTGCACTTGAACCAGATGTAATTTTTTTTTAATTCTGCGTTTAATAAATACTGCAAGTCAAGTGTATTATTATGTGACAGGAACAAATTAGTGTCATCCGCAAACATTACCATATGTAGCATATGAGAAGAATTTACAAAGTCATTAATGTAGATTAAGAAGACTAATGGCCCCAAAATTGATCCCTGGGGGACCCCATATTTGATTTCCTTGTTTTGTGATATATGGTTATCAATATGCACATATTGTTGTCTACCGTATAGGTAACTTCTGAACCAGTTAAGCACTGTTCCTCTAATGCCATAATGATGCATCACCCCTAGTAATATATCAAAATCGATGGTATCAAATGCCTTCGATAGGTCCAGGAAAATGCCAACTCCACATTCACCCTGGTCACGAGCATCATTTATTTTTTCAATAAGGTCCAGGACAGACATGCATGTAGAACTTTTCTTCCTGAATCCATATTGAGAACTAGTGAGAATAGATATCTTATCCAGATATTGGCTCAATCTAGTGTGCACCACTCTCTCAAATACATTAGAGAGAGTAGGTAGAACAGAAATTGACGATAATTATTCATATTGTTTCTATCACCAGATTTATAAATTGGCACTACACCATGAAGTAATGATATCATAATTAGATTAATTTAGGAATTGGGAATTATTGATTTGCATAATCTAGCTGGAATGTATTCTTGTTGCATCATATTGTTAGAGCAGGTAAAATAATGGCTAAAACTGGAAGTAAAGCTCAAACGTAACGAACAAAAATGTTCAAATTATGCAGTTGTTTGCAATTAAATTAATCTCAATTCACACTGAGATAATGGTTGGTACTGCATCTGAACTTTTGTCCACCCATGATTCACAAAATATTTGTAGTTTGCCTCAACATGCACTCAAGGCTCAAAGGTTATGCCCTCATCTTGTGATAGCAGTAGCAGGAAGCGCTGGTGAGTTTTGTTAGCTGGAAGTGGGAGTGTTGCGTTTTGTTAGATGGAAGTGGGAGTTGAGGGAATTTTTTTCTTTTCCACAAGCTGCATCCTGCACAGGGGAGCAGATTTGTATAGTAGTGCAGCTCTGGGGAGAGAACAGACAAAACACACCTGTCAGCCAACGCTACACTACAGAGAAAGTATGGGAGAGGTATGTACCTAGATAAACATGATTTATTCTTCTCTCCGAACGGGTGAGGCCAGCTTAGAATGGTTTGGAACAGTAATAGCTGGCACACAGAGAGCCTGCATGCTTTAGAGTGCTTCCACATTGATAATAATCAGGCTAAATTTACAGAAATTAAACTACTTGGTCTTATGTGTTTATAGTTATGGGCTACATATGAAAAATATTGATGCAATAAAAGTGTGGACAAGTAAGATTTTGAGCTAAACCTGCTGCCGTCTTTAACTCCTTTCAGTTTCTCTGCACACTTTAATGTGCCTTAAATGTGTTTGTGTCTGTTTCCGTTCTTACAGTGTGCTCAGCACACCCTTGTGACCTGTTAATGTGTTTCCTGTGCAGATGTGCAGCCTGTGGCCTATGAGGAGCCCAAGCACTGGTGCTCCATTGTTTACTATGAGCTAAACAATCGCGTTGGTGAGGCGTTCCAGGCTTCCTCCACCAGTGTACTCGTTGATGGCTTCACAGATCCCTCCAACAACCGCAACCGATTCTGTCTCGGTCTGCTGTCCAACGTTAACCGGAACTCTACCATTGAGAACACTCGGCGGCACATCGGCAAAGGTCCAGCATTAATAAAAGTGGTCATTGACTTTAATGTGCCAACTGTTAGTAGAAGAGACTAAATCAAGTCATGTTGTCAGTGGAGACTATTGTGAATCTCTACCAATAATAACACAATGACAAAATATTTCACTCAGTTGATTTTAGAGTGTAATTCAGGTAACTGTGAATTATCTCCTACTGCCTCTTAGGAGTCCACTTGTATTACGTGGGAGGGGAGGTGTATGCAGAATGTCTGAGTGACAGCAGTATCTTCGTCCAGAGTCGTAACTGTAACTACCACCATGGCTTCCATCCAACAACTGTGTGCAAGATTCCCAGTAGATGTAGCCTGAAGATTTTCAACAACCAGGAGTTTGCAGAGTTGCTGGCCCAGTCTGTCAACCATGGCTTTGAGGCTGTTTACGAGCTCACCAAGATGTGTACCATTCGCATGAGCTTTGTTAAGGTAATGTGTTTGGATGTTCTTCTGTGAAAGAAAAGAACGTTGTTATATATGTAGACCATCTCAATCATGATAGTACACTTTTTTTTTTTATTCTAAATGTTTTCTGAACTGTGATTCTTAAAAGTCGACCTCATTCACTGTGATGAATTGTGACTGTACTATCATCTGCATGCTTGACAACATTTATTAAGATGCTACTTATTAAAAAAAATTAGGCTGGATTAATGACAACCAGTAAAAAAGAAGAATTTAAATCTTATCAAATCTTAACTCAGCCTAGCAGCTACTTTAAACACTTAAAAAAAGTCATAAGATTTAAGTAAAATTATCAAAAATAGAAATTGTTGTAGCAAAGCCTTTAGAATTTCAAATTGTGTATATCCTTTAATTTCAGGGCTGGGGAGCAGAGTATCACCGTCAAGATGTGACCAGCACGCCCTGCTGGATTGAGATTCATCTCCATGGTCCACTACAGTGGTTGGATAAGGTGTTAACCCAGATGGGCTCCCCCCACAACCCTATATCCTCCGTCTCCTAGGCTTCACCGTCCCTAGGCCTCGCTGTCCTCAGCCCTGTGGCTGTCCATACTCCAGGATTTTGGTTTAAGTAGCAAAAATAGTGGCTAACTGGTGCTAGACTAATTTGTGGTTTTGTCAGTTTTGCATAACCAAAAACTGATCTGAGACCTTAAAGGCTGAACAGGTCGTTTTATGGGTAGATTTGTTTTCTGCTTGAAGGACATTTGAATTGGGCACATATACAGACTGGGAGAGAGTAAGCAAAGTGAGCGTGATGCAACTGGAAGATACTTGATCTTTGTGACCAACTGTAAAAATTAGACCATCACACATATTATGAGGCACGTATCGTCTTTGATCTTGCTCTCGCAAGTTCTTTTTTTCACATTGTTCTATTATCCTGTCTGATAACTAGTTTGCATCTCATAATTCCCTCAGACATCCAGTTGTACTTGTGTGGTTACAATAATTGTGGGACATTCCAGGTCACCAAAATAGCCATTTGCTGATGATATCTGTCTGATTTCAGTGACATGGCATGAGATTTACTTAACGCAGTTAGTAAAGACTTGGAGAATGACCAGTATGGCAGGAAACTTCGGTATGCTAGCTTCTCAAAGTGTTAATTCAGGCTATTCAACTTGTTATAACATCAAAATAAATTCCCTAATCAAAAATGAAAAAACAAGGACAAAATTGGGGTCATTCTAGTGAAAGGTGTATGGTTTAATGTGTGGCAAGGGACTAAAAAAGGCATTTAAAAAATGAAAGACTAAAGGTTCAATGTTGGTCATAATGTTACACTTTTGTTTCAAAATGAATTCTGGGGGGGGGGGGGGGAATAGTGTCTAGATATATTCCTAAATTAAACATGTACTGTGCAGTCTGGTTTTACGAAGAATAGTTTGGTTAGTGTAGTGTTACACATTTAAGACTGGTAGCTGAACATGACATGAAGCCGAGACAAACATGAGTAAAGTTTAGTTTGAACCTTACCGTGTACTCTGCAGCAGAATGAAATGTGTCAAATATGAACTGGCACTGTAGATACACACCATTATTCAGAAGTTGTGGAATGACACCACGGTTCCAGTTGTTACTGAAATTTACACAGTATTACGTTTTAAGCTGGATTTATACTCGCTGGTCTGCCTGCGGTGGGGCCGGCACAGCTGACGCTGGTGAAATTTGCTCATGGACTTGAGCGTAGAGTTATGCCGTCATGTTGCAGTTTCTCTTCTGTGGTTAACGCACAAATTCAGCTAGAAGCTCCAGAAATCTAGAAACACCTAATCACAAACTGACCAATCACAAGGGAGTACTTCAGTGTAGCCGCACTGAAAGCAGGGGTGCACGTCAGATCTGGAAGAGGAGCATGTCAAGCCTCTACGGACCTACACAGAGCATATGCCGGTAACGCCGTAATCGACCTAACTGAGACGCTGCATTGGTATAAATCTAGCTTTAGTATACTCTGAAATAAATGTATAAACCAAAAAAATAAATACTTAAGAGGTAAAAAAAAAGAAAAAAGAATCTCCTATCTGAGAATTAAGCCTTCAATTAGGGAACTTAAAAGTGGCATTTCTTGCAATGAGAGATGTAGCTAGCTGTGTAATCGCCACAAGAAGTCTGAAGTGAACAATGCGGATAGCTGCACTCTTACATGCTGCTCACACTCCGTAGAAATTCTAACCATCGTCTAAATATGTTTATTCCAATGTAGAAGGCTGGGGTCTAACCCATCTGCAATGAGGTGAGAGGCAGGGTACACCCTGTACAGGCCTCCACTCCATCACAGGGAGCTGTAGAAATTGTTTGCATTAAATTTGAAAGTTTCATTTACATCCCTCACTGCACAAAAATTACAATTTTATCAGTTGACCTAAACTGATTTTAATTTTTATTAAGCTTTTATTAAGAATAGCATTAAACTATTAAAAGCTACTTTTACTGGACATGAAGGTAAATTTCAGTAAAACCTGGAAAAACTGGTTTGTTCCTAAACTTTTGGAAGGTAGTGTAAATATTTCAGTGACTGAGCAAATCTTATTAAAGTGACTTTTAAGGGAAAATCTTGAGCATTCAGATTTTAATTGTTGACTAAGCAAAGTGTCAGTTACTGATGTCCTTATACATTTATTTTCCTTGTTTCGTGTTTATAAAATGTAGATTTAGACTTTTTTTTGAGCAATCCTCTGCTGTTGAACTGTTATACTCTTTACATTCTTTTTTATGTATTTTAGAACATGTTTTTGGTTTTGTCTGCACTTTTACATTTTGCCTCATTGCTTTTTTCCTCCTGTTTTGCTCAGTAAAACTCCCAGAAAAGCAGTTTTATTCCATGAATATCAAGTCTACTGGAAGATTGAATAAAATTGTTTCAATAAATGCAGAATCTCTCTCTCTCTTGTGATTATTTTGTCCACGTGTCAGGCCAACACATGAACACAATAGTTTTTGCGTGCACACGTTCTTGCACTACTAATCTTGTAGGGACATATTATGTGTAAACATTAACAATTTGGGGAACTGCTGCCTTGCATCATGAACTGAATTTAAAGTGATTAAAAATTTAAACCTGTAGGTGGCTGCATGTTGAAGTAGTCCCTCAATTCTATAAAAATATAAGCATCAGGAATTTCCTAACTTCTTTTTATGATACTCTTCTAATACACTGGTTACAGAGACAAGCTGTTTTTTTAATAAGATCAAATTTTATAGGCACACCTTTAATTCCTTTTAAGTAATTCACATAATTTTATGGTTGTATTTATTGCTGGTATTGATTCTCCCATTTCCAATGCTATATCAAGTATTTCTCTAGGTACTGAACATTGTATGACCAGTCTGACCTGTCCTCTGTTAAAAACTGATTTGTCTTATTACCAGTGGGGTGATGAGGACAAATAGATCTTAAGTAGTAATTGAGAAAAGGCAGAGGAATTGTTAGGTTGCTTGTGTGCTTTAGTTCACATGGGCAAAGTTAACAGTTAAATGCATTGGTTGTGAGAGATACTATTAATACTTTTGTTGATCCCCATTCAATCTGGTTTCTGCCCAGAGTTTCCAGAGAAAAGATGTGAATTTTAGCCTGAAACCTTATAAAAAATTTGATATATCAGTCTAAGAGTTTCTTTGTTTGTTTGGTTTTAATTAATGAGAAAAAAATTAACTGTTCATTTCAAGATTAGTCAAAATATGAAATGTTGAAAGGGATGTTAGTACTTGCATTAAACTCTTAACGGTAAAGCAATGAATTTGACTCCAAAAATTACTAGTTGAAAATGCCATAAGGTGGAAAAACTGAAGTGAAGTACGTTACAACTGTACTAAGGTAACTTTACTTACACTCTTCCCAAGGATTTAAGAAACATATGAACATATCAATGATGTCATCTAAACCAGTAGGTTTTCATGGAATATGATTGTAAGCCTCTGCTACCCCCTGCTGGCTAAAACTGTCCGTTTGTTTTATTTCGTAAGGTATGTAAAATGTTTCAAGCTGAAAAATTCTCAAAATTTGTAAAAAACAAACAAACAAAAAAAACCCACACATATATATTTATTTATTTGTTTTATCGATAAAGTATTAATCAAATATAATGATATTCTTGTTTTAGCGATTAATCCACACGAGAATCGTTTAACGGAACTTTTGTGGGCGTTGTCCTACGTCACCGGAAACAGGAAGAGAATGAATGGAAGGTTTCTACTCTATTCCACAGCCCCTGGCCCGAGGTCAAAGTGAGTGTTTCCTTCTAGATATCTTGTTGGAAGCGTTGTCATTTTCTTTTATGTATATTAATTTTAATAAAAAACGGTAGCATATGTGAAATAACACAACACCGAGTTAAGTTAAGTTAAATGGGATTATTTGGACGCAATGTTAGCTATGTCACGGCTAAAAATATATTTTCAGCGAAGTGTCATCGACCCTAAAATAATATAAACGATTATATTCGACTTGCTCTTTTTTTATAACCTTTTCATGTAATGTTTATGACTATGAACACATCACCAACACATTATTAATCGTGTTTTTCCCCTCCTAGAAACCACACATTTGTCAGAATGAAACGGTTGGGGCTCTTTCTTCTCCGCCACATCTCTCGTTCCTCATCATTTACTGTGCCCCGAGTCACCAGGACATGTTGCCTTCAGCATGGCACCTTCACCGTTTCCCTCCCCTGCCTTAGAAACACCTTCCCGGACCACAGTTGCCACCATTTAAGAGGGGTGGGGAGCATTGCTGTAAGCCAGCATATACAGGACCTAAGTGACCCTGAACAGAGAGTGTTGAACAAACTGTATGATGGACTGATCTCAGGACAGCGGGCATCTTTGGCTGAGTCCATCACTCTGGTTGAGACCCAGCATCCGAGGAAGAAAGAGCTGGCCCAGGTGCTGCTGCAGAGGGTGCTGGCATACAAGAGGGAGCAGGAGAGGCGTAATGGAAGGAAGCCACTGGCCTTCAGAGTAGGTGTGTGGTTGGGAATATAAGGTGACCTAAGAGTTATCATAAAACAGATTTAGGGTCTTGCCTGAATATGTGTGACTTTGTGTATGGTATTTAGTGGTTGAAAGAAGGGGTGGGCGATGTATCGGATATACTCGATGTATCCCAAAGTTTTACGTGCGATATTTAAAATGCCTATATCGTGAACATTGAGTACAAACTGACACGGCAGCGTTTTAAGCGTAAGAAAACCCTACTGGGTTTTTCTTCGCAGTTTAGCTTCTCTCACTCACAGCAGACAGACAGCTAACTCCCCATCCAGAAAAATCTCTTAAACATTTGTATTTCTGCTACAATGTATCTTGGTATGAATATTCTCAAAAGATATTTCTTAATTTGGTGTTTTGTAATTGTTTCTGCGCTGCAACCCTGCTAGAACGTCCCTAATTGTAGGCAGATTTTTCTTGTTGACAGTCTGATCACATCCTACTTTTACCTAAGGAAGAGTTGCTCTTTTTTATGGTCAGCGTCACCGATGTTATAAAGAAAACTCCTGTTGGCTAAAAGCAATAAAATAAAGTGCAACACAAAAACTTGTTCTGAACAGAGAGCATGTTGACGATGTGTCATATAAAGAATTTGAAGGCTGAGAATATTCAGATACATGATTGCTTGTGCATAAAACTGTAACGCGCAAACAAATAATCATGAGGGAATGATAAAACATCCAAGCGATATCTGCAGAGTAAAGCAGATGTCAACTAGCTCTTCAAGAAATAGACACGCGATATCTGACACTTCCTTCAGGCTGCAGCTGCAAAGGAGGAGAAACTCTGTGTTAGTTGAAGAAAACCTGCCAGCGAGGATATCTGATATTAATTTTAGTTATTATAGAAAATAAAATTAGGTTGATCTTCTGAGTTTGGTGGGAGTTGCTGTTGGTAGGTTGGGGTGCCCCTGTAATATAATAGCCAGGAAAACACTGGGTTTATTTTAGTTTATGAGTGTAGGTTTCTGGTTCAAAATAAAAAGTTTGTTAAAAGTAAAAAATCACAATAAAGATAAATTTCACTGAGTTTACTTAAATCCTATTGGTGTCTTTAGGCATTATAATCTTGAATTCAATATTTACAGTGTTTTAGAGGAGATTTTTAAACATCGGCATGTATATCGTGTATTGGGATAAAGCCAAAAAATAATAGGGAAATCAGTTTTGGGCCATATCACCCAGCCCTAGTTTAAAGGGAAATCAAATAGAAAAAGGCATTTTTTGAGGGTTACTGTTTAAATGACAGCTGGATTTCTGTTAGATTTAGAAAACTTTTTAATTATTTGGGGAAATCCATAAAAAAATATGCATATAATAATAACTATCACTAGTTGGCGTTTTAGATACTCTGAATTAAAGGAACTTGTCATTTTAGGAGGAAGAGTAGGTACATTTCCAGAGTGTGTGGTGGATAAAACACTGGCACCTGCCACTAACAAATAAGTAAAATAACATTGCTTTAATATAGCAGTATTTGTGTATATTTCTTTCACCGAGTAAGTTGTGAAATGATGAGGAGAAAATCCGCTTAGATGACTGACAGCATCATCGACACTTATCACTTTTAAGGTACCTGAATCCTCTTAAAAGTAAAATACACGACTTTAAAAAAACATCCTGCTGCTCCACTGCATTCACATAAAAGCTCAGGAAACACTGGACTTCACTCTTGGTTCACTTCTCTGTTTGTTTTTTTGTTTGTTTGTTGTTTTCAATGTTAAAAGTGGAAGGTTTTTCCCCTCCATGTTTGACCAGTGCTTGTTAGTTTGTTGTTATAGATCTGTGTTCAGTACTGAATCAATTTGTTTGAGTTATCGACTTATGTTATGCTGGCCAATCGCCTGCAGAGTATATACTCTGATGAAGAAGCTAAAAACATAGGAGTTGACTTACTACTAATGCCAAATTGTGATAAGAATTAAGAGGAAATTTTCTGGTGGTTTTCTATTCTTATAGTTTGGACAATTGAGAATAGTTGATTCTTTTAGAAATTAAATCCTGTTGTATAGTAAGTGTTCCCATCTACAGCTCCTCATGTCTTTTACTCTGTTCACTGCCACCAACAAGAGCTGTCAGTAAAAAGTGCACAAATACCCAGGTTAATTGATTTATCAGCAGCTGTAATAAGTTCATAGACTGCTGCAGGAACAGCTGCTGAAACTTTGAGGAGCATGTTTCTACGTAAAGGTTTTCTCACGGTCCCAATTCCAGAAAAATTGCAATGCTGTGTACAAACTGAGTAAAAACTTTATGCAATGATTATCAAATCTCATAACCCCGCGACCCCTAATGGGAACAAGCGGTACAGATACTGACTGACTGACTGACATAACGGAATGTTTAATCAGCAACATATAAAACATCAAATGCTTAAAGTAAAACATTTTATTATTTAATGAAAAATGTTTGCTCAACTTGAACTTGATGGCAGCCTTAAATCTTTATGAGATACATTTATGATATATATGCTCTCTGTCTCATCAAGCTGATTATTTTGGTATATTAGGTTGAATAAATTAGCTCTTGGTGGCTTTTGTTAGTGATTAGATTTATGTATTTATATTTTTTCAGGTCTGTCTGGTCCCCCTGGAGCTGGGAAGTCATCTTTTATTGAGGTGGTGGGGAAAATGCTGACTGGACGTGGACATAAAGTGGCAGTACTGGCTGTTGACCCGTCCTCCTGCACCACAGGAGGTAATGACTGACACACAGTTCATCTTACGTAAACATGACACTAGAGAAAGGTTGTTCTGGGCTTTGGAAGTTAATTTCTCATATTAACTCCACAAGCAAACTCTAATTTTCATCCTGAGTTAATACATCACTGTTTAGTTTTTAACTCACCAGTTGCACGTCTCACCAAAATCTTGCAACAAACTGACTTGATCCATCTGGTTACAGGGTCCCTGCTGGGTGATAAAACTCGTATGACTGAGCTCTCGAGAGACATGAACGCTTTTATTAGGCCGTCTCCAACCTCGGGAACACTGGGCGGAGTCACCAGGACAACCAATGAGGCCATTGTTCTCTGTGAGGGAGCAGGATATGACATTGTTCTTGTGGAGACTGTTGGTAAGACAAAATTATTTAAAGGTTAATCCTTTTCCTAAAATGAAACCTGTCTCATATTTATACAAATTGTTATTATAGTTCTGCTGCAGTCATATGGCCCTCAATACAAGAACTGTGTTAAAGTGCAGTTTCCAGCACTGACTTGCAGGAAGATTGTTCCGTTTTGTTTGTGTTGTAAAAGTCACAGCAAGAATTTGTTGGGACTGTCAATACACACATTTTGGTTTTCAGTAGCACCAACACAGTTTTGTCAGCGTGATACCCAGATCTGTGAATCAGGCACCTGCTTTGCATGTAGTTGTTGAAATTTATTCACTGCGAAGAATCTCAAGTTTGTTCCAGTTCATGATTATTCAGAGATACTTCTGAACTGCTGAGCAAGTTTCCCCCAACAAATTTTGTAGCCTCTTCATACATTGTACTTCAGAGGCATATTAACGTGAACGTGCACTGTGAGTGAGGACACTATGTTGTTGGTTTATCTTTAGATTTAAGAACTTTTGTGTAGTCCCCGATTAATGCTTTACCTAATTTTCCGTAGGATTTAATTTTGTACATTTCCATGTTACTGCTCAGCTATAAAGGTTGCAATATTCTTTTTTTTTTGTCTTTCCAGGTGTTGGCCAGTCAGAGTTTGCTGTGGCAGACATGGTTGACATGTTTGTGCTTCTGATTCCACCAGCAGGGGGCGATGAGCTTCAGGTCAGTGCAGATCATCAGGAACTGGAGCAAAGTACGTAATGTGCTTATAGGATAGTTTAGGAAACTGCTTTTAACAACTACTATACTTAGTTTGATTAGGATGAGTCACATTGTTGATTACTTTACCAATATTTAAAGGTTTTAAAGAATAAAAATAAGTCTAGAAATATTTACAAGTTTTAGTCAAAAAGGATTCATTCAGTAAAACTTGTTTTATTCCAACGTTTGCCATTTTCTATCACAGATTTACAGAAATGAATAAATAATACAGCTGTATATGTATATTGTTAATAGATTTGCTTATAATGCAATGCATTAATGATATAATATTTAAAAGTGTAGTAAAGATGTTTGCTAAATAATTAGCTTAACTCATTACGATAGATGTTATTATAATTATGGTGGATCACAAGAGAATCTGAGATGATTTTTGTTTTTATTGAGTTCTTAGTTAATTCTAAGAAAAATATTGTAGAAAAATAGAAAAACTTACTTGCTGCATATAATTCTGATTATTCTTAACAGCATTGAAATAATGTTCTTTAACTAAGGCCACAGTATTTTTGCATCTGGGTTTGACACCAGATTTTCATTCAGTATTATCAATTAAGACATATTGAGTGCAGCCTATGCATATTCACATATGTATAAAATGACAGCAGCTGTATTAAGTGGAAAAGAAGGCTGTTTAGCTTTATGCAAGTTAAAATATGACATTATAGATTCTGTCTGTGCACCAATGTCTGTTGTTTCAGCTTTTTCTCCACCGAAAGTCATCACACCCCCACATCCGTGCTTTACTGTTGAGTCTTTGTATTTACAGTGGTAGCATCATGCTAAACGTGCACAACCTCCTCCAGGCCAGGCAAATGTGTTTCACTGTGATTTGAGCAAATGTTCTCCCACATTCATCTGGACTATTTTCCTGGCCTGCTGTAAATTCATTTTGCAGGTCTGTTCCAAGACAAAGCAGCGCTCATTATTACTTACTGTTGGTGCTATCCATTGATGATGCTGTTTTACATAATGTCCTTTGTGCTTTCACAGAAACTCTGATTTCCACTCAGAATTCGTTCCAAATCTGAAGCTGTGTTCATTAGATTTTCAGTACGATTTTATTTCACACAAAAAGAAGAACTTGTCACCTACCCCTCTTTTCAGTACATCTTTCCCCACCCCCGGTCACCAGCTGGACACAAAAAAACAGATTAATGGCGACTTAGAATAATAAAAAATAAAATCTTAAATATATTAATCATTTTGCACCAGGCAGAGCAGGAAATTGTGATGAATACAAGAAAGATTTCATAAATTTGAACAAGCAAACTGGCCTCTGACTTTCAGGCAAGTTTGCTTGTTCAACACTCCTATTCTTCCATCACAGATCTCTCAAGGAGATTAGGTGTCTAGACATCAGATTTATTTAAAGTGTTTTGAACAGTTTTAACCCTCCTCTCTAATGCCAAAATTTCTGTCCAGGGTATCAAGAGGGGCATCATCGAAAGGGCAGACTTAGTGGTGGTGACAAAATCAGATGGAGACTTGGTGGTGCCGGCCAGGAGGATCCAGGCTGAATACGTTAGTGCCCTCAAGCTGCTCAGGAGACAATCCAAGTCCTGGAATCCTAAGGTGTGTGTTGAAGGTAACATAATGACTGCACGCTGGTGTTTGGGCAGTGTAGTAAAGAATAGGGCCAACAACAACACGATGGGGTGCTTAAAGAAGTTTGAAAAATGAGTGATAAGTGGTTAACGTTCAACCCACTGCTGAGGTGTGACTGCTCCATGGAATCCACACGCCATCCAACTGAAAGGTCAGGTGACCCAGGAGGAGGAGAGAAAAGGGCGATGATGTCACCATAGTGTCATGGTTTTTGTGCTGCAGTGGCTCACCCCACCCTGCATGTCCAGTCTCACCCGCTGCCTGGCTTCTTTCTTTGTTTTCAGCCCAGTGCAGAATCTACCTCCTGGGAAAGCGGCCAGGAAACGCCCCCCACCCTCTACCCCCACCACTCTGAATAATCGGCTGCTGTGTCATGCTCTTTGCTGATTAGAAGCCTCCACATTCACATAAAAGCTTCTCGTAGCAATTCTCATTTATCCTTACTCCTGCTCTCTCGTGTATCTGTGTTTTCTGTTTGGCCAATATTACAATCTATGATTTAGTTATTCTTTAACCTCTCTGTGCCTCCTACTGTCTCACCTGCTTTGCATGCAAACGTGACTTCTGTGACATCTTTATTTAAACGGACAAGAGCTTCAACTATTTGCATCTAAAAAAGCTAAAACCACAAAAGATTCAAACTTATTTTAAATAATATTAATTGGTACTTTAATAGTTTTTGCTTTTTATTAATTGATTTGTAAAATTAATAAATTAGTTTAGATGTAAAACTGCTGTTTTAATCACACCACTGCAGCTCACTCCTGCACGTTCTCACTATTCACACTATAGTTGCATAGATTTTATGTCTTCTTTTGTCTTTCATTATCCTGTCTAAAAGTGAGACAGTAGTCCAGATGTGATACTCGCCTAACTTTATGATTGTACTTTAATCTTCCTCTCAACTTCATTTGTTGAGTCAGTCGCTGGGGTTAAAATGAGCTCAATACTGGAACCAGTGACACTCCTGGACCAGTTTATTTTCTGACTGCGCTCCCCTGCTCACAGTAACTTTAAAACAAAATTTTTAAACTGCAGGATCCCAGTCCTAATGCAGTCCTCTGCTCCAGAACAGACGTCAGTGTTAAAAGCTGGTATCCAGCTTGGAAATAACACAGTTAACAAAATGTTAATGGCAAGTTGTCCATTTCTGTGTTTGATCAAAGGAAAATCAATTCTAAGTCAATACTAGACTGACTTAAGTGGGGTTTTTTTGTCACTATTGACAATTAAGACTCAATAAGCATTTAGCATTTACTTAAATTACCTCATCATTATTTAATATTGCATTTGCAGAAAACTTTCTTCTTTTAACCCAGAAAAAGTATCTGCAAGGTTATTAGTTTAATCAGGTTTCATTTTCACAGAGTTTTGCAAGTATTTGAAACTGAACAAGCAAGCATTGAAAATAAAAAGAAAACTTCAAAAAGACACCAAGGGTAGAAAAGAATGCTTTAAACAATGAATGAATACAAAACACAAAGCACCCAGGAATAAAATAGAAAACTGATGGCTTAAATGAAAACTTAATACTCTGTATTGGTGAAAGATGTAACATCAAGAAAAATAAACAAGTGCAAATAAAAACGAGTTAAAAAGAGACTGGTTAGAAATCCTTCCAACAAGTGTGTCTTTAGGTGGTTTCAGAGAAGCTGCGTGTCCTCCAGTTAAGTGGAGTACTACAGTACTAATTACATCTTTGAGAAGGGTTCAATAGCTGAGAAAAAGCCAGTCCAGCAAACACAAAGTAAGGTTTGTGGATTATTCAGGTTAAGGAGAAAACTCAATAAAAACCTCAGATAAAATTTTTCAATACTTGGAGCATCAAAATCCTTCTCAGATCTGTTTGGGAGGGTTGTATTTTCTCAGATATTTGTATCTGTAAAAGATCTTTTCTTTTTGGTTACTTACCAAGAAATATAAGTTTCAAATCTGTTATTTGTGGAATTCAAGGATTTTATTAAACTGTTAAACAAAAGCATCCAATATGTGCAAAGCTGACTTCGCAGCTAATTTAGGATCTGCGAAGTTTTGCGTCAGTGTCGTAATCTTGTCTCGTCTTTCCTCTTTTATTTAGTCTTTCTCTTTATTCTTTTGTGTTTTGTGTTTAAATGCAATAATATTGTGTAAAAATATAAGGAAAATAATTTTTTTTCCAAAGTCTGAAACTTGCATCAGAATGAAGGTCTCTGTTTCTTTGTGTTACAGTAAATCTGAAGTGCCTCTTTGTCCGCTTTGAAATTCAGTGTTCACTCATCATGGGTCCTAAATTAAGCACTAATGGAGGCCATAGTCACTTGTTGAAGTGCTTAACACGGAAGTAACGTCTGTTCTTACACTGCTTGTGTGAACTTTGTGTTCTAGTGAGACACATACTCACTGTTTGTATGGTGACATGAGTTTCTTAATGGATGGAGGATCATAACCAAAAGAAAAATACAGATCTAATAATTATCTGTAAATCGTTCTTTTTTTAAATTTAAAAAAAAAAATTAATGCTCTTTTAAATCAGCATTTAATATATGATGTACTGTTACAGCTGTAACCTGCTCATGACTTGATGTTTGTTTCTTATTGGAGAGACTGCACATTAATCATCACTGGTATTTTAAAAGCATCGTTGTAAATGTGCCTGTGTTAGCTCAACCCCAGGCAAAAAATAAACCTGAGGCTCCAATAAACAAAACGAAACCAAAAAGAACACAGCAACTTTCCCAGGAGTCATAAACAACACAATCAAATTTATGTACCACACAAGATGTGCGTATCAGCAGATTTTCTTCTAATGTTGTCATTTAATGTTCAGCTGACAGTACAGATACAGGAGACAAAAGGACGAGAGCTTTAACTAAACCCTGGATGTTATATGTCAGCATCTTTTAAAACATACTTTTTATTTGGCTTCAAAATCTGTATTATATGTATTTGAAATGTATGAAAGTTTCTCCAGTTTTGCATGTGAGTTGGAGAGAACTTGCCTCTGACAGCTCTGTTTTTCTGCAAGTATTGTATTGAAGTATGAAAGTCGGTGTGCTGCGATGAAGGCATCATCAGGCTTAAGTGTTAAATGTTTCTACCAACTCAATTTTGAATAAGTGAGGCTTTAAGTTCACATATGCACTCCCACCCACCCCCATCCTAAACTCCATCCTCAGGTGGTGCGTGCCTCCTCACAAACCTTTGAAGGCATCCCAGAGGTGTGGGGCAAGATGGAGTCGTACAGAGATGCCATGTTGACCACTGGTGAACTGCAGGGTCGACGAAGGGCTCAACAGAAAGTTTGGATGTGGAGTTTGATACAGGAAAACGTCCTCTGCCATTTCCAAAATCACCCGAGTGTCAGGGAGACTCTGCCTCGCCTGGAGGAGAGTGTCACCAAAGGAGACATCTCTCCTGGACTGGCGGCTGACCTGCTTCTCAAAGCTTTCTCAACATCATCATCATCATAGTGATCCCTGCAGCTGCACTTTTTAAAAAGGATGGATGCCTCACTGCTGATGGAGGCCACCGGGTGCAAACAGAAACCAGGACTCTGTGGTTTGCACAAAAAGAAGTGTTTATTACAATTTATTTTTTTCATTAAAAAGCTTAAGATTGAAGTCACCACTCTGCAGAAATTTTAAAATTACAAAAGCAGAGGGCTGAGAGGTGTGTTTTAACCCTTGCTATGACACATTCACAAATGGCAGAAGGAACTATGTTTTTGTGTTCTTAGAAAAAAGCCACGTTATCAGCCAGATAGCTGGTCTGTATCCTCACAGCTACAGGCCGACAGCTGTTTTAATGAGATCAGTATAGCTTGATTTCAAAGGTGATATTGTTACAATTTAATAAAAGTTTGCTCATTTTCCTTCAGTCTACAAGCACGTAATGGTGAAACTGTAATATGCTCATGCCATAAACATTTTCATTAAAAATGTGGTTTCTAAGTGGATCCATACAAGAGTGTAGTGAATCTTTAATACATTGCAGAATAACATTAAATCTGTCGTTGCAGTTGGCCAAGCTTTTTCCTGTCCTTGTGTTTACTTGTGATATGACAAAAGGGGGCATGACAAATGTTACCTCTACAATTATTAGTCCCAATTTTCAAAGGTTTGGTGAAATTTATTTTCTTCTCTTTGGCGCTACAGTGTTGTCATTCGCTGAATGAGTCAGCAACATGTGTGCTTCTAATTCAGGCAAAACATTTTAATATTTTCCGAATTAGCTTCATTATGCACCTGGACACCAGCATCTTCCTCATGATCACATTGATTAGTCCTACCATACCAAAGATAGTTAAAGTATTTTTTTTTTGTTTGTTTGTTTTACCTAAAAAAAAGCCACAAAATCAGCTTTTAAGATGATGAGTCCCTCACTACATCAGTAGCAGATGAGAGGATTTAATGGTACCAAATACAGTTGGTCAGTGGAGTATTGGTCCCTTGAGAAGTGGGTATACTTTCTTCTTGTCACATAATTTCTGCTGCTCATGGAGGAGGGGTTATGAAATTGCAATAGAGACAATAATGCATGCAGAGTGAACTATTCATTATTTCCGATGGAATAATGAATCACTGGAATGACAACTATTCTCTCACCTGATCAGGAGCAGTTTGTATTACAAATGTGCTACTTTATCCACAATTATTTGAGCATGGTTTATTTCTCCCACATACCATCCATCCATCCATTTTCTGCCGCTTATCCGGAGTCGGGTTGCGGGGGCAGTTGCCTAAGCAGGGAAACCCAGACTTCCCTCTCCGCGGCCACATTCACCAGCTCATCCGGAGGGATCCCAAGGCGTTCCCAGGCCAGCCGAGAGATGTAGTCCAGCCAGCGTGTCCTGGGTCTTCCCTGGGGCCTCTTTCCGGAACACCTCGCCAGGGAGGCGTCCAGGAGGCATCCTGACCAGATGCCCGAAACACCTCATCTGGCTCCTCTCGATGCGGAGGAGCAGCGACTCTACTCTGAGCCCCTAGCGGATCACCAAGCTTCTCACCCTATCTCTAAGGGAGAGCACGGCCACCCTGCGGAGAAAACTCATTTCGGCTGCTTGTATTCACGATCTTGTTCTTTCGGTCACTACCCACAGCTCGTGACCATAGGTAAGGGTTGGAACGTAGATCGACTGGTAAATCAAGAGCTTTGTCTTTTGGCTCAGCTCCTTCTTCACCACGACAGACCGATGCAGCGTCCACATCACTGCAGATCTGCCTATCGATCTCCCGCTCCATCCTTCCCTCACTCGTGAACAAGACCCTGAGATACGTGAACTCCTCCACTTGGGGCAGGAC
>JBAMHW010000004.1:15843924-15865566 GCA_037177495.1 Rhadinocentrus ornatus
AGAGGGTCCAGCCCCTCTCAAGGACAGTGGTTCCAGAGCCCAAGCCATGCATCGAGGTGAGTCCAACTATATCTAGCAGGAACTGCTTAACCTCGTGCACCAGCTCAGCTCCTTCCCTGCCAGAGAGGTGATGTTCCAAGTCCCTAGAGCTAGCTTTTGCTGCCGAGTATAAGACCGCCACGGTCCCCTCCTCTTGCAGCCGCCCAGCTCACACTGCACCAGACCCCTATGGCCCCTCCTGCAGGTGGTGAGCCCACGGAAGGGGAGGCCCATGTCATCCTTTCGGGCTGAGCCCGACTGGGTCCCATAGGCAGAGGCCTAGCTCCAGAGGGGGGCCTCGGTGACCCACGTCAGGGCAAGGGAAACCCTGGTCCTTGCTTTGTCATCATTATAGTGGTACATACAGTACATCCAAATGGACACAAACATACATTTCTCAGTGCCCACTGTTTCGGAAGTCACCCAAACGAGCAGCATATGTGTTGGAGAAGGATTGCATGTAAAAGTAGATCTCGAGGACCAGACTTGGGCACCCCTATTGTAAACGGTTTACAGAGTTTTCCTTGGCTAAATTTAACCAATTAAATGAGTGAAGCAGTGAGTACAAGCTAATTGGAGGCAGAGTAGGGTGGGTCATGGCCCAATTATCTCTGGAGGAAAAATGACAATTAGGTTTGGAGATATAACTGAATGGTTTGCATCACTGGCATTTTGAAGTGAGTATACTCAATGCTGACTGAAAAAAAGGTGGGTGTACTCCGTATACCCATGTATACCCTGGACCACACCATTGCTGTTAGTCATGTGAAAAAGGATTAAACCCTCTTTGACTTTTCAGTCATAAGGTTTTACCTATCAGGACATGATAATTATCAGATTGTCAAATTAGGCAAAAAAAATAATTTACTATGCATATATAATATAACAACAACACACATCACTATCAAGTCAAAATCAGTGTGTGAAAAACCAAGTATCTCCTTCTTGCTTCCATAGGAAATAAGAGGGTAAGTAGCAGCCAGGTGCTGTAAATCAAATATACTTGGATCAGTTGATCAGCAGTTGTGAACATGTCTATAAAAGAATGCAGTTTGGCAGTTTGCTGAGCTGAAGAATTTCCACACAATTTGGACTCCATCATTCTTCAGTGAGAAAGATTATTCATAAATAGAAAACATTCAAGACAGCTGTCAATCTTCTCCAGGGTGGATGTCCCAGCAAGTTAAGCCCAAAATTGGGCCATGCAATACTCAGAGAAAACAAGCAGTATGCATGTTAAAGTTCAAGACTATGCAATTAGAACTAGAATGATTTGCTTTGAAGGGTTTTCAGGAAAAAAATCTCTTACATTTTAAAAGAATATGATGGCACAGTTTAGGTTTCTAAAGCTAGGAGACAAAAGGAGGAGAGACCAAAGTGGAGATGTTGGTTTGTAATGCACAGTCCTTTCAGCACAAACACCTCATACCTACTGTCAAACACGATGGTAAATAGCTGATAAAACGTTAGGGTATCCTGGTCCTGACCGTGAACTCTTCCGATTAGAAGTGTGGTAGAGTCAAATGTGAGGACATCTGTCCAACAGCTAAAGCTCGGATGAAATTATGTTCTACATAGGATAGTGACCCCAAACACAGCAGCGAATCTATCACACACTGTCTAAAAAAGAAGAATCAAGGTGTTAAATGCAGTCAAAGTGCAGACCATAAACCTTGATCATCTGAAGCAACATTTTAAAGAAGAGTGGACCAAAAGTCCACCACAACCATGTGAGAGAATGACAACATTATACAGGAAATGATTACTGGATGTTACTTTGGCTGAAAACTTTAAATCATAGCATGTCCTTAGCTTTTCCACATGCTGTATTTGGATTTTGGCTTAATCTTTGCTTAGTAAATAATGATGTGGTGTAAAATGTGTTGCTGTTCATCTGAGGTTTCATTTACCTAAATTTAAGACCCAGTTAGGACCAGAGGAGTTATTTTTTCTTACATTTAATTTAACTTTTGTTTTTTTTTATTACATTGGATGTAAAACTACATCCTTCTTACCTCCAGTCTCCCAAAATGAAGTCATGCAAGTTTTCAACCACTAGAGGTCTCCCAAACATCACTCAGCTTTGGGTATATTACCCTAATGACTATGGGCACTCCGCACCACCCGACCTACCCTTCTTAACACCCACCCTGCCTCCTGCCCTCCATCCATTCTTCACTGAGGTTGCCTAGGGTGCCAGGTCACTCAGAGGTGAAGACATCAACAGCTGCCACTCTCCCAGAGCACATTCCCACCTCTGTGTACCAAAGCCTGCTCCTTGGACACTCAATCATCACTGAAAAACAGAGAGGATCGCTGCTTCCAATAGTCCAGAACAAGAGGGTTGACAGTGTGACTGTATAGCATGCAACCTAAATCCTCTGTTTAATAGTGATAGAAATCAGTGAAGAGATCAGGGAAATTTAATACTTGTCCTTGCCAGTCTGCTTTGGAAATACTGAGTCTGAGCCACCCCCCAAACACTGGACAGGCTCCCAGGTCGCTGCTCGTTTGCTCCCGCCTGCGTACAAGAGGCAGAATGCCCCTTGAATGCAGATGGATTCATTAGGTCTGAGTAACTCCCTTCTCCTCCATCATGCTGACACAAACACATACACAGTGTAACTGCTCTGGCTTTGCAAAAGGGAACAGTGAGTTCTGTAGCTCACTACACACACACACACACACACACACACATAAACATATACACACTGTTGTCTTCAGTGTAAACAACACCAGGAGGTTCAACTATGGAAGATTGACTCAAATGCTGCCGGCTCGTGTTCAGCCATCTTAGTTTAAACACTGGGCCTGTTCACATGTGTTTAGCATTTTACTGGATCTCTTGAATGTAAGCAGGGGATAGAGACTGGGCCTTTGATGAGGTTTTTGATGTTTAAAGGAGGGGCTTAGATTGACAGAACTTCTCTGTGTCTGCTGTCTGAAGTCTAAATGATGCCCTCATGCAGTTTTAATCTAAAAAAAAATCAGCTTTTTGTCTACAAAAGTCTGAAGTGAGGACAAAAATGCAGGATTGCTAAAAATTTAAGCAATGCATGCAGGTCATAGCAGGGACAGACATCTGTGTTTTTTCTTCATGCTGGTTGTATCAGTGTTCGAGTTTGGTTATTTCCACTCAGATCAGAGAGTGAGGAGAGCCTGACATCGAGGGAAATGTCAGACTGGCTCTGCTACCTGGCTGATTGGCGGAGCTGTGTATGTGTGCAGTGTGAAAACTGGTCACGGACTGCTGATCCACAAAGCCTTAGCCATCCCTGCTGTGTTTGCTCTGCTCCTCACACACAAAAGCATAACATCACAATTGCCCACCCACCCTCCTTCCTTTTACACACATGAAACCCCATCCAGCTCTCCACCTACACATCTTCCACATATATACATGTTATCCATCCCCACGTCACACACACGCACACGTGTATCCACTCACACAGCCTGCCTTGTTGCCCACCCAGCCGCTCCAACTCGGCTGTCTGCACTGCCGTCCCTCTGTAGTGACAGATGAGTGTGTGAGAAGCATTTCTTCCAGGCTGGGACTCACTTTCAAGACAGCCACAAAACGATATTGTGAGCCACACGCTAATGGGGTTGGAGAGCTGCAGTGAGGCTCTGAGTGCTTGTGTGCATGCTTGTAAGATGTAGCACCCCACTCATTATGCTCTGATGGGTCACCGTGCAGCCTCTTTATAAGAAGACCCTTATGGCGACATGTCTTATTATATCAACTGCTGAGATGGATCTTAATACCAGGCTGCGCTGTGCATGCTGTGTGCTCTCTAGCCTGTAGAGTGATGAGACGCAGTTGGTATTCAAAGTGCATCTTATTGCAAGGGCTAATTCTATTTAACCTGCTGAAGTCTGCTAGATGGTTCGGTCAGAAAGCCCCAGGGAGACCAGTATGTACCTCAGCTTTATTACACACCTGAGGAGGCTAACTCTCCCACACATGCACAATCCGCTGTTTGCTATGTGTAATTTACAGGGCAGCCTGTGGGCAAGGCCTTCATCTGCAGGAAGGCGCGAATAGAGCCTTGGCGCCAGTAATTGGACTTTAGAACAGATTGGGGAACTTGATTGACCCCCGGTAATGGATTTGAGTGAATAATTATTTGTAGTTATGGTTGGAAGATGATATCAGGGGGAGAGAGACCAATCCCACCAGTGTGACTCACCCCTGCCGCCAGAGCAGAGCGCTGCCAGCACTCAATTAATGAAATCCAGCTGCTCAGACTCCCCACGTGTAGAGGCTGATCAAAAAAAAAAAAAAAAAGAAACCACACACAGGGGGTCTGGTCAGGAAGAGGGTTATCTTCATCCAACCTTTCCCTTTCGCACGACCAGCAGCCTGTGGCGCATCACAATAGTGATTATAAAATCTTCTCCACTCCAGGTGCAAGACATTATCGTTGATAATGTGTCCATAATTTTTTAACGGCCTGTGGCAGTGCTCAGCACAGCCTACAGCAGCCATGTTAATGAGTCCTCTCAAGATGGCAGGCAGCGCCTCCTCAGGACACAAAATGCAATCACTCTTAATCCAGCACTTTAATTGCTGGCCAAGCCTGCCCAAGTGAATTCTATGTTTCAATCTCTGCAGGCAAGCAGCTGCACATCAGCTACACTCTAATATCATATTCAGAAAGATAAACTGGGCTCAAAACAAATGGGAAGTGATGCGAGGTGATCTGCCTGGTTAGACCTGAGGCTTATTTTTCTTGTTTGAGGGTGTCTGATAGCGACTAGGAGATTACCTCCTGTCTTTCTTTATTTCCTTCATTTGTAATTTGTAGCTCTGCTAAAAATTGCAGCAGCTGTGCAGCAGCTCGACGAGGGCTGGCTGCAGCCACCATCCTTATTGTCCACTCTTCACACCTTGATTGACCCACTTACAACCACATCATAACTCTCACTACAGTAAACATTTCTGTACTACTTTCCTCTCACTCTCTTACCTTCATGCCTTTATGAGTCCTCCTGTCATATGTCCTTACCTCCCTCCTCCTTCCTTTATCTGACCCCTCATTGCCCTCTTGCCAATCTCTATTATTTCTGGCTGCCCAATGGCCTGGTCAGGCTGGTGCTGCTGGGCTTCAGGCAGTCGATGTTATGACAGGTAACATGGGCCACACACTCACTCTGGTAACACGTGGAGGTCAGCCTGTCATACCTGTCCACAGCTCATCTCTGTACACACACGCTCATGGAGATACACACACACACACACGCTATGATTCACAGTGTATGGATAACTGCCAGCTGCTCTGGCTGTAACCTTAGATTCAGCAAAAGTGAGCGGTGAGGCACAGAGCAGTAGAAATACATCTTCCCCTGCTATGTTCCTCTGTGCTTGCAGAACAATGTCTTTTTTTCTGAAGGTCTTACATGTTGTGTTGCTTTTACAGCCCTGGAAGCCTGTAGGAAAGCTGTAGTTGTAGGTGTTTAGCACAGAGGAGGAGGATAACTGGATAGTGGTTGTTAACTACTTCTGGACTCCCCTCTCTGCTGGCATTGCCTGCTCCCAGTGTTAATGATCACTCACAGTTGCTGCCCTGAGGGGCTGCAGGACAGTCTCAGCCAACATCAGACCCTCATAACACCTCTTGGACCATCTGCCCGGACAACAGAAAAAATGTTTAACATGTTGTTTTTCTTTTACATGCATTGTTTTTGGCTTGTACGAAGAGATGCCAAGTTACAAATCATTTCATTCATAATAATGTTTTAATGAGGTGGATTCACCAAAGGGTCCTAAACCCTAATGATGCTTCATTTCCATCCGGTGGCCTGCTCTTGCATCATGAATAGCCAATTTTGTAAGGTTCAAGGCCTGTTATGAGAATATCAGTATATAATATAATATAACATACAAGCTCTATCCACTCCGGACAAGATGGTTGTGCCCCAGCAGTCCATCAGCAGGTCGTGTTACCATGGCATGTTCCTGGCCCCTTGTCTGATGCAGGGCAGCGCCCCACAATACCAGGCCTTTGAGGTCCAAGTGGAAGCATGGGTTTGTCATGCCAGGTTGACATTTCAGGGAGCTTTGCCAGGACACCACTGCACACTTCATCCTCCCGCACAAGTGGTGAGGGAGCAAATGTGTCAACTCCGGCAGATGGGCAAGCGTCAGTGCCAGCTGCAGTGGACTGTGTACCGGACCACTGGCCTGGCAACTGCCAGTCAGCTAGCCAGATGCAGCACTCCCTGACACATAGTGGGGGGCAGGTGTATCCCTCAAGCAGCAAGTTCAGTCAACACTGGAGTCTGCATTAATTTTTTTTTTAAACTAGGGAGAGTAAAAGAAGAGATCAAACCATATCTATTCATTCCTGTTAAAAACAAGTTCAAGAGATTTAAACACAGATTTATGTATGACAGGTTATCTAAAGCAGCTCCAGTAAGCTGTATCTACAGTATAATTTAAAGGCTATAAAACTAATTTACAAAAATATGCAGAAACTGTATGTAAACCAAACACAAATTTGTCTCAGGCTGTTTTTGGTTGTGAGATGACCATCTTTAAGTCTCTTACAGTGAGACATAGGATCACCATTTAAAGCTACACCCAAATACATTGCTACGATTCTCATATGTTGGTCATATCTTTACTGGGATAGCCCAAAATCATACAGTGTTCCTTGTTTTATGCTTTAGAATACTGAGGAATTATGTATTCATGTGTTTATAGAAATCACATAATTTTCAAACATTAAATACTTTATTTTTTCTTCATACACATAAATGCCATCTCAACTTCATCATATTGGGACATTTAATATTGGTAGTCCTTACTGTAACAAACAAAACCCCCTTTTTTATATGATAAAATCCAAAGATGATTTGTGAGCATATGCACATATATGTTTGGATACAGTTTCTTTTTCTGTGCCCTCACACACCTTGTGTGTCTGCAGCAGGAAGCCTGGGTTGTGCTCCACATCACGGCCAGGCCTGCTAGGAGGGAGGGCCATTAATCTTAGCTAAATCAAATAAATCAAGTGCACTTTCGAAAAGAGCTGTCAGTGTAATTGTTGTGATAGCCATTCTGCAGTTACTCCAGGGGGAGCGCTATTGAAAACTGTGCCAGGGAATGCACACTCACTGCTATCCAAAAAAAAAGAAAAGCAAGTGCTCTGAGAAAAGATCCAGCTGAGGCTGCCCTCTGAATGAAGACATCTGAAGCTTCCCAGTCACATGCTGTAACTAAAGTTTGCATTCACATTTTCTGCCACAGATCCCATCATAGTGGGCTGCTCGGACAAGGCCGAAGCAGTCTAGAAGCCCTGTATTTGTGTTTGATCTTCATCCAATATTAAATGCGACCAAACCACCCCTAATGTTCTGCTCTGCAGCTGGCATTGCTAATAAATGATTTTACTGAGGAGAAAAGCAATGTGAAGATAAAACATCAAACCTAATCTTTAGCTTACATCCTGTGTGCATCTGCGCAGAAAGAGCACAGTTTGGTATTTTCATTTAACAGAATGCTGAACCCTTTCAAGAAAAACCATATTGCTGGGTGCAGGGATGAGACAGAGGAGATAATGGGGATGGAAAGAGCAGCATGAGAAAAGGCTGCACTGCCCTTGGCTTCCCTCTCAACCAATGAGGGTTAAATGACTACTGAGCACCTTGGCAACCATTTCTGTGCTCCTACTTCTTCCTCTAATTTGACTGTGAACAGGCTAAACAGGCTGAATTCATCAGTCAGACATACCTATGCTTTTCTATCATAAGTAACAGATCTGATGGCACAAAATATCTCTGTCTTTTATCTCTGGAATAATTTCTTTATCTCAGACCTTATTTATTAATTTCAACAAAGCTTTTGTTGTGTACTCAAAAAATTATAAAAAGAAAATCCTGCCAAACTAAGTGTTTTTTAGGGTTCCAGCAGATGGTGCTAAACAGTGTGAGCTTGGATACAAAAGTGGGTGTTTGTGTTGTGTTAATGTCATGTGATTGGAGCCTCTGTCACTCATTTTCAAATCAGCAATCCCAATGACACACGGTTCTCAGCATTAAAAGCTAAACTGTGCATATTTGTGGTTGTAGCATGCACACCCGTTTAACTCAACATCTGTAATATAAAAAATCCTTTGCTGCATTTTATTTACAACACACGACACAAAAATTAGCCTCAACCCTGAATAAACCTTGGTCACGCTCAGGAGTAACAAAGTAAACAAAAGAAGGTTAGAAAATGTGTAAAGAAAAAGAGATGAGAGGACTTAGATGGATGCAAACTCTTTAATTTGTTTGACCCACTCTCTCCTTAAATGAGAATGGATGGAGGGATTCCCGATGTCCTGATTAGAAGATGGATGAGTGTGCCGCTATGGCTTTAATTGATTGAAGACAGGAATTCGGTTAGGGATAATTGAATCATGGAAATCATTAAAAGCTCAAGTGCACAAGATAATTAGAGGAGCTAACCAGGTTATAATAAACCCTCATCGTTAGATTGCTGAGTAAAAATAAGCTTGTTATCCTGCAAGATTTCACTTCCTGTGACAGACATCAAACATCAAAGCACCTTTTTTTTCATTTAGAGGCACTTTGAAGCTGCTTTGTAGCATCACTCAGATCCTTTTTATGAATAAATGACTGCTCTGTTTTAATGTTTCCGTTTACTAACGACTAAATGGTCTCCGGGCCAGTTGTTTTGCTCTGGATTCCCTGGGTTAGCTGGGGGTCAGGTTCTACTTCACTACTCTATCCAGGGAAATGAGGAGCAAGATTAGTTTGGGCTCAACCTTGGGCTATTCTGTTAACTAAATCTCTTCACTTAAGATCTTAGCAGATCCTGAATCACTGATTGCATTGCAGTGAAAATGAATACATATATAAATAATGAATGTGGATGTTTCAAAGTGTACTTGTGTGTGAGTCAGGCACCTTTGTTAAGCTGCTGGGCTTTGGTACTCTGTAGGTTCAGTGTAGATGTGGAGTGCAGTGCTGATTGTTACCCATAGAAACTAAGTAACCTATGGCTGGTTACTGTCACAGAATGCCATGGTAACAGCAGAGCTTAACGACAGGGGTGTTGGCAGGCCAGTTTTCTATCTATTTCAAAGAAATGATCATACTTAAGTAAAGCTGCTCTCCCTCTGCCCATTACCATTCTCCTCCCCTTCCTTCTCTTCAGTGTGCTTGTCATCCAGCTGGAGTGGCCAAGCATTAGCTTTGTATTTGAGGCAGCAGTCAGCAGGGGGGTATGATCTGTCCCCCCTGTAGATTCAGGCTGCCCTAAGTCTAGATATGCCAGGCCCAAAGACTTGTGGGTAATCCCTCCTCCTCTTTCACCCCCTGCAGTGCTTCCTGAATCAGATTGCTGCTGACCCCCGCTGAGTGACGTCTCACCCAAGAGAGTGGGGAGCGGTCACAGCAGGAAAGCAGACAGGCAGTGATGCCATGCCCCTGGGCTGGGCACCAAACATGCATGTAAATACATGTCCCACCATGTGTGTCCAGCTTTTAGTAGATGACACGCCTTTGTTTTTTTGTTTTTTTTCTTGCACAAGCTTGAACATGACATTTTCTTGCCCTTCGCATAAAACTGCATGTGCTTCCAGTGACTTGGGCAAACTTATACAACTTCCACAAACTGTTAAAAGAATGAATAAACATGAAAATTCATATTCACCACTTCATCTTTGAGTCTTAATTTCTCCAAAGATGAATAGATGTACGAATCAACAAGCTGTCTCGGCGGGGGCTTCGTTGTGCACCGTTTTAGCCCTGATTTCAACCCAAACCAAATCGATTCCAGAGGTCATTTTCCTCCCCTTATTTTCTCTTTCCTGTGCACCAGTGGTCCTGCTCTGCAGCCTGCTATGAAGGTTATCTATGGCAAGACTTTGTATTTATTTTTCTCTGTTAGAGCAAAAAGGGAAGAGAAAAATAAATCTGTCTCCACTTAGCAAAACCTTGGCTCTTTCACAGGCTCAAAGCCTCGATGGTGGATGAATGAGCAGTGAAGATGAGGTATGTTGTAGGTACAGATGCTGAGTGAGGCATACTTTGAGTTTACAGTGAAATGAAATGTATGGCAGGTGGCGAAAAAAGAAATAACCTATTGAGGTGATAGGTAGATGTACAGTTTATGATGCTGTAAAGGCAAAAACGAAGCGTGAGATGTGAGCAAAATGAAGATAGAGAGAGAGAGAGAGGCCAGGCAGCTGGGAGCTCCCACAGACACACACTTCTGTCTAAGCCTCTTTCCTCTCAGGGCAGGGTTGCAGCAGGTCACGGCGGGATTACACTTTTGGCAAACAAGAGGGAGCTTCTCTCTCACAAAGCAGTGCACGACTCCCCCATGACTCTCAGCATCTGTAATAAAGCCAAGGCAGCCTGAACCTACAAACAAAAAGCTAACACGCTATTGATCGACAGCGGGCAACTTTGGCGAGGTGGTGTCGAAAGGTCGGCGTTGTGCAGACAGCTCGGCTTGGGGTGAAGGGCTATTATTGGGATGAGGGAAAACTCTGGCGTTTGGTCTCATCTCAGAAAATCCTCACTTACTTAGCCATTTCACCAAACTGTCAGCACAGGAGAAGAGCTATTGTTATTCCACAAATGAATAAAAATAGCCTGTGTGCAGCGCTAATATTCCAATAAAAAAAAATACAAATTGGGTTTTTCTATCCTTTCAATCAATAGCCATCCCCTGCAGTGCTTCCATGTCTCTTTACTTCCTAATCAACACTTCCACTCATAGGGAGGTCAGCTGAGCAGGCGCATGGTGCCCTGAGCAGTGCTTTGAACTTAATTAAGCAGCATTAAACACAGCCAAAAAGATTCATTAATACACAGGCAAGATGAGCAGCTAGATGAGAACATGGCTCCACAACCAAAGAGATTCAGCTCCAGTTGGCTGTTGAACCCACATGGGTCAACATCGAGGGCACAGTTGTGAAGGTCCCACAAGGACTACAAAATCCGTTAGATTTGATAAAGGTTCCTCCAAACACTCCGTCTTTCTTTTGCTATTAAATAGTCATACTAACTACAAAACTCTGCAAAAGACAATTAGTCTAAACGGAAATTACTTATTAACTTTATGCAAAACCTGCAACAATAAAAAGACAAAAGAACGGTAAAGATGTATGGATGCATGTGCCTGCAGTGAGCCACTGGGGTGCTAAGAGGCAGGGCCTGTTAAAGGAGAGCTCTAGACCAAGGTGTTCTATAGCTCGAGGCCTAACGGTGATAAATGAGTCCCTTAATGTCGGCAAACACTTTATCTCTGCTTCATCTGTTTTCATTAGGCTGGGCCAACCTTTGGCTGGGCGAGAACGTGCTGTAACTTTCATTACTACAACACAGAAAGCAGAGGCAGAAAGACCTCCCATCGGTCTAATAAAAACTCCAGCTTAGACACTATCACAGATCCCATTTCTTCTTATTATAATTGCATACTGTTGTTATAAATTAGAAAATGCCACATCTCTCATAGTTGATCAGTGCTTTTCCTTAACACATGTCGCTCTGTTGTTGCTAGATGATATCTGCTCTTTCTGCTTTAAGTGGCCTTAAACAATATTGTTCAATGTGGGTCGCTTCTTTTATTTTTATTATTTCTCTCTGACAGGATTATTAAACAGGCACTAAGGCCTTTGAATTCCTTACTAGATAGTGATGGAGGAATCTGAGTCTGGTTTATTGTTGCTGGAAAAACACCTGCAGCACATGGCTTATTTAGCTGCTCGGGAGCTTTCAGTCATACCTCACAGGTTTCATTAGCACACGGTGAAAATATAAATGACACCAAACTGTTTAGAAAACAACCTCAACACACTAATGGTTGCTTCTCTGGAAGGTTACATGCAAATGTGCAGTACTTAAAATAATACTTAAATAATTGAAAGTGTTTAAAACTGTTTTAACATCGTCAGCTAAATGTAAAAAAAATGTAAAAAATAGGTTAGCATTCCAAGTAGTTCAATTTAGCTTTATTTAAATAGCGCCAATTCAAAATAAAGTCATCTCAAGGATTCTTTACAGACACAGTCCAAGTCAGTCCAGTTCATTGTAGTTAGCCCCTCATCTCCTGCCTGCCCTGCCCTCATGTATTTCGCCTGCATCTCGCCAGCTTCCCTTGTGTTAGTGTGTGTGTGTGTTACCTTCCTATTTCTTTGCTTGATTGTCTTGTTGCCTTGCCCTCAGCTTTCCAGCATTAATCTAAACCTCACCCCCTTGTGTTTTTGAGATCTCTTTTAGACCAGCATTAAAAAGTTCGTAACAACCTGATCTGAGCCTGCATTTTGAGTCCACTTTGAACCATGTTAATTATAATCAAATAAAAACTTATCTGTTTAATGGCATCCATGATAACTCCCAATCTGGTTTTTATAAATTCCACTGAAACAGCATTACTCAAAGTTTCCAGTGACATTATGATGTCAGCAGACTCTGGCAAATACACAGTCCTGGTGTTGTTAGACCTCCCCTCATCTTTTGACACAGTCTATCACAAGATCCTTGCAAACAGACAAAGGGATCTTGTTGGAATGTCTGGCTTATAAATGATTCCCTTCATAGTTATTTGATAGAAGTTGCAGTGTGTTTGCAATTCATGTAATGTCTTCAGAGTTGTCATGTGGAGTTCCTCATGGCTCCATTCTGGGGCCTATTTTGTTGTTATATATGCTTCCCTTAAGTCAGATAATAAAACAATTCAGTAATGTCTCTTATTTTTATGCTTATGATATAAAACTGTACTACTCATTCAAAAAACTGAAATTTTTTATTATTGCACTGGACAATACTATCCCTGACATTAACCATAAACTGGGTGATTTAGGAGCCTTACATAAGCCCAGTCTAAGAAACCTGTCTCAAGAACAGCACTCAAGACATTTAATAAGAAATTGATTTTTTCATTTGAGGAACATCTCAAAACAGTGGTGTCAACAAGTAAACTACTACTTTTATCATTATGATTAGACCACTGCAATAGTCTGTTTACCTGTCTTAATAAGAAGGAGCTAGCCCATCTTCAGGTGGTCCAGAAATCTGCAGTGAGACTTCTGACTGACTCAAAAGAGCTCATATAACCCCTATTTTATAGTCACTTCACTGGTTACCTTTAGAGCTCTTCATAGTCAGGTTCCTCTTTATATTGCTTACCTGCTTCAGACGTATATGTCTTTTAATGATCCCTCACACTTGCTTAAGGACTCGAGGGGACCGATCTTTCCAAGCAATAGCACCTAGACTGTGGAATAACTTGCCCCTATCTTTCAGCAGCTTGGACTCTATGGATATTTTTAAAAGCAGCTGAAGATATTTTTATTCCAACAAACTTCTGGTTAGACTTTGAGAATTATGACTGATTTTACATTTTATACTTCTATTTTATGTGTTTTATTTGGTTGTGAATTTTATCAACTTATTTTCTCCGTAAAGCACTTTGTGACGACTGTCTGTGAAAGGTGCTATGAAGCTCCTCAGTCAAGAAAAGATGTGAGGTTTGAGTGCACGTCTCATGAAGCAGAGGAAAGAAATTTCTTGATTTTAACACAGCAATATGGACAAAGAGACAACAACATAAACAAGAGCCTTCAACCAACATGAAATTTTGAGTTGGTGGCTACAGACAGAAAATAAAGAAGCATAGTTACAATGTTAGGTTACGTTCAACTCCAGCAAAATGTTACGTTGAGTAATTCTCAATATTTAAGAGTAGGTTTAATCCTAACTTTTTTATTTTATTTTTTTATTATACTTGTATGGAAAGTAGACATTCAGGCATCCCTTCAATTTTTTTTGTAGTTACTAGAAGCCACAGTGTAAATCAGATTAAATCTGCCTACAAATCCTGAACCGTGTGATTTTCAGCACAACCGAACATCTGCAACTTCTAGTTCCAGGAACACAGTAAGGTTTGAGCCTGATGAATCAGCTAAACACTGAAGAGGTGATGTAAGTTTGACCTCCAAGTCTGAAAGCAACTCGTACAGCAAAGGATCTTCAGCCCTAGTTGATGAAAAACCCAGGTTTTACCAGCTGTTTTACTCCTTAGAGCCACAGTGTAATCTCCTCTTATCACAAAGTCAATTTATAGAAACAGATGTACCCGCTGTCCGCAGCCAAACTGAAGCCCAGAAAAGGCCTCAAAAAGTAACTCTTTGCTTGTGGTTTGTTGAGTTTTGACACATTTGAATCCAATGTGACATTTTGTACAGTTCTGTAGTGAAGATGGTTTTTTTACATCAAAGGCAGTTTTTGAAAGTAATAAACAAAAAGAAAATTCACACTGATCTGACTGTGTTTACTAATAAAAAATATTTCTGGTTATATTTACCCAGACACATGACTTGTTAATTAATTCAGAACTGAATAAAATCAGTTGTCAGTCCAACTTGTGAGGAATGTGTATGTGCTGCAGAAGTGTCTGGTAGCGTATTTTACACTAATTTAAGCACCTTTTGAAAGCAAATATGTGCCATTATGGAAATGGCTTGAGTTCCTTAAAAAATAAAAAATACAGCATGGCCCTTTTCCATTTCACTAATTTATACATATTGCAGATTTAACCAACTTCAAATGGCCATTGAACAAATAATTTAAATGCAATTTGCCTGAAACTCTAGGTTTAAATATGAAAATAAAGATAATATCCAGTTAACATTTGCTGGGATGTGCACACACATCAAGTATGAAAATCTGAGCAGATAAGCAAAGCTGAACATTTGTGTTACATTTTGTTGACATGTGTTAAAGGTTTTAACAGCAGGGATTTTGGATCTCATTTTATTACTTCATCAATGAGAAAAACAGTGCTCTTGAGGAATAAAACTGATGAAGAAAGCTTAGTTTACAGCATGTTTGTGCCACTGAGGGGAAAATGTCTGGCAGAGCGCTTAGAGAAGAAAAAAATAGTTAGGAAAGCGATGTTAAAGATGTGGACTATAAAATTTCATAATTTTGCTGTAAAACTATACAAATTTTTAACTACTAGACATCACAAAACCTCTCCAGCTAAATTATTTATTTATGTTATAAAGTAAACTTACAAGTTTAGTGAAATTCCATTTGAATGCAGAAATATTTTAAATACTTTTCTTGTTTGGTTTCTCATTGAAATTTCATCAAATCACTTAGTGTTATGGATTTTGAGTTTAAATGATCTTGTATTATTAATTTTATATTCCCTTTCTACACTGTTCAGGGTCACAAAGCTGGAGTCTAGAGAGGTCAGGGCCAACACACATAATTTAGAATGACCAGTTTACCCAACCTGATTTGGGGAATAAACTTCTCACACAAAAGCTCTTCCCAGAATTCAAATTAGCAACCTTCTTAATGGAAGTTGTCATAGAAAACACTGTTGATAATGATTCGGCACTGCAACTCATTATTTTCATTATACCATAACGGCATCTTCAATCTAGAAGCAATAAAATGTGGTCATTTTTTAATTTATTTTTTTTTATTATTAACTATGTTATACTAAACAGATCCTTCTTTTGCCAGTAAAACAGAGCTCATCTGTGGAGAGACTCATCACGACCTCTGATGGTTTGCTCCGGTAACGTAAGCCTCGGTGGATTAAAGCACATCTCACAAAAACTAGATTTGAATAAGATCTGTAAAATCTGGAGACCAAGTCAACACCTGAAACCATTCTCAAACAGTTTTTGAAGGAAGGCAGTACTCACTATTCTGCTGGCCATTAGCAATATTGTCTGTTAATGGTTGTACTTGGTGTGAGTCGTCAACCACGTAAGTGGGAGTACCCAATGTTTACCAGCAAACCATGGCTCCCTACCAGCTTTTCCTATTATGAATCCTTGTGCCACATCGTTCCCTGGTGTAGTGTTGCTCACAGACTTGGTCATTTTCCTACTTCTAACACATTAACTTCAAGGAGTTCGGTGGCTGCATAATACATCCCACCAACTGCCAGGTACTGTTGTAGCAAGTTAATTAATGTATTTCAATTCATCTGTCAGTGGCAATAATCTCATGGCTGATCAGTGTGTGTTAGCAGCTAAGGAAATGAGCAATGTTGGTGTAAGTATTAGGAAAATATAACACCACCCAAAAAAGGGCCAGAGAAAAAAGACAGATAACTGACATAATATCTGATGTAAGCTTTACTTTCAAATCCTGTTACATTTAGATCTGGCAAGTTTAACATAAAATAATGCCAAACAAGGAAAACAAATACAAAACCAAAAAAAGTACAAATTGTCTATTTACCAGTTATCATCACAACCCTGTACAGCCTTAACAATGGAGTAATAAAAAAAAAATAATAATAAAAAATAAAAATAAAAGCTTTTTACAGCACAAACCTATCTTCACCAAGTGCCAAAAGTTAAGATAGTTGAGCCTTTTTCTAATCAGAAAATACAGCCAAACATAAAGCTGATTGTAGACAGTGCAGTGTGATGCTTACTAAATGCTAACCAAAGGAGTTAGTTTCAAACACAAATAAGTGCTAAAGGACCAGAGAGGACAATGTCATGCATACTCTCAAGTGCTGGAAAGGTAGTCAAGCTTAAAGGTCACTGTGCTGCGTACAATAGGAAAACAAAACAAAACAAACAAAAACAAAAAAACAAATAGGATAAGTGCTTGAGAATTCTGGTTTTCTAAATATTGAGTCCTGTTACCCTTTTAAAACATTTCACTCAGACAAAGGGGGGCAAAAAGAAGTGCAGCTATTCATGAATATGCTGTATTAAAAAGGCAAACACTTTTGATCTTTTTTTTCTGTTGGACCCTGACAATTAGTTTGACTCATTCTCAGGAGTCTCAGGTGGTTTCCTTCCACCAAGTGGCACTAGAGTATAAAAGATAACGCAGATAGTACAGGAGAAGAGTGTGTGCGCGTGTGTTGGGAGAAATGCTCCTAGCTCCCCAGAGACAGCATGCTAGATGTTGACAGAGAGCAAAAAAAATAAATAAAGTGTTAAACAAACAGCTGCGTTGAGAAGGGGAAGAGAATCCAAAGCAGGACGTGACGGATTCAATCCTAACATCACATCCTGTGGTGAGTCACAATTTGGTCTTAACAATTTATGATCTCTGTCCAATCCATGTTTTTCTGACATGACTTGACTACAACATAAGCAACAATAGATAATAATGCATCAGCAAAATAGACAACTAAATAAAATTAGGACAATTAAAAAAAAAAAAAAATTCCCGTCACAAATAAGGGATTTTGGCTTGAAGACCACTTAGGAACACAAGCGCAAATACAGGTAAAGCTCTTCTTAAAAGAAAAAAAAAAACTTACTACACCGCCTTATCTTGCGAAACAAAACTTCTTTTGGAGCGCTTTACAGATAAATACATATTCTCATAATCGAAAAGTGCAGCACTGTGCAAAATTGCCTAAAACAATTTAGCCTGGGACCTTTAGTTCCCAGGGGGGAGCTTGACCTCTACTGTCTAATTCATGCAATTTGTGTTCAATTACTTTCTCCGATTTCACAGAGGCAGACCCTTTTGCACCACCAGAAATGACCAGAAACTGTGGGGTGTTGAGTCATTTCCAGCAACATATGCCTACTTCACATTATGTTAACTTGGTGGATCTAAGTTTGCACTTTTAAATTTAAGAAAACAAAAGATTTAAGTGCTTTTGGCTGGAAGAGTAACAACATAAGTGCAATTAAAACTCAAAAGCTCAACAGAAGAAATTGTGAAGGGGGAGAGCGAAAAAGCAGTACCAAGTCTGCCAGTCTACCAAAAGCCAGAGCCATTGACCACAATGCTGCACATGGCATGGCTTTGCTTAATCATTGCACCTACAGGAGCATTTTCTCACAATGGGTTCTCTGTGAATGTTAGTAGAAAATGTTTAATATGATGTAAAAGGCTCAGTAAAAAAAGAATGAAAGAAAAAAAGTACAAATAAAAACAAATGAAAAACAAAAAGACAGAAAGGCCACCAAACACAAACTTTCCTGTCTTTAACAGCACAGAAGACGTCCCTGTTCACACTTCTGTATCGCATCTTTTTCATGTACATAAACAAAAATACATTCATTCAAGTCATTTTGGAACAGTTTTTTTTTCTTTTTTGTACACAAAAATTACAAAAAGCTCCAAAAAGCACCATTGAATCGGCCTGTGGTGACCTTGGCTGTGGGTAGCTTGCTTACCCAGAGCAGATCACCTCCACAAAACAGTTATCTCATATATCTCTTCTAAGTATGAGTGCATGATACATAGTTCTGCATATAATGTGCTGATGTCAACCTGGTCTCATAGATAATGAATAAATGTTTTATTGTAGTCTTACACTGGTTTGCTGTAGCAGGGCCCCCCAACCACTGGGCCACTAAGACATTTGTTGACCTAAGAATTAGTTATTTTGGTAAGTTACATTATTTTTACGCATGCAAAGAAAATGTGTGCATGTGTGAATAATTAAACATTAGTTAAATGTCCTAATGGTGAAACACAAATAGTTATAGTGGGTGAGAATACGTTTTTTTATCTACTGATAAGCTGATCAGCGTGTTTCTTTCTTATTATTTGGTAGAGGAAAATGATAGGACTGTTCTGTCATCCTCTGTTTTATTTTTTCCCTGGGAAAACATGTTGGGGACCCCTGCTCTACAACACTGGATTACTTGTGAGTACATATGTTTCAGTAACATTTTGCATTTATATTTAAATTTTCCCCACCTCACACGATAGGTCAGATGGAAATATTTACATTACCACAGCTTATTTTCCAAGTTTGCAAATAAAATCAGAATGATCTACTAAGCCATTTGAGTTACAATGATTCTGAGACAGAAGTGAAATCAGTCACCAGAAATGCAGAACATGTTTTCACCATTTTACAAATAAAAAATAGAAAGAAGAAATAAAAGAAAGAAAGAATAACTCAAAAAGACAGGAGGAGAAGGGGCTACAAAACTATGTACAAGATTGATAAGTAAGTGCGTGGTCTGAGGCGTTGCTTTGGAAACGTGCTTTTTTTTCAATGAAAAGCATTCCGTTTCATTGGTTCTGTCCACATTGCACCGCTAACACTTCAAGATATTTCGAATTCAGCTTCCTAATGACGTCAAAGCTAGCTGAAACACAGAAACAGGCATGCTATTTCAATGCATAATAGCAAGGGACAAAAATGCACTAAAATATAGCACTTGCAAGATTTGTTTTGACTTTTTCAACTTTTTATCTTGTCAAACGACTAAAGAAAATGTCTATAAAACTGAGATGCGTTAGTTTCACCAGATAAAGCGACTGGGTCCAGGTCATTCAGATGCTTACAAACCAAAGAGAAGGTAATAGTGTGTAGTACTTGAAGTAGTAATAATTCAATTGATAGAACTGATAAGAAAAGCAGCTTTTTGATATAAATGCATTTTAGCATGTACAGCGTTTTTGTTTTATAAATGTCTTTTTTTTTCTTTTTAATATGTTTGTCTGGTCCAGCTTATTTTGCTGGTCTGATTGGAAAAGACGTTGCTCCCACTGCAGTGGTCAAGTGTCATTTACACCACCGTCCAAGGAGTGAGTGGAAAGAGCGGGAGATGGGGAGGAGGAAGAAAAGAGATGGGTGAGGTCAGACAGTTTTGGCCCTCTCCATCAGTCCAAGGTAGGCCAGGAAGGAGTGTTTGTGGGAGGAAGGTGAGGAGGAAGAGAAGGGGGGAGATGCAGAGTTGGAGAAGAAGAGCAGAGAAGACGTGGCTGGCCACCATCTGGAGTGGAGGTGTGAGTGGAATGTGAAGCGACTGTTGTGGGTGTACAGGGTGGTGAGGGGGATTAGGTGGGCCCGGTCGCAGTTCCTGTACTGTTCGAACATGTTACGGGAGGAGGGCGGGAAGAGGGAGGGGCTGTCACTGCTGCAGTGTCTGGTAGTGTCTGTGCCGTTGGTACCAGCAGCATTGTTCAGAGAGCTGGTGGTGTCAAGCTGGCGAGACTTGCCCAGTGTGAGTGACAGAGCGACCGACTGGAGCGCCTGAGATGCTGTTAGACTCATGAGGGGGCTGTTACTCCCACTCCCCCCACTGCTACCGCCTCTGCTGAACAGGAAGCTCTCCTGGCTCTTCTGCAATGAAGAACATCCCGGTGATGCTCCCTTTAGCGGCTGCTCCTCCCCTCCTGCCTCCTCATCTTCTTCCTCCTCCTCCTCTCGTCCTTCTAAGTCTCCATCCAGGCCCCCAGCTCCTCCACTCTGGTGTTTCTTGAGGTGGCGGCTGAAGACAAAGGGGTGTGTGGTGGTGAAAGGGCACTCTTGGCAACCGAAAGTCTGGCGCGGCGCGTGCTTCAGCTTCTTGTGCAGGTTGAGGTTGTCCTTACGCTTGCAGCTATAAGAACAGCGGTCACAGTGGAAGGGCCGCTCGCCTGTGTGCACACGCACATGCTCGATCAGCTTGTTGGCCGTTTTGGACAGATAGCCACACTGCTCACACTTGTAGTGGTTGCCCAGGCGGTGCCCCCGCATGTGGGCCTCCAGCGAGGCCTGGTCGGGCCACAGTCCCTGGCAGATGCGGCAGCGGTACTCCATCTTACAGTGCGTCTTCAGGTGGCACTCCATGGCCGCTGGACGATTGGTGGAGTAGATGCAAAAAGGGCACCTGGTTAATGCGACACAAGGGAAAGAGGAAGGGAGGACACAGCACACAAAAAACAGAAGACAGTTGAAAGCAAAGTACGTTCACAACCATGTAACACAGCTTGACATTCATTTGCACAAAATGATGAAGAGGAGGACAGATAAAGGAAAACGGTGTATTAGGTACAGTTGTGTGTGCTCATGGTGGTATGTGTGGCAGTTTAATGGTGGAAAAATTGAGGTGATAAGGTATGTGTGTGTCAGGGAGGGTGACAGGCTGGAGTAAAGTTTGGAGCAGTAGGACATGAAGGGAAATGAAGGAATGAGTGGCACTTACATTTAAATAGCACCTTTCATCTGCTCTGGGCCCCAAAGCGCTTCACAAACCCTGCAGAACAGAATCACCTCAGAAAAACCTCAAAATGGACAAGGCCCTCTCTCCCTCACTACACGCTCCTACACAGAGAAACACTTCACTTGTGTGCATACACATGTACACATCTGCCCACACCTGAATTTAACAGTATAGATAAATAAGGTAAATTAGTAAACTAGAGCTGGGCAATATGGGAAACACATAGCTCAGTATTTTCAGATATAATGGCAGGGCATGTTGTGTATTGGTATTTTTCATTAATATTGATTGTTATAATTATTATAATACCTACTATGGAACTCTAAATATTTACCCACTACCTGCCATCAACTAGTTCCAGCAGTTTCACTTCTCCCCCGATAATCCCTAATGTCATATTGTATTTAAATACAACGTAATACCTACAAGTTTTTATTCATCATATTTCAATTTCTTCTAGTAGAGAATGTAATGAATATGTTATAGAGGCTGAAATAATACACACACATATATATAAAACTCTAGATAAAGTCCATGTTGTGATTCTGCTCACATGTCAAATTACTGAGTGTTAGTTAACGTGTGCAGCTCACAGCCAGGCTGCTGGCGGACAGAGACGAGGAAAGAAAAGTGTGTGTGTGCTTGCAGAACTGCTCGGGTAACACAGAATTTAATCACAATTTGTCCAACA
>JBAMHW010000004.1:15865666-15888162 GCA_037177495.1 Rhadinocentrus ornatus
AGACGAGGAAAGAAAAGTGTGTGTGTGCTTGCAGAACTGCTCGGGTAACACAGAATTTAATCACAATTTGTCCAACACTAGTTGCTTTTTATATTTTAAAGAAAAGAAAGAAAAAAAAGACGAAAAGAGCTGCATAGTTTGCTAAGTGTGTCTGTAGCTCACCTAATTGTTGACAAATACAGAGGGAAAGACAGGGCTAAGATGTGAGTAAGGAAAAATACACACTAGTAAGGCTTTACAGAGTACAGACAACATCACAATACATCAGTGTAAAGGGTAATGTCCGATTTTATATTAGTTTGAAAACAAAAGTTAAACATTTAGTATAATGCCCAGCCCTAGTGTAAAACTAGTACAATTTAACATTTGACCTCAAAAGAGCTAATTTCCCTTGTAGTTCGTCCACAGAGTAAAACAAATCTACAACATCCACTACTTGACTCGTTCTCTTTTAAAGCTTTGTAAGCTTTACGGTATCCATCTACCTTCAAATACATTAACACTAGACAGAAGAAACATTTAAAAAACTCCTTCACATATATTCCCTCACACTACAGCTAAATGTGTGAGGATCTGTGAGCTATGGAGGGGCTTCTTGTGTGGACGTGTCATTCAGTAAAAATGCTACCACTCCCAGACATTTAGACATGTTGAGAACATGCTAACTCCACTGATGGCTACACAGAAGAAAAAATAAATAAATATGTGAAACAGATTTTTGTTCATGACATGATGAGGCGATACTAAATGATTTTCAATGGTTCTGCACATGCAACGACTGGAGTTATGCAAACGTGTAAAAACAAAAACGTGACTTGTGTTGCTTACAGTGAAATATCCACAAAACCTCGACAGTTTTACTGCTGACTTTTCTAAAAATCTCCTACATGAGGACAAGCTGTTAAAAATATTTCTAAAATAGTGTTTCAGTAAATTTTATGAATAGAAAAAAACCAAAGCACCAAATGTAGTGTGTGGTGTGTAAAGGTCAGTAGATGGAGTCTGTGTTGGCTCGAAAAGCCTGAAATGGTACAAAAAATGTGTCACAGTAAAAAGAAAGCTCCTTTGGGACAGGAGTATGGAGATGGGGAGGGAGGCATGTGAAGAGCTAGGCTGATATTTGCAATTTAAGGCTGTCTTATGAGAATATATTAAAATGAAACGTATATCCAGTATGTATTTGTATATAAAAAGGTTTGAACATTGTGTGTGCGTGTGTGTATTAACTCTGATAGCAAGCAAAGCAATAGTTTTAAATGGACTACTCTGCTATTTTGCCGAAATGAGTGATCACATTTGTGTTTACACAGTGTGTTTACTTGTTTGATTGTCTTCCAGGGGTGTGCCGACAGATTTTATATAATCAACAGAATAGTACACTATTATGCATGTCTGTATTTAGAAAAGAAAAAAAAGTAGCTTTTTGGATTGCAGATTCCCTCTGATATTTTTCTTTGGCATGAATGTTAGCTGTGGGCAGAGGAACAACAGACCCCGAGGGGAAGCCCATTTCCATCTCCTTTTCACTCTCCCTTCTGTTCAGAACAGCCACTGCAGACCGAAAGACCACTGCCTAATAAGTTATACTTGCCAAGAGAAGCTGTCGAGCAGCAAAACTACAGCTTGTATCATTTAATTTGCTGGCAGTAGATAATGAAGATAAAATTGAGGTTAACCAATTAAAGCCACATGGCTAAAATAATCTTCAAATTGACCTTGCATCTGTGTTTTTCTGTCCAACAAGTCAAAGTTTACAGGTGTCATCTGTGTGTCTGTTACAGTCTGTTCTTATTTCTTTGTGATCAGTTCTGTTTATAAACTTTTTTAAAAATTGGTAGAAAGGAAGACTCTAGGGAAGAGAGGAAGACATTAAATGTGGGTGCAATCTTTCTCTGTGGGGAGTGTTGTATTCAAGTTCAGTTCTAGTTAGAAATAATTACAGTAGTAGTAGTCAGCAGGCTTAATGTATGTACATTTATTCAATATTCTTAATGTTTAAGTTATTCCACATCCAACTTTCTTTGTACAAAAAGTTAACTAGTGCATATAGAAATAAATAAAACTTTTGGCTCGCCATCATCATCATTACTGTTTCAAATTATAACATGCTCTTAAAGCATGTTAGGTGCAAGCTTTAGTTCAAGTAACTAAAGTGAAGTAATGCTGACATAATCCAGCTAGCACACCCCTGATGTGTCTATGAATATGTGCAGTGAATTGGAAGGGTGAGTAAAGGAAGGACTGGTGTAGTCTGTACTTGCTTTCCTTACTTGAGCCCTCCAGAGGGGACGGTGTGACACTTCTTGTGCTCCAGCAGCTGCTCGGGTGTCTTGAGAAACTTGTGGCATACGTCGCACTCAAACATTCGCGTGATGAGGTGGATCTGGAGGTGCCGTTCGTACATGCTGCGTGTCTTGCATACAAAATTGCAGAAGACACACTCAAAACCTGTATGGAGTGGGAAGAGGAGAGCATGAGTTAAGACTAGGCTCATCAGTCTCTGGATGGGGTCTTAAGCTGTTTGAGACTCTGCTGGACTGGAATATCAGAAGTAGTACCCCACCTGCTACCAGTAAAAGAGATTAGGGTCTGAGATGTTTTGGTGTGAGTCCATAACAGGGATCAATCTTTAATGACACAGGATCCTGCAAATCCCACAATAAATCCGGATATTTTAAGGTCCTCCTGATTGATAAATAGCTACACTGCCAACAAATCCTCACTCCAGTTTCTAACAAATACTTTAACACAATTTCAATCTCCAAGCTCAAGACAAATAATCCCAATAATCTCAAACTTCAGTCAAACCCTCCAGACCCTTAAAAAAATGATAGAATTTTAATAACAAGTTGAAAAGTACTCCAGGTCTCTGGAAAAGTACTTCTTGTGTAAATCTGAGAGTACCACATGAAGTTACTTTATAGAAGACATATGACTGAGAACAGCCTAGATTAGGCCAAGTGCAAGCACCAGTAAATCTATGTGGCTAACAAAATGCTGTTGCTACTAAACTTGTCTAAAGACTTATACAGCTGTCCAGGATTTCTGTGCATATGAATTATGAAGGAAAAAATTATTTAGGTGCCTAACCTTCATAGCCAGCAAACACCTTCCTCATCAAAGTATTTGGTCTTTAAAGTGCTCCAAAGGAAACAAACTTTTGCCTAAATTATAGTTTAGAGAAACTATACTATACTGTACTATACTGATTGTGTGTTCTCAATCAGCTGCATACTGTATGCACACTGAATAGTCGCCCATCTCAATGAGACATCTGTGCATTTAGTTTTTTCTGTGCTTTCCCAATTGGCCTTACGATAATGGAATTGGTTTTTATGTACTCTAAAAATCTTGACTGAAAAGTCCTGACAAATATTTCCGGGTTTATGCAATTTAAATCCAACCAAAATTGATCCGTAAAGTAATTTATGTAGATTAGATGGGAATCTGAATGTGGGAATACGTTAAAATGTTTCCTACTTTGACTATGGCTTTTGTAATCATACATATTCTAGATTGTAAAAATATTGAAGACTTAGAGCCAAAATTTTATGGACTTTAAAATGATTAAATATATCTGGTTGGCAACAGTTTCTTGCCTTTGTCTTGCTTGTCCTCAGTTCCTGATCCTGAGTGACTTCCGGAGCTGGCCTGGCTACCTGCGGAGGAAGGTGGCGCGAGTAGGCTCTTGAGTTCTTCGTTACCGTGGGTATAGTCTCCGCCCTCAGAGCTGTTGAGCGAATCACTGAGGGCTGAGAGGGATGATGAGGTGCTCTTGGTCTCGCTGAGGGGGCTTCTTGAGTTTAGACCTGAACACAAAAAGACAGAAAGTAATAAGTATGATCAAAAAGTTGTAATGGATGGACTTTGTACCATCATTAATTCTAAAGAAAATCCTGCAAAGAGATACTACAAACTGGACTGTGCATCATGCATGAAATCAGTTTCAGACACCCCCCAATGTATGTACATTTATACACACTGAAAAACACACAAGCAGAAAAAAAATAAAAAAATATAAAAAAATTTAAAAAAGCAGCCTTGGCGGAAGCCCTGCTGCCAGTCCAATCAAGATGCAGTGTGCTTTTATTGATTCCCTTCTCTAAGTCCACAATTCACTGAGAAGAGAGAGGGAATTAGGAGGGGAGGGGGCATAAGGGAGCGCTGAGGAGCGTGGGTCATGGCCGAAGGAGCTAAGATGGCGGGAGCATCTCAGGGCACAGCTCAACAAAGAGCATTCACTCAGGAGGGAGTGAACAGAGGGAGAAACCCTTCATGAGTGCTGAAATGGTTGACCTATCTTTTCAATAGAGGCACACACAAATTATTTTAAACCATATAGGGACGTACACATACATGCTCTAAGACAGAGAAATTATTCTGTAAAGGAACATGAATAACTACCTTCAATCTAATTGAAATATACCAGGGCTGCTCACAGCATGCTCTTGGCACAAACCTCCCTGCTCCTTTGCTGCAGTGTTTATCATCTCCTTGCCTTTTCTTAGAACTATCCCAAACTCTAACCGCAGAGTTTGGGTTTCACAGTGGGTCAGCTTTAAACTAGGCCACCTGCTGAACTCTGCCATCATTTGCCTCAGTGTGTCCTATGGGGCACTACGGGTAGTCTTTCATAGTCTGTCAGGCCTCCATCATAAATGGAACTGGAACCATCTCTGTATGCAGCTTCGCCACCTCACTGAACACGACTGGAGTCTGACGGACGATTAAAAACTGAACACAAAAGACAGGATGTGTGTTTGTAAAGTTTAAGGTGACTAAAAACTCACGTTCTTATGGATTTGTATTTTTGGTGGTGGTGTCCATCTTGTGTGAGACAGAGATAAATGCCACACCAGGCTGAGAGACGCAAAAGATGACCACAGTGGCATCGTAACCCAGCTTGTCTCTAAAGGACCCAAAAGCTATTGATTTTTTTCCCCACAGGCACGATAAGGCCCAACCTTCTCAGATAAACAAGGCCACCGTGGCCTATGAAAGACCCTTTGGCTGTCTAGGCCAAACAAACTCAACCACCCACCCCCACACACATACACATGAGGTAACTAACATGCGCAAGGTTTAGTGGGAGAGCAAAAATCTACAATAAACTAGACAAAGCTGTTTTAGACAAAAACACTAATATCGACCAGCAGAGTTTCAGACCAGCAGCTCTAAAAGTCCAAAGATGGTCGATTGGAGAAAGCTAGTTTATGAAATCTAGCTCAGCTGCTCGTCTTTCCTCGTGTCCTCTGAACTGATCTCAGACTGTGTGCTCTTTCTTTCAACGATCCATGCTGATTTACTTTAATGGAGTCAAAATAACAAAAAATGCAACTGTTAATATTTAGAAAATTATATTTAATTTTGTGTTGATGACTTTGAAGCTATTAACTGATCAATAGCAACTTAACTGGCCATTTGTGTCTTAATGTGACAGAATCTAAACAATTTGTCAAAAAAAAGGTTCTCTGTAAAAGCAGTAAAATGTTTTTAAAGCGCTCAATTTATATTTACAAACCGATTTTGCAGAGGAGGAAATATAATATTTCCTGCTTTACTGCACAAAAATGGCTATGATCCTAAAAACCCTTAAAGCTGCAAGTCAGCTGTTTATCTTACTGCCTGTTTAATTTAAACCCTGTGTTTAAGTACAAAATGAAAACAACACAAAATGTGTGACTGTTTCTATTCTGAGTCAAAGAGTAGAACCACAACCTGCACGCTACCACCCACTCTTACATGTGCGAGTAATTTTCAAAACAACTCCATAAATCATTTCTGGAAAAGTTGAACCGTGCACTTTTCGACCATTCAGCTTCAGGAACAAAGGAAATGAAAATGTTACACAAGAGCTGAAATTATGAAGCGATTAACTGATTCTGAGAATCAAAGAAAACAATGATTTGAGACATTTTTCCAATGTTTAAAAATATCTTCCTGTCGCTTTCTTTGATGTATGCAAAAACATGACATTTTGTATATTTTCTTTGGGTTTTGCACAACAAACAAATGAACAGACAAATAATAAATAAATAAACTGGAGCACCTAAAGGTGGTGATATGTAGTTGCGGGCACGTTGGAGGTCTTTCATCAAAAACAACCTACCGGTACCTGCATGTCCGGTACTGATGTGACTCTTCATGTCGGTTTCCTCCATGCAGACATAGTCACAGACGGTGCAGCACAGTGAGAACATCCACTGCTCCTTGTCCACATGAAGAGACATGTGGCTGACAAACTGGGCATTCAGCTCCGTCTGGAAACCGCAAACATGGCAGCTGGAGAACAGAGAGGAAAAAGAAGGAGGATGGTGCGTACGAGAGGAGGGAGACAGTCAGCTTTGGTGTTATGCCTGCACAAACTGGCAAAAAATATGCTCTTTGTTCATCCTTTTAAATATGCTTAAAACATTCAAACCAGCAGTCTTCTTTGAATCTGAAATGGTGAAATTAACTTATTTGTGTAAGACAATTAAAATATTTTGGGAAAGCGTAACTGCCTATAACAGAGAGGTAAAAGTGACAGTCTGAGTCAAAGGACTGGATTTATTTGGCTTTACATAAAAACTGGAGGCAGGTTTAGTCAAAAGTTTAAAAACTTGACTACTGACAGAACTAAAACTCACAGAAGGGTCTTATCGAGAGATTTGCAACACAATCTGTAAAGACTAGGAAGTCATGAAGTTTAAGATACATCCTCTCAGGAAATCACAAACATTTCTACATTTTCGATTTTTTTCAGCAAATGAGACAAAGTGTTAATTAGTGAGATTTATTTTCCTGAGAAAACTCTGACTTACTTTTCCCTCATGCTTCCACTTTTTATGCTAATTTCCTGTTGCTTCAATATCAAAGGACAGATTTGAAACTGGCATCTATCTTATCAATCATCTGCACTTTTAGCCAGAAGGTCACTATCAATGTTTACAAAACTTCTAAACTATTCCTTTGAGGACAAAACATGAGCATGACTCACAATTGAAAAAAGAAAGCAACTCATGAAATATCTCAGGTTTTAAATATGAAATCAGATTACAAATATGTATCAATCAAAAAAAAGAAGGAAAAAAAAAAAGACAATATTGGCTTGTGACACGATGAGTAGGTGGAAGTAGCTGTGCCTGGTTTGTAATCACTACCTGTAGTAGTAGGGGCAGTTCTTGCGCTCAGTAGAGTCGGCTGTAACAGCGCTGACGATCTGTTCAGCATCTGTGTTGACCAGCTTGACAGAGTGGATGGTCAGGTGCTGATTGAGGTTAGCCCTGCACTTGGCTGCGTAAGGACACAAGTGACACTTGTATTTCCTCTCCTCTGCAACACGACACACACAGACATAAGACCCTAGTTACTGTAAACGTTATTTCAGATGATGTTCTGTTAGTTTGTGTTCAGTCTCAGAGCCTTGAAAAAAAGTTTAAACCTAATAATATCATGTCCAACCCCACCTAAACCTCATTTGACCCTCAACTGGAAATCAGATCACCAGAAGATGGAGAAAAAAAACACCTTCCCACTTTTCTGGGAAGCACAGATATTTTTGAAGAGGCCACTAGATTGTGATAACATGAACACAGTAACATAATATCTCTAGTTTATAAACACTATAGCACATTTACTTTTTATCCAAAAACAAATTAACATAGCAACACATCTAATCCCTCTAGCCCCCTCCGCAAACACACACGCTAACACGCACACCATTTGCCCCAAGGACATGAAGCCAGGCAACCTTTATGTCGCTGGGGAAACCAAAAAGACCATCACACTGACATATGCCCCTGCTTCTGCTCTCTGTGGTGTGGCCAAGCTGTTCACAGCCAACACTCTCAGATGGTGTTTGTGTGTGTGTGTGCACATGTAAAATGTGAGAGCATGTCCAATTGTGTGGGGGCATTTTGTACACAAGTCTCCATTTGTGTGCTGAGTGATTTGGTCTGGTATCCCAAGAAGGTTGCATTAATTTCTCTCCAAAGTTAAGTTACTTTAAATAAAATCTTGCAGGCAGAGTAAGTGTCATATTTTTAACTAACAAGGACTGCAAGTAGGATAGTGGAAGACGGTGATGAGGTTGAATGGATCAATGGGGAGTGGAGAGAGGCCAAGTTTTAAAACACAGTGTAATCAGATCACCAGGGAGTGAGAAAGTCTTCCATTTCTTTGAGCTAAGAGAGAAAGTGAAAGAGCGAACCAATCGTAGCAGCATTGGAATTACAAGCATGTGTGTGAAGCATCCTTCTAGCGTGGTAATTAGTTGGGTAGTTTTCCCAGTGGGACTAATCACGGTAGTAATCTCTTTAAAGGGAGGGTAATCTAGTCTGGTCAACCTTATTTGCTTCCTGTGGGCAGCACAAATGCAAAAATGCGCAAACGCAACACACTTTAAAGGATGCATGAGGACAATGCTTATTTGCAGCAGTAGTGTGTGGTTATTTACCTGTGTGTAGAGACAGATGTCTAGAAAGTGTCTGCTGTCTACCGAACACCTTGCCACATATGGGACAGGGGAAGAGCTGCTCGTGTAATCTCCACTGGGTGATCCCATTCCCTGGGTTGCCATCATCCTTCTCCGAGTCTGAAACACACAAAGACAGATAACTGCAGCCATCAGTCACTGCCATCACAACCAGCTGCAAACCTTCTGCATGAGATCCAAACGCTGTCTAGGATTTACACTGCTGTAAGTCAACCTTAATTCAATATAGACTGGTATTGAACTGTAAACCCTAACTGATACCACTCCTAAAAGGTGGTAGAAGACAAGGTAAGACATAGTTAAACCAGACCCTGAGTCAATTATTGATGAGATATAACACTAGTTATTAGCTGAAAAGATTATTCCTGTTTTGTCAATCCAGATCTTCTTAAAATATGTCAGCATTTAAAAATCTAGTTCTTATCTGATTGAAAGCGAGATAAGACCCATACCACTTCTCGCTGTACTAGCAGTCAGTTATCATAAAGATTAGAAACAATAGCAGCTCACTGGCGATATCAGGAAGATAAAAACACAACTAGCTCCCACTGAGTGGATTGAGAATTAACAATATGTATATTAACAAAAGGATGTTGAGGAGATATGCTGCAATAAGTCGGATCAGTGTGAAAACCAACCTCAGAATGTTTTGGGTTTTTTTCTGTTGAGGAGCTTCCTTAAGTAATAATTGGATCATTTATACCAGTACCAGGAATTTTCTTATCGATTCCTAATTGAGAATGAGTTTTTATTAGAGGACTTAAAACGTTGCTTCTATTTCTCGGTGCCTGATATGGAGTGCATGCAATGGCATTCACAGCCATCGCGCATATATGACCATATTGGTTCAGCTTAATAGTGCACATATAATTTTATCTAAACCACTATGATAATTTCATCCATAATCATCTTTCTTTAAAAGGTGCCCAGAGTCAACTGAGAATAAAACAAAATGCAAACTATAAATGGTGAAGCACAAGGTAAAATACATATTAGAATCTAAACAGATAGGGAAAAATGCTATTACTAAAAGTTGCTACTTCAAGATGACTAGCATGTGTCAAGTATAGCATAGCATTCACTGACTGTGATGCTGTAAATCATGGCACGCATCAGTTTAAGTATTACATGCTGAGGAAGTAGAAAGTAAAATAGTTGGCACATGAAAAAGGAGAAGTCTAATTCCTCTTGGGTTCAGTGAAACAACTGTTCCACTGGAGGCTAATTTGATACCTCAAGTCTGAAACTTGTCTGCCACCCTTGGACAGATGCCCCTGATCTAACCTATGGGTCGGACGTAGTATAAATACATTCTTAATGTCAACAGCAAGGAGCAGTCCTTCGCTCTGAAGCCCAAAGCACAAACATACCACTTGTTTCATCCTGAAAATGTGAGAGTGAGAATTTGCAGATGCTTTAATAAACTCTGAAGAATTAAAAGAATGAATTAAAGCTCATCTTATAAATAAAGCACAATGGGTATTTTTTCTATTGTGTTGTACAACTAGTACAGACAAAGACAAGGTTTCAGTTTAGTTTGATTTTGTTCAGGCTGTGCACACTAGCTTTGATCAACACCTAAATGCCATTATAGAAAGGAAGACGTGCTCTTTAAATTACTTCAACTCACAGTAGCTGATTGATGAGGTGTTTGTGGGGGTCTGAATACATTAATAAGGAAAAGCAAATACTATTTTCTGACATTTGGGGGCAGTTTTTGTGGTGAGTGGAAAAGAACAGATGGTGGTGTGTGAAGACATTCAGCTGCTGTTGCACTGACTCACACAACCTTGAGCACTTTTCGTGTATCTGTCTCATACTGAATCGCCTCTTTGCCCTCTTAAAGCAAATAAACAAATTTATTTTGTGCATCTTTGTTACATTTTCATTTTTGTCACATTATCACTTGTAGAGTGCTTGCTCTGAAATTATGTGAGATTTCTTCTTTAAATTTTTTCATTCATTCATTTTAGAAAAGGTAGTCTTACATGTAATTTATTCATAGTAAAGAGCAACATACTGTTGGCAGCATGATGCATTCAGGCTACAAAAAGCTGAAATTAAATATAACTTAAGAGAAAAATTCAAATTAAAAATAAATAAATTGTTTTTTATATTTTTTATTTTTAGATATATGAACTTTAAACCCCATTTGAATGAAAGAATTTCAATGTATTTTTAGTACGTTGTGACAAATTTAGTGAACTTAATTCTCATGACCAGAGACAATAAAATCTTTAACAATTTTTCTAATCAGTTTTACATAGCAATAGTTGGGTCAGAGGAGAGGCCTTAAGCGGGGCGTTGCCCACCCCTAAAATCTAACTGCTGTCACCCCAACAAGATACTTTATCTGTTTAGGCTGTCTACATTTTATGAAGAGGATGTAAAAGTCATAAAACCACCAGATGTGACGAGTGTATAAAGTAAAACAGCCAATAATTGGAGAAACGGGTTTTCTTTTGTAATTGAAAAAGTGTTTGTGCAACAGTGATTAAGGGTAAACTTAAGTAAATAACTGTTGATTTAAAAACACCATTGACTATTTGCTATTACAAATTTTGCTTTACTTTTACACGTGCCACCATTTTCCTGCTCCGTTTCCCTTTTTCTGGCTTTGACCAACATGTTGATGCCAATACAGCAGTTGGAAATAAATATACATAAAAGTAAAATGTGTGCAACCAAACAACTGTAAAGCAACACTTGCTAGCAATTGGCTGTATGCAAGCAATGTGAAGTGTGTGTTTGTGGTTCCTCAATCATGAACAGGTTGAAACATTTGCCAGAATAAAAAGGACGTTTTTACACACTTTAGTCTTTACAAGTTGGAACTGGTTTGGTTCCGGGGCACCAATATCAACTACTGCTTTCCTCTAAATTCACTGCGCAGGTTATTCTGCAAATCCGTATCTAAGAGGGTTTGTGACTGAATCTTATAGAAAAATCAATTTACTATTCTACTGACTAGTGGGACTAGAAGGTAGCTTAGTCACACGAGGTGATGAGAAGTCAGACAGTTGAGGCCTAAAGTCATGACCCAGCAAACATACTTATGATTAGGCCAATTAGGGTGTATGGCCTTGAAGTGGTTAACGGTTTAATTAGTGCTTTTAGAGCAGAGGAGAACAACACAAACAAGACTGGAATGAGAAGACAGTGAACTTCTGAAGTCACACTGGAATCAAATTAACTCGTACCCAGTCTCTCCTTTCTTGATTAAAGGGAAATAAGCTTCACTGTGTAATAAATACAGGTAGAATGTTCGATACATTTATAGGGCAATTATGATCCAGCAGTAGTTGTAACACATAATTTACAAGCAACTTATTGTGTGCTTTTAGGCGTAGGCAGTTAGTTAACTATGTGATTCATTTATTAATCCTAACTTGTACTAGCTAATTGGAAATATTTGACCATTGTGCCATTTGGAGCACAATAAATGTGACAGCTCTGCCCCCCTGCAGCTCTAAACCAATGTTTACATCTGGACTAATAAAAGAAAAAGACAAAGAAAATAGACACTAAAACATGGATCGAAAGCAGAAAGGCACAAGTGAAAGAGAGAAAAAAGTAAAAAAGAACACAAGTGAAAAGGAGAAAACGGTAGAGGATGAGCGTGAAGGTTTAACACACAAGGGAAAGGCCTGGGCGAATTAACTTTCAGGACACTCTTGACACCCAGAAGCCAATCAGATTTTCATTAACTGGCAGAGGGACAGGCAAAGCTGGCACAAGATAATTAACCTCTGAATCTCTCACTGTCAAAGAAACATGAAGGGAAGTTCTGCAATGCCAGGGACAAGAGGGAGACAGGGATGCCCGGGGCAGAGCCTTTAGGTCGGGGAAATTCGTGAGATTTCAAAGACCAGATGAAATGTGAAACACAAAGCAGGTTGAGCGTTACCGGAGTATGCATGTTGTTTATACAAGGAAAGTCTGCAAGAACATGCACATATGCAGTGCAAATATATGGATACTGAACACAATCAGTTATTTCACTACAAAAAACATATTTTTCTCCTATTTTTGTTCTAGTAGAAAAAGCATAAAGATTTAGATACTGGTCAACAGACCAGTATCTAAAACTTCTACCTATATTTTTTCCTTATTATTTCCAATAGTTTAAAATATATATTTCAGGTTTTTTTAATCCTATTGAAATGTATAACTGAATTCTAATTGTATGTTTTTAACATTGTGTTTTTATTTTATTTTTTTCTAGCATTATGCATTATGTAGAGCATGTTGAGCCAGTTTCTTGAGTTCTTCAACTTGCTTCTTCAAAAAAATATAAAAATATACAATTTATTGCCGCATGTGAACACAAGAAAAAAATAAACATTTATATTTGCTAAACAGGAACTAAAAACAACTGAGAAAACGATATTATATAATACTATTTATCAACTTGGCAAGACACAATAAGGGCAACATAATTACCATCCAACAGTTGCTTGCCTGTAACGCTTACTGAGCTGTCAGTGTAACTCTGCCATTTCTCAAGCTATAATGCTTTACTGTACATGTGTGTGTGTGTGAACACGTCTCACCATGAAATGCTACCCTGGTAGAGGAGGTGGCCTCTGTGGGGGAAGAGCTCTTGGAGTGCGAGTTAAAGGGTGATTGTCTGAAGCACTCGTCCAGGAATGGACTGAAACAGAGAGATAGTGATGTTACCAACACTTATACAGCAACTAAATCACTCACATTTTTAGACTGTAACTCAACCGTGCAGTTCACTACTGATCGTCATTATAAGATGGAGAAATAGTATCATTATATATGATATGATATGATGATTATATTTTAGTGTTCCTAACTTACCTGTTTATTCCAACAATGTTACTGTTTTTGCGGTTGTGGGCTTTGCTGACTTTTTCTGGGAAAAAAACAACAACATCCTCATCAACTCAGGGAGCATTATAGTATTCACATGTGTAAATCTGACCACATAAATCTGCTTGTTTCATTAACTTTTATTGAACTAACACATAATGACAACCTGAACAGCTTTATTGCATGTAAGCACTCAACAGCTGCTAAAGGCTGTGGGACTCCAAGAGGATAGTCAGCACAATTTTTTTTCCTCCTCAGAACTTTCATGCTCATTCTCAAGTCATGCCAACAGATATTTACACCAGCAGACAGCTTCAGTTCAGTCTCATTTGTTTTCTAAGTCTTCTCATTGTCAACAGATAATGAGACACTGCTTTTCATGGATAGACCAGCTATAAGTAGTGTGGTGGAGTCCAGCAAGCTTTCCCAATGACACTTATTTGAAAGCATTCAAAGTGTGTTCTGGTCTGTTGTCACACTCTTGCTAGTTAAAAGGGGGTGATCAAATGTTTAACAGTCTGAATAAACACCTCCACTAACTATGGGCTCAGCTGTGCAGAAATTTAATCACCACAACTATTGTGTTAATAATGTTTATAAGCTCGAAAAAGTTCACAGTATCTGAATTCACTTAACCGTATTACATTACAACTACCAGGTGCTCACTGTTTAAAACTATTTTTAAAGTTTTGTGCACAAATGAAGTCAGTTAAAAACCTTTTATTCAGAAAAAATTAGTTCATGCAAATGTTTCACGGCATTACCTTCAGTCTATTATGAAGCCTAGCGGCAGATCCGTTATAAGAATTATTTATTTTTCTAGTGTATATGGCACGGCTGAAAGAACTTTTATCAACCAGTTGTAAGGTTGTTCCCCATCCCCTCCATTGTCTCCTATGTGCTCATCAGTCTGTGTATGTCTGTGATAAAGAAAAGCAACTGTGTGTGTACAATAAAAACAACTGTTTGATTAGCTGAATGAGAAACACACTGTAAAGTGCTTTGTAGACTCTATATACAGTAAGTGGGTCATTTCCCATTAATTTACATCAGTGCCTGACTGTAACTGGTTGCACTGTTTGTCTCCAGGCTTCTCAACTTGTAAAACTCTGAAAAGGTCAGTTTTCTTTTCCTTTTTTGTTTGCTGACTTAGCAAGGAGTTGTTAAGATAAATGGCAGCAATGAGACTCATAATTTGACTGATTAATCCATCAACTACAGAGCTAAATCTGACAATTAAGCCTAGTATTATCTTTCACAAAAATCTAATAATTTCTCCACATTAGAAGAAGTGCTCTGTATGAGATTATGAGGGGCGCCTCAACTACATGATGCTGCAGGAAACCAAGTTTCAAGTTAACATGACATAAATGAACTGATTTTACATGTCAATTTGTGGTGTTTTCCAAGAAGTGGTGGTCTTTTTGAGGTAACAGCTACTTTACAGTTTTGGCAAATAATAGTGAAAATTTCTAAGCATTCAGTTAATGGAAAATGGTCAAATCAGCCACTTCCTGTGCAAACATCATTGATTCTTAGTGTTTAGTAGTAAAGAGCACAATACAAAGTGACTGAGAATGGAGCCATATGTGTGAATTTCAAGGCGATGTACTGAAGTGAATTTCAAAGCTGCAATCATCTCAGTGTTCAGAGCGACCTTGCAGCTGATGTGTCTCAGAGGTCCTACTGCTCTAGGTAATTCATATTGATTGCTCATTGTGTGACAGCAGCCCACTCTGTTCCAGTCTCCCTCACATTCAAACCAACTTCTCAAAGGGCGGGTGTTGAGGCTGCCTGGCCAGTGATGCCCTGGCCTCCATGGGTGGGCATGCTATGTACCCTCACTGCCCTCTCTATCTGCCTTATCCTCTGTACCCCCACTACAAGGCAGCGCCACCCCCATACCCAAAAACACCCTACTCTGTCACACTGTTCGCCAAGGACAGAGGTCTCTTTCTACGTTGCCATGGAGATGCCGCACAGGAGAAATGTAAAGAGAGGAGGGGAAGCGAAGGGGGAGAGCATGTGCAGCCAAGTGTGCTTGAGCCGGCATGTCTGAAAACGAGTCAGAGAGAGAATGAGAGAAAGGAGGAGAGGGAGGAGGGAAGATGGGGGCATTTGTGCAGACACCAATCCCCATGGGGATTGGTGTGAGTGTGTAAAGGTGTGTGTGAAAGACAGTGTGGGAAAGAAAAATTGTCAATGTGTGAATTTGTGAATATGTGTGAGAGCAAGAAGATGCATGAAAAAAAAAAGAAGAAGAAATTTGACACAAGCTTTTTTTGTCTATATGGCATTTAAGCGAAGCAAATCAAACACTGAACAAGAATACATCCTGGCCACACACACTTTCAAATACTTATCTGCCTTTTTCTCTTGGGGACAATGGATACACCTCAAAGCTTTGTCTTAATCTAACAGTACAAACAGAGGCCTGCTGCCTCAGTGTCACTTTCATGGCCATGCAGGTAAAAAAAGAGGATGTCAATATGTAGCATATATCCTTGACTGTAACATAGAGCCACTGGAGGGTGAAAATGGAAATATATGTTTGTTTAATAGCCAAGCTTTACAGTGTAGCGCAGCAGGGAGAAAAAAAAAAACACCATTTGTTTTTATGTTGCGAGTGTGTGTGTGTGTGTGGCAGGTTTGCTATAGCTCCGTCAACACTAAACGGCAACCTGAGCATGCATCTTGAGAGAACATACCTGACAATTTGAACAATAGTTCAGATGCCATTTTGACCGATATGTCTTGAGAGAAGATATCTTTCTGGGGGCATGCCAACGTCTCAGAAAGGTTGCTCATTGGCTCGCTCTTCTCCCTTGCCCCTAAAGTGCTGAAAGCCAGCAGGTGAGAGGCAGGTGGGGTTAGTTCTGCAGGGGGTGGATCCACCTCCATGGGCTCTGCCTTTACCTTCACCTTCTGGGCATCTTTGTTGTTCTCTAGAAAAGAGAACAATTGCTTGTTAGAATTACAGAAAAAAAACATTAAGCATAGTTTAAACACAGCCTCATAAAACCCTCAGGTTTTTCTGAAAAATTTGAGACCATTTTCACAGTCCACTAAAAGTGTTTCTCAGTCTCTGAAGACACGACAAACCTCAAAAAAACATCTGGAAAGTTAATAGAAATCCTGTTATTGCAAGAGGTGAAAGCATCTGGGTGTGAAAGTGAGACACACTGACATGATGTATCTGGTTTAGATGGGTTACCAGAGTGGAAATTACTGAGAGCAAAAACCAGAACAGAACTCATCTGTTCTATGTAAAGAAAGTCAAATGTAATTCAGTAGGAACTTTGCAAAAAACATGCATCGTTTATAGCTACTTTTTGATTAAATTACTTTACATTACATAAAGAAATCTCATCATTTCTACTCCAGTACATTTATTTTAATGGGTGAAATTACCAAATCTGTGGAAATTACACCAGTGTTACTTGGCTTTTTTTGTGGCTTGTTGACCATCAAATAATTAACTGTGTTGGTTTATGCCCCCCAGCTGTCTACGAGTTTCTATTGTAACCCTTCAATCAGAATGATTTTACCCTTTTATCCTCTCAGGTTGTTTTATTTAATTAATAGTTTGAGGCTCAACAGGCCAATTAACCAGTATTGCACAAAAAGCAAAGATTAGAGGACAATTCAGAAACAGAACATTAATGTATCATATTCTATTTTTTCTCTTTGTATTACTGCATTAATAATCTTTACAATGTTTTAATTTCTGTCAGTTTTTGAGGCAGACCATATAAGACATGCTTATCTTTGCTTAAGTAGTATTGTGACTTTAGGACTTTGCATTTTTCCAACTGTGGAATTGCCATGTTTGCTGGTGGCATTTCTTCTGGTAACTGCTAACTAAACTGCTGACACTAAAGCAATGTATGTGGACCATAATTTGCTCTTTGCTGGACCAAACAGAGTAAATTTCTTGTATGCCTTCGTAATCAAAAGCAATCTTATTATTACTAATTATATTCTGAGATAGTGCCAGTCCTTTTTACTTCTGCTGACTTCTCAACTATTTGTGTGCTCCAACACACTATATGTCACTAATGCTAAATTGCAACTTAAATAGTTCATTATGTGTATTATTCTGCCTCTGATATCACACATTGAAATGAGACTAGAACTGTAACTAATTGGAGATTCTCCTCAAAAATCTCCAAGCACAAAAAGACAATGGCTACACTGTGACTTTGGCAACATTAACATGTGAAAAGGATAATATGGCCAGAAACTTCATTCAAATGTGCAGCTCACAGTCATAAGAGCAACTGCATGAGTAACTGTGCCAGTCATTAAACAATGCAGATAGAAAAGTGTCAGAGAAAGAATGAGTGTCCGCTCTGAAGGCCTCTGTCTTCTGTAAGTTGCTACAGTTTTTTTTTCTCCAAAAGAACACCTAATCCCCCTTGGTTAGATTTACTTTAACGCTCATCACAGTCTCAGTCAGACAAAACCAGAGAGCCTGTCCGATACTAAATTTGCCAACAACTTGAAATTAACTATGTGTATAATAGATAAGGTCAAAAGCTTCCTGACAACACATCAATGCAATTAGAAACATAAAGGAAAATGTTATCTTTCATTTCATGTCTGGGTTTTAGTGATGTGAAAAAAATGGATTCTTAGATATTAATTTATACTAAAATTTAGTATCTACTTAGATATTAATTAGCACGAGTTTTAGTACAATGCCACGACGGCGTCAGCAGCTTCACGGAAGGGACCAGCCGCACTACCCATTTTCAACAGGCACTGTAGTGGGCAGCCCCGCCCCTACAGCAGCTGCATTTAGCGAGTTTTCAAACCTCTTCAGCGACTGGAAAAAACAAAAAAACAAAAAAAGCAACTAGCGCCAAATCTACTGACTCTTTCTGGTGTTATTGAAAACTTTCGGAGACAGACGTGAGAGCAGAACACTTGTCGTTTACGCTTGTCAATGAGCAGCGGGTGCAACTGTTGGCCCCTCTCTCGTCCAACAGCACTCACAAGAGGCTTGGCTTGGTCCTGCTCAACAGTCCCAGCTTCCAGCTGCAGTCAGAGCAGGAGATGTTCCCCTGTACTCCATGACCAGACTCAAAATAAATCGCACGAAGTTGCCACTGACTGATCCAGCCCTGGCTTACTGTCAGATATTAATGCCTATTAGACAAAAACATTTAGTTAATCTTAGTTATCTTATTCTTACCATCTTTGCATGAGCTAACAAGCTTTAAAATAATTTATTTCACGATGTTTATGCTGTGAAATATTTTTATTAATATTTTTTGTTATATTTTGGGCTGTATTGTTTTATGGTGTTCTGACTTTGATTTAAAAAATCTTTTGATTTTGAAATTTAATTATTCTGATAACCCTACTGGGTTAAACTTTATAGTCTCTGCTGCCTGCATTGTGTTTAAGTAAAAAGAAGAGTCTGCAAAATTTAGTTTAATGTTCAGTAGACCCATGAATCAGGAAAGCTTGGACTGGGCTGTTATAAACTTGTGATGAAAAACTTTATTGACATAAATAAAATGTCTATTCTATAACAATATTTTGCTCAAAGAAATAAATATACCCAAGTCATTCACATGCACAAGTCAAATTTTACACACACACACACACAAAGATGTTGTAATGAAATGCAAAATATAAAAATCCAAATATGCCAAAAACTCGAGCATTGCCTCTAAAGCTGGGCTGAGCCAGTTAGCAACTAACTGTGTGGTTATTAGAGCAAGAGGGCACTGGGAGGTCATGCTGTTGCTTGGAGGAGGCTCCAGCAGCTTATGTGGGTTCACTGAAAGTAACAGAAAAGGCAGTAAAACATTGACTGTTAACTACGGGGGGAATTCAATGTTTTATTCCAATGAAAAGTGGCATTTTTTTCCTCTCTAGCACAAAAACAATTATCTAAGAGGTGGGAACAGCCATTAGCTCACTTTTCTAGCAAGTTCAAACAGTGTGCAAGCTAAAAATAGTAAACAGGGATACGGCAGCTGTTAGGAATGTCCCAGGCTCATCTGCACAGTCAAACACAGACTCTGCTCTATTTATTGATATTAAACAAAAACTTCAGTTTGCTCTGAAAATATCTAAATGTATAAAAGGAAACAGTGATGCAAGATTTATTATCTTGATGTCAGAAATTTGTTCTGTGATAGTCTTGTTGGATAACTTTGCTAGATTAAATGCAAGTTTACATTAAGTATTCTCTGTAGAGCTGCATAATAAAGGCAAATAAACTGGATGAGAAGGTACCAAAAAACCCAAAAAAACCTGAATAGTACATTTTTAGCTGATCCCTGAACAGAGTGATGGCAGGAGGCAGTGTCTCAGTGTGTTGACAAACAGGAGCAAGACAAAGCAGTGGGGTTGATACAGAGTGGCTGACATTGCGACTCAGCACGATTATGGGATATATGAATTTGGCAGGGCAACAGGAGCAGTGGGAGGGGTAGGGGGAGGTTAGAGAAGCAGAAGAAAAAAGAGGGAAGGGAGAGATACAAGACAGAAACCTTATGTTACCCTCTCCCCTTTAATTCTGTACCAGTCTCCTCAACACAGCTAACTAGAGACAAAAGAAACTGAACCCGTTTGGATGGAGGGGCATCTACCTAATCATTGTGCTTGTGTAAACTTATGTGGATAATTAAAGCACAGCCACCCTATTCGCCTCCTCTCGCAGAGCCAGGTGTCCAGTTATTAGTAGTAACCAGCAGGGGGGAGGACTGTGACAACCATCAGCCCCTCTAATCCCTAAATCAGGTGGCTTGAGTTGGCCGAGTAACCTAGGAGAGACTGATGGAGAAGTAGAGTGAGAAGAGGGCGGAGGGGCGAGGGATGGGGCATGGAGGGGGGTGCACTGCACTACAAGGGTCAACCAAGGGACACATGAGCTTCCATCACTGGATCACTGCTCTAACAACGAAGGCGGAGAGGACCGCTGTGCTGCGAAAGCACACACACAAACACATCCACACAAACACATACCTAAAGGATTTTATATGTACTGCAGCTTCTTCTGCTAGAATAAACATGTTTACACCCTAAAGAGCCATTACAGCGAGATCAAATTACACAGACAGAAAACATTTGATCGTAAGCACACCAAAAGCATCACATCACAGCGGACCAGATAAAAAAATCTACCTGTCACAAAATAAAAACTGAAAATATGGCCTCACTCCCACGCTGATAATAGCTATGGCTTTTTGGCTGGGGTCATGACCTAATGTTCTGAAGCCATAAAAAGCAGCCCTCACTCTGTTCGTGTTGGTATGAGAAAAAGAGAGAGTGTAAGTGTGTGTCTATGTGTGTTTGTGTCATGCCCTCTAGTGTAGAAGTCTCCTCTGTGATACACCAGCTGCCATTAGGCCACTGAATCAGCTTTTGAAATATACCTCAGCATGTACATGCATGCAAAAACTATTTACCCTAGCTCAAAAATATCGGCTTTCTTTCATGTTGCTCCAATTCCTCTTTAAATCTCCCCAAAATGTCAGGAAAACTTAAATTTAAGTCTAAACATATTCTTTTAGATGACAGTGATATAGATAAGTAGGAGCCATTTCTTTGGTAATATTGCATTTGATTTTCAACTAACAGGTTTGGACAGCTCAGTAAATTAATGAGCAGCCCTATGGTGTTGTTCAATATACCTCAACAGTTTCCAATTTCCACATTAATATTTAAAGAGGAGAACAAAGTTACCAAAAAAAAAATAATAATAATTTTTTTACCTGTGGATTATTTTATCCAATTAAAATTATTATTTTCTAACTTTTACAGCTGATTTCCTGGGTTGTAAGGTGTAAGACTCCATACACTGGTGCTCATTTTCTTGCTCTGGCAGACGCTTAAAATAAGCAGTGAGCTGATAGTTTTAGTTTGGTTAAGTTCAAGTATGTCTCTGTTTAAACAAATCCATGTGGTCTCCTATCTGTGGAGCAGGTCTGGACTAATTTGGTTGAAACTTCCTCAAATGTGGCCTTCAGCCACATAAAAGGTTATAAATGGAAGCTCAGATCAGTTCTGTTGGGACTGTAATGGCAACCAAGTCACACTTTCCTGATGTGCCTGAATATGCTTTGATAATAAAGAGGCACTGTACCTATCTTTTCCCCTTATACAGCACTACTTGCGATTTGAGTTAGACTGAAAGTGACGTGGTTTATGTGATGTTCTGTTTTTAGTGATCAACTTTGACCTCGGGTGTCAACTTGAATCTGCGTGAACCTGAGACTATTTTTGCTGAGAATATACACTCAGCAAGGATTTGTAATTACACTTAGATAAAAACAGTCACATACAATTAGGGATTTAATGCAAGTGTTTGCGCCACTCTGATGTGACAAAAGCATAGGAACAAATTCCTGGACCAACAGGCTGTGAGGAAGATGGAGGGCGAGGCAAAGTGGAAGGGTAAAGAAAAGGGAAATTTTTTTTTAGAGTGCCAGAAAAAGAACACCCGAGGGTAAGACAGGAAAGAAGACAGCGGAATGAGAAGGAAGAGCTGGGGGAGGACAGTAGGATGAGAGTTGGCTAGAGCCTAAATGACAACTCCATCCCCCATTCTCCCCCCACTATCCTCTTCTCTTCTCCCTGCTCTGTTATTCCACATCTCTCCATCCCTGCCCCCATCCCTTGCTCTCTCAATCTCTCTATTCTCCTGCTCTCTAGTCGACCTGCTCAGACAGGGGTGAAGAGTTCAGGCGCTTCAAAGGCTGCAGTGTAGAGACTGCATGTCATGTGGGAGCCACAGCAGCCTTGCCTGCAGACTTCACAGACAGCTGCTGCTACAATTGATCCTCGACCAGCTAGCGCTTAGTACTTAAGCCTTCCAACGTTTGCAAACAGCAGCTACATCTGACTCTAGAGCAGTGTGCTTGATAAACAGCCCATAAGGAGCCAGATACTGCCCTTATGAGGCGGCCATAAGCAACAAAACATTCAGCACAAGCCAAAGCTAATCTCAGGCTACTAAAGCTTTATTGTATAAGGTCAAGATAAAAGGTGGGGATTGATTGGCTGAATAGTTCTGCCAATCACTCCCTCACATAAAACTAAACAATGGGGGGGGGGGGGGGGGGGGGGGGGTTTCACAAAGGAAAAAAGGCTTTTTTTGGGAAAAAAACGGACACCTTTTTTCCCACAAAAAAAAAAAAAGAAAGCAACAAAAAAAAAGGAA
>JBAMHW010000004.1:15888172-15902327 GCA_037177495.1 Rhadinocentrus ornatus
CCCCCCCCCCCCCCCCCCCCCCCCCCCCCCCCCCCCCCCCCCCCCCCCCCCACTACACAGGACAAAAGAGCTTTTTTTGGTAAGAAAATGGACAATTTGTTTTAGTAAATAAGACAATAGGAAGTGACGAAGAGCCAGTGAGACAGAAGGTGCAGTGGGCGGGAGTAAAAGAGGTCAGCGCACGGTCACTCTGAGGGGTCATGGTGAGGACACTGTCAGAGCAGTGCAGAGCTTAATATGAGGTAATGCCGCACATTGACACCAATGCTGCGAATCAGAATGGTGAAATGCTTAGACCGTATGATGGGATAAGCCTAAATGTTTTCATAGCCAGTTTTTCAATATGACTGTAAATAATGAGAATCAGATTTACTTGCAAACTAAAAGCAAAAGCCCATAAATATATATTATAAATACATTTCGTATAATTATATTAAAATGTATTTTAATATAATTTCAAAATATTTATGTTGAGTGCTCTGTTTGCTTTGTGGTTCCCTCTAAATCTTGCTTATCCTTTTCCCCTTTCCCAAAAACACTATAACAATGGTTTCTTTTTCTTAAAGTACTTGTCATTTTAATTGGAAATATTAAGATATTTTCTTTGGCATTTTGGATTTGCTGACAAAGGACACCAGTATAATATGTTTTTTTCCCCTAATATTTAGATTAGGATTTTTGTTTTGGGCACATTGGCGCACTCCAGAAAATCAAAGTAGTTTACGGCAAAACGAATGTGCCTTTTTTATATTGGAGTAAATATTTTGGTTATTGGATCTGAAAATAGAAAAGATCAATCTTTACAAGATCATTTACTTTTCAGTGTGGTAGAAACACATACCATTGATTTAAAAAGTAATTATACTAGTGGGAAAGAAGCAATATAATTAATAAACAAATATGAACTCTGAGAGGAAATGTTGATGACCTACTTTGAGCTAAGGATTCAGTGATGCTATAAAGGACAGCTGCTGGGGGTTGTGAAAGCAGGCCCTTTCGGCTGGCTACATCCTGAGGGAAGTAGGACAGATAAAGAGCATATTCTGTATATAATGTCTTTGTTCGACCTTAGGTATTATACATAATGATCCATAATGAACATCCAAAGGAACTAGTGTACAAAAAACTTTTTAACTCTGTTTCTGTGAAAAAAAAACGAGAAGCACTCAGAGTTCAGACCTCCGTCAAGCCATTGTAATTCTTTCTTGTTGCTAATGATTGCGGGCATTATTTATGAGTCAGAAGCTCTAATGGTAAAATGATCCATAACTCCTCATAGTAAAAGATCCTAGATGGGTCTACATGGTGATCAGGATGACCCCCAAAATATAATCACTTGTTTTTTTATTCCATTTCTGAGATTTCCTAAAAATTTGATCAAAACCTATCCATAACTTTTTGAGTTATGTTGCTAACAGAGAAATAAACCAACACCGTCAAATACCTGACCTCTGCCTTGGCAAAGAGAATAAGTACTTTTCATCAATTATTTAATTTGAAACAACAACTAATAACAAAGATGACATTTTTGGTGTTTTCGTTACTCAAATGAACAGAATTAAAGGAAAAGTAACATTACTAACTCTTAAAGATCTACAAGGTTATCTTTTTTTTTTTTTTTTAGGATTCCAGTGTGAAGTGTCATCCTACTACAAGGGCTTATGAAAAAAATCCTAATACTGTTGCATCTTATATTGGATTTAAATAAAAATGCTTGAACAAAATCACTTTAGAGTAAAAGACGTTACATATGCTCAAACTGGACTGGTATATATTTTGAGTTCATAAATGAATGTTCACAAATGATTCCAGAAGGTGTAATTATTAATAAAATATGTTCACCCTTTGGAATAATAACCTGTCTTAAGGTGTGTGCATGTAGAAAAGCTTTGCATTATTGGAAATAAAAGTATTAAGTTACACAAAAACACTAAGAAGACAATTCTTTTACAAAGCAGAAAACTGTGTAAAACTCACAAAGTCTGCATGTGACTGTGAAGATACAAGTGTGAATTTTGAGCTTGTGTTTACTCCTCAAACTGACTGGACTGTGACAACTCATTCATGTGTCAAACTGTTCTTTAAGGGGGCAGGTACTTTTGTTGCCTTGCACTCATCTGGAGGTGCTGAAAGTGAGGTATATTTTAGATAGATAGACAAGTGTTGCCACTACATCTGTGGGACACATTCCTGCTCTTGACGGAGGCGGACGCTTTTTCTTCTCTCCCTCCACACACTCCCTGCTACTTGTCCTGTCTTATCTGAGCTTCTCTCTGCATTTCTGTTCTAAATCTTGAACCATCTTGAACCATGGATCTGATCAGCTAGTCTCTCAATGCAACTAACCAAATTTATTCGAACCGCAGAACAGGCATAGGGGAGCCCGCTTGTCTTGGCGGAACGTTCGAGGCTGGATAAGTGATGGACTCCTGGGGGGTGTGAAAGGTCATGTGTTTGTCGCTTCTTTCTGTTGAGGATACAGAGGATATCTACACATTTGGATTTATAACTGGTTTCTGCTGTTTGGAGCGGGCGGTTTCCTGGTGTATTGCAAAATTCGGGCACTGTTGGCGGGCACTGGCAAGTTGCTGGACTTTTGTGTTGGTGTGTGTCGAGCTCTGAACAATCAGACTGGCGTTGTAGGAGCTTAATTGTAAACTGGATGCCATTCTAGTTAAGAATGGCAAGCTGGTTGCGGTTCCGGAGCTCATACGCGGGGTGGGCATCAACTTGGAGAAGCTGTCAGGTCGGCTAGATGGAAACTGACCAAGATTCGGATGATTTAGAGTAGCCAGTGAGAGACCAGAGAGCCTTAAGGCAGACGAAACAAGCACTAGCCTAAACCAAAACAAATGCTGTTATCATAATCTGGCTCCCTGAACTGGCCCTGAAGAGTTACCAAGTTCCCCTGGAATGTTATGCAGATAAATGCTCTGCACCCGTCCTTCCCCCCTCCCATTTTCACGGGCTGGGGACCTTTCCTGGATCAGCTCCCAAGGTCGCCCCACTATCATCTGGTGGCAGAAACTGGAGAAATGAACTGGGGAAAGTTAACAGGCTCACTTATACTTACTTAGGCACACATGCATGTACACGCACACACACTATTACAGACACACACCCCTCCATGATTTCACTGCCTTGGTTGGACCCTTCCCCCTACCCTCCACTCCCGGGCAGCGGGTGGATTGGACGCGCTCAAGTCAGCTGCGTCCACACTTGGCTTCGATGGTAGACCCCCACTCCCCTCCTACCATGTGTTTTCTTATGTTGTGACTGTCTGAATATGTGCTTTTGTGTACTGAGGTAGGTTTCTTTTGTATCTCTACACTGCACCCTTCAGGCGCAGTATAGAGATACCTCTTTTTTTACCTCCCTCACCCATTCACTCTCCCTCATGTTATCTTTTCCATCTGTGACAATGGCACACCGTAAAAATGGCTGCTGCCTCAGTCTGCCTGATCTTGTTTATGCTTATATGTTGTTGCTGTCTACTCTTGCACGGGTTTGTACTGGAAAAAGAATTTCATTGCACTTCTTGCAATGATAATAAAGTTTTCATTTCATTCATTCATTCATACAGTGTCATATTAAGTTGAATAATATATATATATAAAAAAATAAAAAAACACTTAAATATTTCTTGTCACCACTACAGTTGGAGATCTTTCTGCTTTATAGTGGTCAAAACTGCTCCATGCAACTTGAATTGGCAATGTAACAGGCCCTGTAGAGGGGAGCTAAGTGAGTACAAAGTGTGATTTCACACCTATAGAGAGGGTGGCTGGATGGTGAGTGGGTGGCACGGCTGTTACCCACACGATACCAGTCTGCCAGGGCACCACCTAGGGCCTTGCAACCCCCCCTCTCATCCTCCTTCCTGTGACGCCATGTTCCCCTTGCCCTACAACACTAGTTCCCATCTGCTAGGAAACGTTAGCCGCTGGCGCCAGGGACTATTTAGCCTGGCGTAATTAGCCCCCAGACACCAGCAGCCTGGTTTTAAACAGATGTGGGGGAGGTAGCACTAGCAAGGCGACTCAACACCACTAACAAATCTTTGATAAGGAAGAGAAAGAGTGGGGAGAAAAGAAGAAGTGACCTAGTTAAAGGCATGATGCAACTCATGTTACAGCACAATGGACAGTAATGATGACAACCCCACTTGCTCCGACTGTTCAACGCTCTGGTCGAGGCAGAATGAGCAAGAGAAATTTAATTAGGCCGTATCCATTCACTGTCCTGACAAATAAGAATGAGGGAATAAACACTTGAACAGACAGATATGAATGTTTTGAAAAAAGGAAAATGCTTAGTCTAAACTCCCACTGTGTTTTCAGTATTCAAGAATCCTAACTGCAGCTGACCTTTAACAAAGGACAGAGAGAGGTTATGGTGTAGGTGCCCTTGAACCTCATGACTGTAATCACACGACTATAACGGCAGTGACCTTTCCCGGGTTCTCCTTTCCTCCTCACCATCTTTCTCCCTCCCTTCCCCCCAGGGTCATTTAAGGGTCCAGACTCTTGTCAAGGCTGTCACTCTAGACAGCCCTCTCCATCTACCGCCCCCACTGTTGCCATGGCAATGGATGGCACTGAGCTCCGAGGATTGTGTGAGGGGGCAGAGGGAGCCGGTGGATGCATGAATGCTGCAGCATCTTTCCCTAACCTAGGTCAACCTGGCAGAGCTAGTCTAAGTAGTGGGAGGGGATAAATGCTGGCCACGCTACTTAAAGACAAAATAAACCAGCAGGATAACGTCAGTGCAGTGATTGGAAAGACTTTGGAAAGTACTATTAAGGAATTATACACTACTGTCAACATTCTATCTATTTAATTGTTTACACTCATAAGCCAACGTCTTACATGCAGGTTTTACTATAATTTCTGCTTTCATTAAGCATGCACACACATGCACACACACAGAGAAACATGACCTGGGGGCAGTCAGTGCAGCAGCACACATGTAGTACCACAGAGCTACTAGCCAGCATGAGTCACTGTGAACACCAGTCGACCCAGAGAAAACAATGGCAACCGGTGTGTGAGGTGTCTGTCAAGCATGCACACATTGGCACGGGATGAAGAGCCGCGGATGGAGCAACGCCCTACTGCACCACCATCATACTGTCATTTGTCTTGGGTTTTTATAACGCTATACATGCATAATTGTCCACATGTATAAAAATGTACGCATTTAACTATTTGTTTTAGGTTCAGTATACAAATAGGTCAGCAATTTATCTGTATTTATAAAGCAGAGGTAATTTCAAACTTAGTAATGCTCAGATTACACTGTATACAGTACAACAGAGTTGCAATTAACAATAAATCAATTAATTACAGAAAGAACCAATTCTGCTTTTTATAGTGCTAAAATTTATAGCCAAGTAAGTGCATACTGACACATACTGTAATTCAGCCCATTTTAATTTTGACTGCCTGAGATTTGCTCTCCAACAGCCCACAGTGAACATACACCTGTCCATGATGCACTTGAACCAGACCTGGCATTCAATTGTGCTTTTTTGATGGGAGCAGCTTGCCATACCAAAAACACAAAGTACAGAGTAAGTTAAAAGCTACGACATTTGTGCAGTGCCAAGTGCAATGGCCCAGGTATTATCCAACAAAGTAAGGAGCTAAGTTTCAGTTGCTGCCTGAGGGCTGGTTAGAAATATTTTTTGATGAGTTGATGAGTCCATAATGTTTGGGATATGGCACACACAGTGGAATGTCACCAAAAGTACATATGCCCTTTCACACAGGTACGTTTTGCTCACTTTTGCAAGGCCCACTGTTTTAGCCTGGTGAGATATTCCACAACAGAATAATATATTTAACATGACCTTTGCCTTTAAAGCTGGTAAGGAACTAACACCAATACATCAAACGTCAATATCAATTCTCCTCATACTTAAAATGGTATTTCTTTAAATATTCAAATATGCCGGCTTGAATTATTTAACCAAAACTTGGAAAATATAGTGGATGTATCCAATGCATGCACAATTCTGAGATAAAGATGTAAGGTTTTGCATAAATTAAGAAAAATAGCTGAAATGTGCTCAATGCTATACAGGCTAATCTAAAAATAATAAAGTATTAATGCACAGCGTACCTGATAGCTTAATCAGCAGCTCAGAGGCCACCTTAACATTGATATCTTGGCTAAGCAAGCTGTTCTTAGTCATGGGGCTTCCTTCCCTTGGTTTCAGTGACCCTGGGCGCTCTGTGGCTGCTGCAGTCCCTGCTGGCCCATCCTGGCAGAAGGTGGCAGGGAAACTTGGCTGAACCTGGCTCTGGGACTGCGAGGATGGTCTAGGGCTCAGTGCCTCCTCCACTTTGGGCTCTTCCTTCAGGTGGAATGGAGACTTGAGTGTTTCCCTCTGGTTGGCTGCTGCAGGCATAAAAAAAAAAAAAAAAGACATCAAAGGAATAAGAATGATCAAAAGACACTAGTGATGCCCAAATGAGGATTGTTGGGTATGTGAGAGGTGAACTCTAAAATTATAATATAAACAGTATCCATTCCATTGTCTCAAAGGCAAGGAGGTTAATGGTCAGTTTTTCCATCCTTGCAGCAAGAACAGATACCGCAGTTTTTGAAGGGCTAACACAGACAGCGCAACAATATAATTCCTTTATGTCTAGGCAGTATCAGCAAAAAAAATTCAAAAATTTTCTATTCCCTTTTTTTATCTTACACACCACTCTTATCCATCCCAGTCACTTCTTTGAACTTTATTTGCTGTTACATTCTGCTCCAAGTCTAGTTTCCTTCTCTCGTATTCAGAGCTCATCTGAATCCCCTTCAGATATAGAGACATGAAATAATTCCAGCAGTTCTGAAGAGTGGGATAGCAATCAGCTGAACCCTGATCTGTCAACCCTGCAGTGTGTAGCCTTGGTTTGGTAGTAAACTGTCACATGGATCGCTCTGCTCTAAAGTAATCTTTAAGAGAAACTGTGCCACATCTAATCCATCTTAGATGAATAATTAATAATTAGACATGGAGCAACTTCCAATAGCCACTGAGCAAAGAACAGCAGGCTTACCACTTCTTTTTGTGTCCCTCAGTTTGTTCAACCACTCTGCATTAGGTGAAGGTTTACATGGATTATAACTCACAGGCTATGAAACTTTGAAAGAAACTCTAAAAACATTATCCAAAACATGTCAAATTTGTTTGTTTAAGGTAAAGGTGACTTGGTATCTGTTAGATTCAGTGCAGTGGGAACTATGGGAACCAGAGGGGAGGTTAAAGGAGACTCATTTACACTGATGATTAAGTAGGGGTACATCATACCATTTATCAGAACCCAGAGCGCCTGTCGATGTACACTAGTTTGTAAATTTACACAAAACAGTTCTAAGTACAAAATCTATGCTACCAAAGCCTTTTTCTGTGGTAAAAATTTAGATTTTTTTTACAAGGCAAAACCAATTAACCTGTAGAGTGTTTGTAGAACGTCATGTTAACTTTCTGCAGTGGTATCCCAATCTTGTTTATTAAATTAATAAATAGACTACATGGATGTTTCAGTATTTGCAGTTATGGTGGTGTGAGTTTGGAACTACAGCAATTCGAATCTAAGCCAGCAAGTAGGACTTTGTTTAAAAGAAAGGCCATCACATTCGATCCAGATTTCTTCATGTTTCACAGGCTGTTTTTTTTATTTTTTAATGATTGGCTTCTGAAGACATCCACAACTTAACTATTTTATCTGAGAAAGTACATTTGTTATATGATAGTGAAAAAGAAATGGCAGTCCAATCTAGAGAAGGTAAAAACATGGTAATTAAGATCATCTAAGGAGTTTTGTAGATATCACCAGTAGAAAAGTTATAAATGATTTTTTTTTTTTTTTTACAATTTTACTTACAATTTCTCATCTGTGCCAATGCTTGACTGTGCAAATGCTGAGTGTGGTTCCAAATAGTCTTCAAATCTTTTGACACAACCTACACACTATGAAATAGCCTAGAAAGTGTGCTCAATCTATCGCAGACACACGAACACCCACATGCCCAGGGCATGGATACAACAGAAGCCATCACTCTTGGGCAGACCGATGTCCAGTCTCCTCTGGCCCCTGCAGAGATCTGCTCTGCTCCTCACCTTACCATCACACCTAACATCTTTAACCGGCACAGGCCTGCCGGCCCCTGCCCGCACCATCAATCTGTGCCGGCTCGGGTCCTTCTGATTAATGATGATCTATGCCGAAGGGCTCAGTGACAAGGGATGCAGGGCAGAAAAAGGGGACAGGTGCTGGTGTTCTGACCACTCGTGTGATGCCATGATGCCACTGTGCCACACCATGGCAGGCTGGGGCTGCAGTTCAAGAGGGTGAAAAGGAAGAGGCTGAGTGGGGAGGGAAAGGAGGGGCAGTGACCTTCAAGTTCGGGGGCAGTGGCGCAGGGTCGCACACGGCACCAGCTGGAAATGTCACACTGTCAGATGTCAGCGGGCAGGCTAAGTATAACCTGGTCAGCACCTGGAAGGACGTCCTCTAATTAGAAGTGTGTTGGGCCATGTCGGATCACACAGAGACAACACACTTGGTCGCTGACATACATACACACAAATACACATTTTATGAAGCAGAAACCCACATTTGTTTTTTTCATGGAAATCTTTGCTATGTGTTGTTTAATGCAACAGTTTGCATACTGCTAAGTATCCATTAAGCAGCATGTTAGCCAATAACAAGTATATACTCAACATAAACTTTTTCAAACTCTTCCCCTTTGTGGCCTAATGAAAACAAAAGCAACTCCAGGATATGCACTTTCAAAGTCACACCACTTTACTGACCTTTTAGATTGTTGCTATAAATAGAATGTATTTCCACTGAGAATCAATGGCTACTAATTATTTGGTAGCCAGATTCAAGAGGGAAGTTTTTCTTGTCTTTTTTAAAATTCCTATGTGCTTATTGCAGAAGTACAAAAAGCAAGAAATCACACTACCAAAAATAAGGGCTACCGTGGCAAAATTCAGCCAGTGACACCCAAACTTACACTTTGGCCTTTTGTCTGTCAAAGTTTCACAATCACAATAGCACCATGACCATCCAGCCCCTGGCAAAGGATTTTGTGAAGTGAATACAGATCTGCAGAGGAGATAGGCATCTATGGGTGACTGGGTTTCTCTTCTGTGGAGCCTTCTGGCAGTATGGTTATGCACTAACCAAGGCCAGTGTCAGCTTTCTGTGCATGATACTGTAAGGCTGCTTCTAACTCAGAATGGACGATGCTATCAGTTTGTCTCCATGTTATCATAGCCTTCTGACACCTGCCACCAACGCCACATCTATAGCTTTTCTCTTGCTTGTTTCTCTCCCCCTTGCCGCGTTTCTCTCTTGCGCCTCATCCGTCTCACTGCCAGGTGCTTGTCCACTCCACCTCACCTCTCGCTCCATGGCCAGACCTGCCGTCAAATAACTTTATTATCTTTCCACCTCTGTCACGCCGGCCTGCTCCCCCTCTGACAATTGGCTGCCGTTTTCTCCCGGAGTAAAAAAAAAAGAATAACAAAAAAGGAAAAAAGGAAAGGGCTACGTGGGGCACGTCGAGAACCCAACAATAGTTGACAGTGTGCTAGACACTGGACAGTGATACTGATGGCTGCAGTGGGGATGTATGGACCAGAGGTCATGCACAAAAGGCCTGCATGTTACTGCTCAGACAGAGCTGGAAAGCAAGAGACACATCAGATTAAATCTAGATGTTCACAAAGGGTAAAAAACATATATATTCAGAAATATTATCTGTCTAAAAAGCCTTTATAGCATTTTTACTCTTAGACCTACTGTAGATGACCCCATTTTTTTCATTGGTGTGACAACAAAAGTTCTGTCTACAGTTCAGGTAACGTCCATAATGAAATACTGAAATAAAAATTTTAACAACCATGATTTTACTCCAGCTTTTATATATATACAGAATAAAAATCTCCCCTTGCATCACACTATAATAGCAAATCACCACATGCAAGATACTCTCCCTGGAAAAAGAGATAAATAAGAAGTGCAGAAGCATTATGACAGATGCAACACCTCCCACAACCCCCTGCATAGCAATTATTCACACCCAGCCAGGGTCAAGCTCGTTGTGCCTGTGTCGCCCCAGCAGGGGTGGGGGTAGTGTTTAGAGGGTGTGCAGTGCCCACTGTCATTATTAACTCTGGGTCCACTGGGCACAGGGTAGGGGCTGTGCATTTCAAAGTGCCTTAGTGGCTTTCATCTCTGAATCAAAATGTGGATCACACTGTATAGCTAACGGTTGTGTCAGCATGCAAGGATAAAAATCAAAGGGTATCAAGTAAAACATTCAATGGAAAGCAGGGTAACCCCCACAAAATTATATGCTTATCATGTCAGAGGTCAGCAAGAGTTCACTGTCTTTTTATGCCTGGGGAACTCAATGCAACTCCCTCTTTGCCTCCTCCTCTGTCTCACTCAGTTGCTGTCACTTTAACCTTTTTTTTTTAATTCCCCCTGCAGCCTTTTAAACACCTCACCAGACCATTCTCATAGGCCTTGCGGAACTGAGGCACTGAAACAGCAATGCAGTGTAAAAGCAGGAGGGATGAGCTGCTCGTGTACACACTCAATCTGGGTTGGCAGGGAGGTCAAGAGAAATAAAGTCCAGAGGTCCCAGGAGGTGCTTCCTCACCTCTGCCTGCCTGGTCGCTCCATGACATGGGTAAGCCTCAACGATCTAAGTCTGGTACTTCTCTTTTTCATAACAGTCTTTCTGTCTCCCCAAACAAAGAAAGAACTTTGTGATCAAAGTAGCAGTATTCATTAAAACCCATCATCATGCATCCAAGTTGAACATCCTCTCATCCTGTCTTTTTACATGTCCCCTCATTCTCCTTGAATGATGTCCTGACTAAGATGTCCGCAACTTGACACTGGACTGACACTGCAAGAAGCCATCTTGGCTCCTTTGGGAGTTGCCGAGGCTTGATTGTACAGTCTGGGAGTGAAGTGCAACTGGCACCCAGGGGGCATCCATGTGGAGCCAGAGCATGCAAGATTGTAAGGGAGTTAACTAAACCAAGCCCAGTCCCTGTGCATCCTGCAGGGGGTCACAGGATGGCGCTCAGGGCGCTAATCATTTCAAATTATGAATTCCTTTTTAATTATGAATTATGCATACATTTTTAATTAATCTAATGTTCTCAGGGTTTTTTCCTTCCATCCTTGCACAAGATCTCAATCTAATTACGCAGCATTAAGTGGGAGAGTGGCAGTTATAGTCTCGACCCTGGCGCTCGACCTCAGTTAACCTTTTTCTATCAATCTTGCCAGCATCTCCAGGCTCATCCTTTGATATTTTGCAACATGGTAAAATGCATCTAAACGTAGCACGGACTTTGTATACCTGACAACAGCATATTTAGCTCATTAAAAGGTAGGTTATGATAAACATTGCAACTTAACAGAAGGCAAAAATACTGCATCACTTTTGCAACTTCAGTTTTAGTGAGAAAATACATAAAAATAACTATAGAACATGGACAATAGGAAGTGTGTGTTAAGATTGTTTTGTTTATCTCCACAGGGAATTTGAACAAAAATGTGTTACCATTTTGTCAGTAAAATCTCCTTCAAAGAAAAAAGAATTGAAAACAGGAAGATGCCTAGAGGTTACACTTTTTTCTGGACTCCCCTGACAAGTGGTAGGATGGGGGAGAGGAAAATTATTACCTCACCAACTATTGTTGAGGTGCCCTTGAGCAAATCATTTAGTCCCCAGCTGCTGTTGTGGAGCTAACCAGAGGCAATATTTAAACATTGTGCCAAAGCAAATAAATGTTTTCATCTTTGGAATAAATAATCTTAAAATGTCCCAGTAATATAATATTATTCAGCTATTTAAATGACAATTTTTAGGCAAACATATATTTTTTTTAATTCACTTAAATGTCCCTTCTATGTTACTGTAGAACTACTAATAGTGCTTCAAATTATGTACACAGTGAGTTGTACTTCACCTGATGAAATCTCTTCACTCCAGCACCTCTATAACATACACTAACATGTGAGAATGAGGCTGCTGTAAGTTGCTTAGATGTGTTAGATCCAACATTATTCAACACGAACTGGGCTTCAACCATTATCTTTTGTAGATGGATTCAAGGAGCTAGATCTCACATTCCTGTGTAAACAGCTGGAATTAAGGTAATCATTTTCTATTTGTAAAACAATTACTTTTTGAAAAAGCTAGTTGTAGGTAATACAAATCTATTAAGTAAAGAACAAGGTATATGTTTTTATCTTCTTAAAATCAATTCAAAAGCAGCTGGTCAGGTGCAGTCCTAACTAGCTTGAGGCCATGCAGTGCTTTTCTTAGAGATGTATATTTTCTAAATGAACCTGTATACAGATTAAGCCATCCATGATGTCCTCAATATGCATGTCAGTTAAGCAGCTAAGTGACATACATTAAGTGTACTCGTGCATGACATATGCAATGTGATTTGGTCTGTAGTGTGTTAACTACTTCTATTCACTTACTTAAAAAAAAAAAAAATTCATTTATATTTACAACAAGAGTGAGCTGAATCCCAGAATTCTAAGTTTCCATTATTCTAAAAACTCCAGTAAAAACAGCTCAAAGCCTTGACCTTAAACGATGAACATGAAAAGTGTTTACACTTCTAATAAATGTTATTTCTGGTGACAGTGAAGTATCAAAACAAAACTTGAGGAGAAGGTGAGACAGCATCGTGTTGGAGATCAACGCAAATGCCTTCATATTCAAGTTTGGAAGAACTGAAATAACTTTGATGAATTAATAGAGTTTGAAACTTGTGTTCAGAAAACGGTATAACTGTACAGACTACAAAGTTGTTTCTACGCATTGTCACAGCTATAATACCAGGTGCAATTTGTCACATATTTAAATCAGAAGTTATTAAATGAAGTAAGGCACACTAAAGCAGAAGACTGTCATAGTCGTCTGCTCATGATCATAGAATCTCAAAATGGACCAACTTAACTAGAGCCTAAACTCACTAATCACTGTCTTGATCAAAATCAAAATAGATTTATTGAACTACACAAGTAAACCACAAGCAAAGGTTCCATTTAAATGTCAATATTCCTCATTTTCTTGATATTCTATGCAAGTAAAATGTGATGGTCAAAAAAGTGGTTATTTCTCTATGAACTTGTGATGGGCATGTGATTGCTATCACATGACATTCCTATTAAAGTAGGATTTCTAAATAAAATTTTAAAACGTATTTCTAACCTGAAAGCTTCATAAGCAGGTCAGTGGCCGTTTTGGTAGTAATATCAGGGCTGAAGATGGAGGCTGTGGTTGGACAGCTCGGACTTGATCTCACCCCAACTCCAACCCCGACACCAGGTATGTCCAAGGAGTTGGCACTGCTGCTGGCACGGTCCCTGCAGATACTAAACGGGGAGAGCACAGACAAGTCTCTCTCCTGTGGTTCCTCCTTGATGTGGACATGATTGGAGGAAGCCTCGACTGGAGAGGACGTCTGCTGCTGAGTGTCTGAATGCAGTGGAGACGCGTCTGTTGCTCTCAGGTCTGCAGAACTGCTGTCCCCCAACACAGAGCCCTCACCCTCTGTGTCGGTGGTTAGCTCCTCTTTCACCTTGAAGTCTGTGCGAGGGAAGTGCTGGTGGCACCGCATGTGAAGCTTTAAGCTGAAATGTCGGGAGGAGGTAAAGGGACAAAGTTCGCACTGAAATGTCTCACCCCGGTCCTGGTGTTGATGTACCTGGAAAAGTAGGGTAGGTTCAAGTGTCAAAATCCACCCTTCTCTGGCACAAGAGAACAGAAGCATTTAGTTTTTTTGTTAATTTCTGTTGTTAACTCTGCAACAAATATGCAACAGCATTCAATCAGAGATGGGTGTGTAAGAAGTGTAACCAAAGCATGCATATCTTTTAATGTTGTCAATTATATTGCAAGCGCTATAATATGCCCTAATCAAAACTGACTTCTCAGGGTAACAAGGGGTGCAGGGTTAAAAGACAAAAAAAAAAAAAAAAAAAAAAAAAAAAAACCCCATCTCCCAAAACCCCCCTGTGGAACTTAAGCCTGTCTTTGCAAACACAACAAAAAGAAACGATTAAACACTACTGCCTTTCCAAACCTCCCC